>CAXKWD010000004.1:161688918-162285181 GCA_964059195.1 Ectobius pallidus
GAGTTATAAATGGCATAGATAGATATATCAAGCACTTGCAGATGGATCCTTTCCAAATGTGGTAATGGTTTAACTGTATTATCATAATTGGAAATTTTTATGTTGTTATGGACAAAGATGGCGACCCCACCGCCATTCTTATTCCTATTTTGCCGGATTGCTTTATATCCAGACAAAGTGAAAGATTTATTATCATCCAAATGTGTTTCAGTAATGATAATAATCTGATATGTATTTTTACTCAATAAATATTGGATTTCATTTTTCTTGTTATTTATACTGCGAGCATTCCAGTACAATAGGTTGAGATAATTATATGGAGGCATGGTATATTTATGCAATTAGTTCTTTTATTTGATATTTAATTTTTTCAAGATCTTTTCTAATACTGTCTGGAGCCTCACTCATGACCTTATTGAGGGCTGTTATAACAGTATATGTAGGACTCGTAACAGATCGTTGGACTTTCTGCTTCCCGGAGACTTGAGGTCTATTGAGTGAAGAAAGTTTTGAGGTATCAGAAGACTTTGTGCAAGGTGTCTGCTGCGTTTTATTATTCTGAGAAAAAACTGGTGACGTTGGGCTTGCAAGATGGCCAGTAGGATAAATCAAAATCTTTTTGTATGCCGTTGTATCCACACCCGAAGCACCTTCTTGCTCCTTCCTTTTTGATGTTTTGGACTGAATAGAAATGTTTGCGTTGGTTTTGGGAGAAACGGAAATCTGTTGATTCAGAAAAGTTTTTTGAGAAGTAGAGCGATTTTCCAGAAGCGGGAATTGCGTGTAAGGATCAAACGTAGAAGGGGTTTTCTTTTGTATCATCTGCGCATATGAAGTACGACCAAGTACAATTTGTTGAGCTTCATAGCGCGAAATCGGAAGTGTTTGCATTTTGTCTGCTATCTGTTGTGCTAATGTTCTTGGCTGCATTTTAGGCATTTTTGTGTCGATCTACAAAATTTGGTACGATGATTAAGTTTACCGCACTTTTGACAAATTGAGATCGTCTCTTTGTATGGTTCAACTGGACATTGTTGATGATACAGTTTTACCAATCTCGGTAGCACTTGGCTACGAAAGGTAAGTTTTACCGTTTGAGTAGGTATATATTTTACTTCACCCTGATCGTCACTACATCGACGATTAAAACGATACACATTTGTAATACCATAACCTTCTGGGATAATACTGTCTGCTTTGATTTCTTCCGTGGTAATGTTAACTTCTACACCTTTAATTATACCAGAAGTGAAAAGATTGTAAGCTGGTATGAATGATTGAGTTCCATGAACTGTATCAAAATCCGAGTTGAGAAAGGAGTTCGCGGCATGATACGTTTGGAAATGCACGTCAATTTGAGAATTGTTCACTTTATTCAAATACTGAACATCATAATTGGCTTTGAATAACCATTTACCAATGGTCATTGGATGGAATTTTCCTAGGTCCTTGGAATCATGTTTAATTGAAACAAAATAAGGGCCCGCGTCCGTATGAAGATAACGGTAGGATTCCTTGTTTATGGTTGTCTTATTGTTAGAGATAACAGATGAATTCTGTTGATTTATAGTTTCCTTTTTATGTATATTCACGTCACTAAGAGACAATTCCATTTCTTCCTGTCCTACCTTTTGAGATGTATTCTCCATGTCTATTATTGTATTTAAATCTAAAATCTATTTCCTCCCCTTCCGAGGGGGGAGCAAGAAAACACAAAATACAGAAAGTCACAAATCTGATATCTATATACACTGCACTAAACACAGTTTATTCACTCGCTTTATTTACGTAAGAAAAGCACAATGTGACGATTTAAATCGCCCGATCAGGTCCGTATATGCAAGAAGAATAGTCACAAATCAGAAAATAAGCCTTACTTATTAAATTACTATGAAATACACCTAAAGTTTAAGCACCAGCACAAATTGAATTCGAACCTTCCGCCATTAATCGTAACAATGGACGACATTATAACATGATGTAACTGTTGTAAACAAAATACGACAGCAAGTATTGTTTGCGGCATGAGTTAGTTATAAAAATATGAAATACTAAGTAACTTACAAACAGACCTAAACATTTTATGTAATGAAAAAATACTAGGCCTACGACATTACAGTCAATGTTACAATTGCCGGTAGGTTTGGTATGTTTGACTCACACATGCAGGTAAGAACGAATGAATCGTTTACTGCAGAAAGGACCCACGTCCACTTTTTCATAAATTGAGTTAAAACCAGTTTCATAATCCTTGAGAATGGGCGCATCTGTGGGCAAAGAAAAAACCCTCAGTCCAGTCTTCCCAGTAAGTAAAATGTCGCTTTCTTCTTTCAATTGAGTACAGAAAAGTCCGCAGTCCAGGACTGGGATTTTTAAATAAACCTATTCATCTACCTACACTGATAGGTTATCCTGATAACTGCTTATTCATTACTCCAAGAAAATATCTGAAGCAAGAAAGTCAGTCAGTTATGAAGAATTCCAAAGTTTCTGGTGCAGTATCTTTCAATGGCCAACGATGGTATAATAAATAAGTCATTGCTGTTTTAAGTGTTAGTAAATCTTGCTTACTTGCTAATCAGTGTATTTTCTGTTTGAAAAGTTTAAGACAAAATGGATATGAGTGGTTACTACTAAGTTGAAAATGCTTTCATACTTTTTGTTGACGTTAAAAATTGTTGGTTCATTTTGTTTAAATTAAAAACAAGTTAAGAAAATACTTGCATTCAGTGTGCTGGGGACAAAAAGTGACTTTTCATGTTCAAAAACAAGCGTACGTCCATTTGATAGGGGATAAAAGTGACAATTACTGTTACAAAGCACACTTGCCTTAATGTTTCCCTTATATTTCACGTATTCTTACTTAAATAATTCATAAATAGAACAGTCAAAATTGTTCAAGTTTATTGATTGGAGAAAGGACTTAAGTCCAATAGTTTTAACATAAGTTACATAAACTATAAAATGAATTCGGTTCTATTAGTATTAAATCAGTGATCATTGGTCCAAATCGAAAGAAAGACGTATGAACTAAATTGTAAATTTAAAAATTATGCACCATTCATTTTACTGAGCATGAGCCAAGTGACAAGTTATCTGCAATATGCTTTCAAAATAAAGACTACAAAATTATGTTAATATTACTTAAGAAAGTATAAACGGTTTCTTTCAGTTTTCTCAAAATCAGGTATTATGGACTTAGGTCCTTTCTGTAATAAACAATTAAAACGTATTTATGCTATGGCAGTCAATTGGTGAGAATACTAACTTAAGAGGAGTGTGTATTTCACACATGTTTCCCGTTATGACCTTTGCCTGCTCATGTAGGCTATGTACAGTGTGTCCCACGCAAGAGTTGGCCAATGACGCGGGTTCCTGCGGCGCGGCGGGCACAGCTCCAACTCCCGAGCGATCGGATGAAATATCTGCTAATGAAGCCGCGATCGGTGTTATGATTCAGGTTCTCACATTTACAGTTAAAATTACAATGAAAATAAACACGTACCTCCTCACAAGAGATGTTGGAAATGCTCTCCTCTCGCATCCACACAACACTGACACCATTTTAGGAAATTTTCTTTCACGCGCATAAGTTCAGCTTCCGAGACAGAGTTAATTTCTCTTGTGATAGGCCTATGTGATATTGTCTTTAAGTTCTTCTAACAGTATGTGAATATTATTTATGGAGAAACTTGAAAAATAAAGTGTATAGGTCAACTTCCCGTACATTACAAAGGAAACGGGTGAAATATCTACGCTAATAAAACCCGCTGTTGGTTTAATGGTTCAGGTTCTCACAAAGAAAAACATGTGATTTATTAGATCATCTTGCAAGGACGCAAGACGTCGGTTTTTAGCAAAATTCCCAGGTGTACGTCCTCCAAGCAGAGAAGCCGTGCGAAAACTTGTAAGCAAACTTCGGGAAACGGGTTCGATTCTCGATAGTAAACGAGGGACCAAGCGGCGCGTACTTACTGAACAGAAATTAGATCAAACCCACACACATTAGAAGAACTTAAAGACAATATCAGAAGAGAAATTAATTCTATCTCGGAAGCAGAACTTATGCGCGTGAAAGAAAATTTCTTAAAAAGGTTCCAATGTTGTGTGGATGCAAGAGGAGGACATTTCCAACATCTCTTATGATGAGGTACGTGGTTATTTTCATTGTAATTCCAACTGTAAATGTGAGAACCTGAATCATAACAACGATCGCGGCTTCATTAGCGTAGATATTTCACCCGATCGCTCGGGAGTTGGAGCTGTGCCCGCCGCGCCGCAGGAACCCGCGTCATTGGCCAACTCTTGCGTGGGACACACTGTAGGTATTTCTCGTTTGATGTCTCCCTTAACCTAAGAGCAAATAACTTGCTTATATTGTGCCTACAGCCTGTCACCTTGTGTACACTCATGCTCAGTAAAAAGGAATATGTGATAACAGGAATGGCGCATAACTTTTAAATTCACAACTTACTTCATACGTCTTTCGATTTGGACTAATAACATAAAAAGCAGCCGAGGAGAGAGAGAAAAAAACTACCGGCCATGGAAGAAACCAACACAAATTGTTCCATGAGAATGGCTTCGTAGCAGAGTAACCGACATATATTCGAGCGTTAGGGAACCGCGGTATTGTAGCTATAAGTTATTGCACAGGTTTTCGTAGAATACCCCGATATTACTTTTACCCCGGTTTCGAAACAGCTGAGAAAACTGGAGAATGGTGCACTCGGGCAAGAGTTAGCTATGCGAATTTATAGAACAGTGAAGATTTGTTATTTAAAAAGCATATGGCCCACTGCTGTGGCGTAGGGGATGCGTTCGCTCCTCTCTCGCAGCGGGCCCGGGTTCGATTCCTGGTCGGGACAATTTACCTAGGTGGGTTTTTTTCTGGGGTTTTTCCTCGCCTGTGAGACAAATGCCGGGTAACTTCAGGCACTTGTGGTCCCCAGATATCATCTGGCCTCGCCTTGTTTGGAATGAGTGTATGTGTGTGAATGGTATATCTCGTCCTATGTGTTCGTGTTGTCTCGGAGGTGGCCCCGGCATTGGGCTGATCACTCATCCGGGGAGGCCCTCCATGTCCTTGTCTGGTCAAAACAGTTTGTCTGTGATCCAAAGATAATCCCTCTCCCGACAGGTCGGGGCCCTGTAAGGCCCGGGCGGCTTGGGTAGCTTAAATCCTAAAAGGGATACGATAAAGAAAGAAAAAGCATATGACTGCTAATTAGTTGTTACTCCGGCCATGGTCAGCAGATTTAGTCCAAAATCAATAGCGTTCTTCCTACGGATGTTACGAGTGTATACTAAATTTCATGAAAATCTTGTACATCGTACTCGAGTTAACGCGTATACAGACACACGGACGGACGGACAGATATTTTCCCGTCCACCAAGTTATCTTGAAAAGTACTAAGTAATCTGTTTTCCAGGGAAGGTTTACAGCCTATGTTTGAGATATAGGTGACTAGCTTATAACTACCTCCAGGGCGAAGGAAATGTGCTGTTATACGTATAATGTTATTTATAAGCTGTTACGAATAATATATAAAATTTAATCAAAATCGGAAGGCACTTAAACCAAATTTAAAATGAATTTTTGCTTCAATTTTTAGTTTCCGTTTGTATACAAACAAACACATACGAATATGCATTCGAAAATTTAATATGGAATCCCTGCGTAGAACACATACGATTTGCAGCTATGATACGGTAACTAGGTGACGATCATTTATCTGATTTTAAGTGCACGGCATCTATCGCCTGCAGACGGCAACCACTGTGACGACAGTGTGGAGCGTGTGGTAGATATTCCAGGCGGTAAATACTGATTTCATTGAAGTGGTGATGAATGCTGGGTTAATATTTCCACCAGCTCTAGTTATCAGAACCAGTGTGTGTCACGATCACAAGTGTGCCTTCTATTACGGTGGCAATCTCTCTCTATAGGCTATAAGAGGCTTTGTCCTGACTGACTGACTGACTTAATGAGAGAGAATCAACGCAGAGCCTAAACTATAATAGGTAGGGACTTGGAATTTTGACAGTACCTTCGTTTCATAATGTAAGTGCTCACTAAGAAAAGATTTTGCAAAATTTTTATTTTAAATGCCAAAAATTAAATGTTTTTGAGAATACTTAATCCCTTTTTACACAGAATTATCAAATCCAAATCACAGTTCACATGACAACATATTGTTGCCAGTGGTCTCAGATGGGTTTGGAAATAAATGAAATTGGAGTTTGACAAATTAGAGAAACTATCAATATAATTCATGTTATAAATAAATATTAAAGAATGAAATCCACGAAAATAATGCAGTCACACAACTTTCTCTACCCTGGATATAAAGAAAACAATACAAGGTATGGTAATATGTATATTATTATATCGTTGGTTTTTGGAGAGAGAAGTATGAAAGTGGTATTGCATTTCTGTTTAATTTCATCCCCAAAACGGTTTTATGGTAACATGAGAGTGAGAAATAAAATATTCCGCAAGGACAATATAATTTTATGTCACCGGAATTTCTGTTTCTTCTTCTTATTTAAACCCCTACCAGGCTTGCTGTGAACAAACGATGGGATGCAAAATTCTACATCCTCTGTGAGTCATAAAAAGCTATACCAAGCATTTTCTGAGGGAATAGTTTGAGTGTGATAAGTCGTTCTTCCTATTTCAAATTCTAAATACCGGTACCTATATAATGACCTATAATTTAAAAATCGAAAAGTCCTTCATAAGATAATTTCCAAATACAAAATAAAAAAACCCGGGCAATGCAGGGCCTTTTAAGCTAGCATTACATTAAGACTCAACTTAATAGGTTGTGTTCCAACTCACAGTTTGTTGTCAGCTTCTATAAGAGGACATTATCACCTTTTGCGCTTGCACTGTATGAGGGAATGATACATGCTTGATATTATAGGTTATTTTTATTAGCACCTGTCCACTGTCTTCATTTTAAACGTATACGCATATTGAAGTCAATTCAAAGAAGAAGGCATTGAATTTTCTAGCTTGCATTGTTTGACTTTTACTTCCGCTGCCCATACTATAAGTACTATAGGTAGAGGAAGTAGCCTATTGTTTTCGACCCTAAGGTCGAAGTTGAGTTTTAACATATGTTTTGAGGCCCGCTGAATCCAAAAAAATACTACTTTAGGAAACGTATCTTTGTGTGTGTCTGTGTGTCTGTGAACAGTCTAGTTCCAGAACGGAAAATCGTATGAAAAACAACATTTTGTATTAGGGTTAGGTACCTTCTGAGGATGTGACACGAAGATTGATGACAACTTTCTCTTACTTTAAGGGGACTTTACATGAAAAAAAAAAATATATTTTTTCGTGACTTTATTGAAAACTGCTCAAACAATTTTCTTTAAAATTTGTACATGGGGTTGAAACTTTTTTCGAAAAATATCTGAAAGGAAGTTATAAGCCACCAACTCTGAATGCGCGCTCTTTGCAATCGGGCCTCTAGTTCAATATCAGTTCGTCTCTGGCTGCGCTAGAGTACGGTTCGTTGCGAGGAGTAATCGTGTAATCGAGTAAGTTATTTGTGTCTTCTCTGTACGCGGACGGGAACTACAGTTCATACGTTGCGTTTATTGTGTGACTGGTGTGATACTACCAGCAGTTTGAAAGTACTAAGATGAATAAAGTTATTCGACAGAATACCCTGAAAGCAGCCTTTGACAAAGATAAGCCAAGGCCATCGGCACTTGATATTCACCGTTGGATGGACGAGGTCTTACATGTGCCTGCGGATAAACTTGAAGCTTTACAATTAGTTGGTAAGCATAATGCAGTTTTCATCAAACTCAGTGATAAAGTTACCTTTGAACGCTTATTGAACTTACATAAAGGACAACATGAGTATACAATGGACAATGACATCAAAACAACGGTCACAATAACTGACGCAAGTACGGAATGTATTCAAGTGCGTGTGCTTAATCTCCCACCGGAGCTACCAAACGACAAAATTTACCAAAGCCTATTAACTTATGGTAACGTTTTCAATATTCACAATGAAACGTGGTCCAACAGATACAAATACAGTGTTCCCAATGGCATCCGTGTTATTTCAATGGAACTTCTAAAACCCATCCCTTCTAACCTAACCATTGTAGGGCATGAAGCTTACTGTACCTATGTTGGCCAAATCCAAACCTGCCATCTATGTGGTGAACGTAATCATCTAAAGGACATGTGTCCATATAAGCCATCCTTGTTGAAAACCACAGTGCAACCTCGTACTACCTTTATGATGAGTGATCTTCTCAAGCCCCGCGTCGCTCAAGACCCGGTTATGCCGGACAGTATGGAAGTAGCTTTAAGTGATGATGAACCCGCCTGCCCTGATTCTCATCCTGAGGAAGCGGTGCCGGAACGGCAAGATCCTATAACGTCTACACCATCTCCCTCACTCGATGTAAACATTGTGGAAGTGCAAGACTCGCTGTTTACCGCTCCTGCACAACAGTCCGATGAACCTTTTCCTAAAAAGGTGAAAATAAAACAAGATGAGTCCACAAATCGCAATGAATTGCCAGTTCGCGACGCAGGGGAATGTACACAACCTAGGACCACTACCCGCCGTGACCCTAGGACGCGGTCTCAGAAATTAGCAAAGACCAGTACAGTGATACCGCCAGTGACACAGTTAGCAAGTGACATTGTAGAGCGTCCTTGTGATGAGGGAGCAGAGCTCGATCCGGGGCCATCTGACAAAACTTGCTCCAAACTTAAATTTGACCGCATCGAAAAATAACTCCAAACCACGCTATGAATGCTATCTCAGTTTGGCTATGTGGGTTATTCCTACTTACTACCGTCATAGTGGATAGTGTATTACGCGTGTTGACATTAAATATAAACAACATTCAGTCACCAGAAAAATATCAGTTACTCAGTCAAACCCTCCATCGTTTAACGATTGACATTGCCTTGCTCCAAGAAGTTTCTTCGCCAAACATTCTTCACATAACGGGATATTCCGCAGAAATTAACACAGATTACAAAACTCGTGGCACGGCCATCCTTCTGAAGAATCACATCCAGTATAATACAGTTAAAATGACATCTGACTTCAGAGGTATTAGTTTGATAGTCAATGATGTAACGTTTATAAATGTGTATGCTCCTTCTGGGACTAATAAACGCAAAGAACGAGAGCATTTCTTTGCTGAAGAAACAGCATTATTGTTAAACACCACTAGCCATTTAGTAATGGGAGGCGATTTTAATACGGTATTGTCGTCTAAAGATCAAACCGGCCATTGTGCGCCGTCTCCAGCACTGAAACACTTAGTCTGCAACTTACAATTACGAGACACATGGGACGTAACGCACCACAACCAAACCATATACACGTATCAGAGGAACGGTACTGGTAGCAGACTAGATCGTATATACATTTCTAAGAACCTGCAACTACGTACGGTCGCAATTTGCCCCACCGTAATATCCGACCATTGCGGTTATGTTGCTTCTCTGGTCATGCCTCTAGACTCGCCGCCACATGGCCGAGGATATTGGCAATTGAACGCCAGCATTTTAAGAGATCAAGAACTAAATTCACTTTTTACAACTCGCTGGAAGCAATGGAGACAACACAAACAGTACTACGACTCCAAACTGGAATGGTGGTTATCCGTGAAGAGCAAGATTAAAAGTTTATTCCAACAGTATTCTTGGCGGAAACGAGAACTTACGCAAGAATATCGAAATTTTCTGTATACTGTTCTACATGAACTGTATAATAAACCAACAACGTCTTCAGAGCAGTCCAACACCATCAGACAAGTGAAAGCGAAATTGACTAAAATACAGTTAGAAGATGTGAGAGGTCACCAGGTACGTGCCAAACTGCCTCACATTCCTGATGAACGAGTGTCCCCATTGCATATTATAACCGAAAGAAAAAGAGGGCAACGGAAATACATACATCGACTCCAAGAACCGAATGGGAAGGTGATTCATACACAGTTGGAAATACGTACGGCCTTTCATAATTATTTTTCGGCCCTTTATTGTTCGCCCAACATAAAGCTGGTCGACACAAAAAACCATGACTCTTTAGGCATACCTCCTCATGTGGCTTTCACAATCGACGAAGTCTACGCTGCGCTAACGATTTGTCCTCACAGAAAATCTCCGGGGGAAGACGGACTTACCGTAGAATTTTATCAACACTTCTGGGAAGTAATTAAGGAAGACCTAACAGATCTCTATAATGAAATCTTGCACTGTGATTCGGTGCCCAGTGAGTTTACAAATGGTATAATGGTGATGATTCCAAAAATTCCGAACCCTAAGACGGTTGCGGATTACCGCCCTATTACTCTGTTAAACTGTGACTACAAAATCTTCATGCGAAGTTTAAAGAAGAGAATACACCCGGAAGTGGATAACATTTTATCACTGGCTCAGCAGTGTGTTCGGTCAAACGGACATATCCTCCATGCTCTTTGTGCAATTCGTGATGCCATCAGTGACGCACATCACCCTCGCCAGTCAAAAATACTGCTCTCCTTAGACTTTGACCATGCATTTGATCGAGTAGACCATAATTACCTGTTTCAGACGATGAGACGATTTGACATCCCTGTTCAGTATATTATAACCCTCCAAAAGATCATGCGTACTGCCCAATCCAGAATATTAATAAATGGATATTTCACACCGTCGGTACAAATACAACGCTCTGTGAGACAAGGATGTCCCCTGTCAATGCATCTTTTTGTACTCTCCTTAGAACCTCTCCTACGTCAGATACAAACTTACCTCCAGCCACATCCTCAAAGTTTTGTTCGGGCTTATGCTGATGATGTAACAATGGTTCTGTCTCCAGCCTCCAACCTTCAGAGGATTTACGACATACTAACATCTTACTGTCTATCCTCGGGTGCGAAGCTTAACACCTTGAAAACGAAAGCGATCACCATTGGATCAATTTGCATACATGCGCCACATTGGTTTACGCTCACGACAGAAGTAAAAATTTTGGGCATCTACTTTTCATCTACCATGACACAAATGGTGAAGTTAAATTGGACCAGGATTATCAACATCATCCGACAGCAGCTCTTTGATCACCGACACAGAACGCTTAACCTGATACAGCGCATCCATTATGTCAACCTCTATGCACTGTCAAAGGTATGGTATACCAGTCAAGTCTTACCCCTGCCGCAAATGTATGGTTACAAACTCAAATCTGTTACAGGCTGGTTTATATGGGCAGGTCATATGCTTCGGATACGTCGAGACCACTTAGCGTTACCATATTCGCAGGGCGGTTTACAGGCAATAGACCCACAACTTAAAGCAGATAGTCTCTTTCTCAAACAAAACTGGCAACATCTAACCCAGAAAGGTGATCCTTATAGCTATTACTTCCTTTCTAAATGGCTTCCAGATTATCGCACCATGAATCCGCCGGATTTTCGGCGTCTCCCGAAACAGGCCCCGCAATTGCAGAAGTTAATTCAATGTGTCAGCTATAGTAACCTACTCCGTACACCGCATCATCTTACCACAAGAGCCATATACACCGAAAAAATTCAGCAACTTCCGCTTCCGACGGTTATGATACGCAACCCTATTTATAATTGGCGACGCATCTGGGCAAATCTCCATAATAAGAAACTACCGACTCAACACAAAAGTCTCTGGTTCCAGATCATTCACGATATCTATCCCACAGCTGAACATTTACACCGATTGAAGATCAAGCCAACTGCCCTGTGTGAACTCTGCGGCAAGACTGATACAATTACACATCGTTTTGACCAATGTATTAATAGCCAACTATGGATGAGCACACGAGCGAACATTCTGCACGTGATCGACACACAACAAGCAACTTTCGGTACTAGATACATACAATGGCCTACATTCAAATTTCGACCTCCAAATATTCATACGGCTGTCATTTTGGAGTTAGGGCAAGGAATATGGCGTATTATGGAACAGTGAAATCTTTCATGACAGAATAAACACAGCTAAGAAAATGTGGATTTTGAAACAGCAATATCTCTGACTGGTGAATATACTTTATTTAATGACCTTCTTCTCATGAGCTACTGAAATAAACTTCTGCTCTCGAGGAGAGATGTATATCAGTGAAAGGGAATATTGGCATGCAATTGTTATGAAAACTTGTCATGAATTTCTTTATCATGCAATTGTGAAAATTTAGGATGTGCAATACTTTATCATGCAATAAAAATAAAAAATATGGAAAAAAAAAAAAAAAAATATCAGGACGTGAAGTGATAAAATTGTATTGGTAATGCTTACATTGAAGAAAGCCATGAGAGTGCATCAATCAGATTTTATTTTGTTTATGTGCCTTCGGGGTTCATTTTAACAACCAATTTAATGAAGAGAATGTCATACATAATATTTTATACAAAAAAAAACGCTAACTTTTATTTGGGCAGAGGAAGTTATGCGAGTTTCACATAATATTTTTCAAGAAAATAACCAAGAATTCGTATTGGCTGGTAAATATTTTTAGAAATTTTATGGGGATTACAGCAAAGTTGCATTTTTATAAAAATTCATACAAACTAAATCTGTGCATCTTATTACTCGGCATACGTTGGGACTGTCAGATTCCATGTTATCGATATATCGGTGGTAGTCCGCATCTCGCGAATTCCGCAGTCCAAGTTCACTGAAGTCGATTAGTACGATTAGCGGATTAGTGTATTCAATTTCAATTTTTATTCAATGGCGTTTAAGTACACTTACTTAATATAATTTTACAATGTTGCTAATACAAAGAAACATATATTCAAGAAACAAAAATTCCCTTTAGGCAGGCCTACAGGATGAGGTAGATTTCGAAGTGCTTTTGGTTTAATTTATTGTCGCTGTGCAGCACTCTTCTTCTTTAGCCTTGGCATGACAAACCCGCAATAATAACTGCAAAAACAGAGGAAAGAGCACTTTTTCAAACATTCAAATCTCGCCTTATATGAGAGCTATCGAGAAATTAGTTATTGATTTGTAGAGTACTCATCAAGAGGTTTTCAACGCTGCGCTGAGGGAGGGTATGAATGATGTCGACATTATCCACTTTACTCCTCTTTCCGTTGCTTCCATCACGTTGCAACCGGACAATGGCTGGCATATACTCGTATAACATAAATTGATCTCATAACATATTCTCATACTGTTTACGAAAGAAATACAAGCGCAATACAAACAATTATTATATACTATGTAACTTCGACAGCTTTATAAGCCGCCCACTTGAAATCTGCAGCCCTAGTCTGACTAGGCCTAAATACTCCCCTGGACCCACGAAAGTTATCTACAATAAAAATACACAAAAAACTATCACAGTTATCAAACCACAATGCCTTTATGGATCAGAAACACTAAACTTGAAAAGAAAATGCGACATTAAACACACTGAAAAGAGACAGCGTACAGTTGTAAGAATACTCACCGACAATCAATACAGATAATACACAGACATTAACAAAAATCCAGACTAGGATTTTAGACACATCGACGGAATGAAAACTGACAGACTCATAGAACAAATAGTCCAACTAAACTAAACTCCGTTGGGCTACATCCCTGAAGGAACAAGGCCTACCACCCGACCGCTGCGTCATCTGCCATAGGCAGACGGCAGGATTGGGGGCATGTGGTCAGCATGCCGACACCCACCGCCGTTAATGGTGGTTTCCATGACCCGAGCCGCTACTTCTCTATCAAGTAGCTCCTCAATTTGAATCACGAGGCTGAGTGCACCCCTACCAGACCTCCCTACCTCAGAAAAATCCGAGAAGGTACCGGGGAGCGAACCCGGGCCGACGGATCTGTAGTCAGCGATGCTAACCACAAGATCACGCCGGCGGTCGCAAATATTCCTAACTGAATACTATGAAAACAGGAACAAAGCGAAAATGGACCTTAAAATGGATCAGCGAAATTAAAAAATGGCAAGAGAACATCCAAAACAGGAACACCTGGACACAAAATCCTAGCGAGCTAGGGAAGGGGAAAACGGAAGAAAACTACAGGAACAACTTTGTTTGAAGAGAGCTCACAGCGAAAGAATAAAAGAAATATGGTCACAAAGGACGAGAAATAACCTACCTAAGTGCTTTGCAGAGTAATTTGTATTATTATTATTGTAATTATTATAACTAGCTTATTTTGCAATTTGAAATTAACTTATGGAGGACTTTCGATTTTGAAACTCTAGGTCCTTATATAATATGTATGTAGAATTTGAAATGAGGAAGAACGACATTTCACAATCAAACTATTCCCTCAGAAAACGCTAAATATAGGCTAGTTTTTTTATGGCTCATAGAGGATGTCGAATATTGCATTCCGATGCTTCACATACCATGCCTGGGAGGGGTTGAAATAAGAAGAAAAATAATTTAATTGTCTTCACTGAAAATTTTATTTCTCACTCTCATACTATCATACAACCGTTTCGGGGCTGAAATAAAAAAGAAATTCAATATCACTTTCATACTTTCCTTCCCAAAAACCTGGGACATAATATACTGCGCACGTAGGACTGAAATTGTTCCATCCCATTTTGTCTTCTTTTAGATACTTAGGGCCTCTGATAAACATCCCTATTTCTCAACTAATACAAAGCCTACAGCTATGAATAACGTATCAGTGGATAGGAATTTTTTACCGACTTCTGATATAGAATACTCATTGGCAAATCCTTAAGCTGTCCCTACAATACGACCGCTTATTAAGTGCCAGTATGGTACTTCATGAGATTGTGTGTGCGGACGAAAAATGTCTGTCCGTCTGTCCGTCCGTGTGTCTGTACGCGCCATAACTCAAATACGCTTTTTCGGATTTTCATGAAACTTAGAAAACACATTTATAATGACCATGGAAAGAACTCTATTGATATTGAACCAAATCGGTTCACCGGTACCGGAGTAATGCCCAATTTAGTGCCTATTTTAATAACACGCTGTATCGGATTTCCATGAAACTTGGTATACGCATTTATGACGTCCATGAAAAGTATCCAATTGAATTTGAACCTAATCTGTTGACCGGTACCGGAGTAAAACCCAATTTAGTGTATATTTTAAAGGCGCAATAACTCAAATACGCTTTATCGGATTTTTATGAAACATCGTATACACATTTATAATGTCCATGGAAAAACGTCTATTGATATTCGACTAAATCGGTTGGCCAGTACCGAAATAATGCCCGATTTAGTGCCTTTTATGTTAATATATAAGAAGTCGCGATAACTCATATATGCTTTATTGGATTTTCCTGAAACTTTCTATACCCATTTATAATGTACATGGAAAGACATCTACTGATGTTGGACCAAATCGGTAGACCGGTACCGGAGTAAACACCAATTTATTGTCTATTTTAAAGACGCGGTAACTCAAGTACGCTTTACCGGATTTTGTTATTAAACTTGGTATACACATTTATAATGTTCATGGGAAGACGTCTATTGATATTGGATAAAATCGGTTGACCTGTTTCGGAGTAATGCTCAATTTAGTGCCTAATTTATGGTAATATACGTATTCGAAAGAATTTATGAAATGCAAATCAGTTATCATGACAACATAGTCAATTGTTTTACTGTCATATTATAAGGCTTTGGCAATTAAAATACAGTTAGCTATGACAAATAACACTATTGGTTTACATGCGCTTATCCAACCAGACCGTTAAACTGACCCGGGTGACTGAGATGGTAACGTCTTGCCCTCACATTCGGGAGTTCCATGGTTCAAATCCGGAAAACCGGCCAATTTGACTTTTTTTTATTTTTATTCTGCATATCAACACACTGGCACTTTGTTACATCAGTTTACCTGATTTTATTATTATTTAAATAATTTGACGATTCCCCTTAACATGGATATTACGTTCGACTAAATAAAAATCTACTCGGATAATAACCTAGATCTTGAAATTGCTCGCTTATTTTCCCAAAATGTATTGCCGTAAATTGAAGCTAACGTGGAGGAATTGTCGTTTATAATAGGTGTATTCATACCTTACTACGCTTTTTACTATTATATCCTAAGAACCAATTTTGCATAACTGACAGTTTTCTTTCAAACTATTGTGTAGTTGGTATCTTTCGTGCCACCTACAGGGAGTTCGGTTCCACCAGTGGTCTGACACAAAGGCGGGAGTGTTTCTCAATTAATATGAAGTATGTGGAGAAACCCCGGAACTGTTACTAGATTACTCAGTTCCCATCTATTGGATTGATTACTATAGTCTGATTACTATAGACTTGGAAATTTTTTATGTTCTTAAAAGTTAACAGGAAAAAAGAGCGTTTCCAATTTTAGTAGGTAAACAGTCTTGAATGTAACATGAGCCGTATTTTTGTAGACTAAATGCTGATCTGTTCACTGTCTATTAACGTATTTATAATTAATTTCTAATGTACTAAGCACATTGACACAATGACTGTAAACTTTTAATACAAAAAAAAGGGAAAGAAATTTCAGCGTGTTAATTATTACATGACGTAATCATAGAAGATACACATATGTACTCCTATCATTTATAAAATTAATACATGGAGTTCCATGTACATAAGTTTAAAGACCCTCCAGACCGGAGGAGAAGCTGATGATGGAATAATTTACGTCATCAACGTAGACTACCAGATGTTCTAAGGACATCAATCAGAATTTAAAAAAAAAAAATCTTTGTCGTTGCATGTCACGGTTACTATAAACACTTGAAGATTTCATAAATCGCGCCCAAAACATAATGGTGGCGGGTGAACAGACCAGTAGATTCTACTCTGCAATAATTCGAGGCCCCAGAATCTTCTCCAAATGGCGAACTAAGGAACGCCGAAGACTGACGACCCGGTTCCTCTAGTATTATGATTTTGGCATTGTAATCATATGGCGAACAGGTATATTTCTTCTGTTGATCCACTTATGCTGAGTACTGCACAGTACTTGTCTCTGCCGGGCGGCATTCCTTTGCGGCGGAGGTTTAGATGACCCTCCAGACTGGGGGAGAAGCTGAAGATGGAATAATTTACGTCATAAATTGTAGATTATCGGACGTTCTAAGGATATCCGAGTTTTAAAAAAATCTTTATCGCTGCATGTACACAATTATTATTAACACGTGAAGATTTCACAAATTGCGTCCAATTGCGTGTACAGACTTGTACAGACTCTTAGCTCCGACTGTATTGAAGCGTAGTACATTCCAAGTAACAAGTAACAATTCATAAATCATAAATCATTTTTCCCTTTTTATGGCCTGGGTCTGTCCAAAAAATCCGTCCGGCTTCTGTCGTTAGGTCTTGTAACGACGGTTTTTCCGGGGTGAGTTGTTAGCTCTACGCCCAACCCGCAACCTGGAGGACCCCGATATCCCTTTTGGTCTGGATCATCACCTTCGACCTTTCCGGCAAGGGAGGTCCTACCAGTAGCTAAGCTACCGCCGGCATAGCTCTCAGGATCATCTGACCACGCAAGCCCCACCACCACGACAAGGTAGGGATATCATTGGTGGGGAAGGTTTTACTCGTCGATAAATTCGAGGTCCCAGGATATTCGATAATTAGCGAACTACGGTAACTGGAGACTGTCGACCCTGTTCCTCTAGTATTATGGCTTCCGACTACATTATCATTGTACTGATGTGGTGAACAGGATGTTTCTTCTGTTTATCCACTTAGGCTGAGTATTGCTGTATTTAATTGGATGTCCAGAGCGGGGGCTGAAAAATACGAGGGCATTCTAATGACATAATCTGATTATCAAATATTAAAAATTCATTATCATACTAAACCTTGGGATTATGATGTAGCCGATTCCAATACACATTCCGATATAGCCTACATTTCATAAGAAATTCCACATGAAATCGTTATTTTTTATAATAATATTATGTTTCCTTAAAGTGAAGAATTCCAGATGGCGTCTGCAGAGTTTTCATAAAGCATCAAATATTTCTTTTAGAGAATATGAAAGTTTAAAACCTTTCTCCGCCATGAATTTTGTTGCTTCCATAGTAGCAAGGAATTACTCTGCCTCATTTTTGTTCTGACGTAATAATCTACATTACGTGTTATAATTAAATACACTGCCATTCCGAGTGGGCATGAATTAATGGTGTACTCCTTTATTTCCAGCTGAATAGCGTACCCGTGCTCCGGCTGGGAATAAACGGTGTCTTTGAAAATGGAATAATGCATTAATATTGGGAATATTCCTGTCTCCATCCATGGATTCCCTGTTTTATAGTTTTTTTTGTGTATGGTGGTATCCTAGAAAAAGTAATATAATTTTGAATAATGGTTCTCTGACTAATTATTAACTCTCTACCATTAATTGCTGCAATACTAAATTGTTTCTTGTATTAGATATGTGTGTTTTTTTTTTAAATTTGTAAAATATACAAGTGTGCTCACATTCAACCTTGTAAATGCAGTGTTCCAGATTTCGTTTTAGGTACGGGGATTGAAAACTAAAGAGGCATCTCGCATCCTTTTATCTATGAATAATGATATGTGGTATTTTGTTTTTCATATAAATAAAAGGAATAGGCCTATCTTATTTCTTTAAGGAATGGAAACTGTGAATTTCAATTGAATTAGCATTTTATTGGTATGTTCTATGACGATAGCGTGATGTAAGCTATACAATTTTTAACAATACCATTATGTTCATGACTGTCGTAAGTTCATCAAGTTGGGAGAGGAATTTTTTTTGCATTTTTCATCGGAGATTACGTTGCTGGAGTGTACATCGCGACCACATTTCATTCCAGGAGTAAACATTGCCGTTTTGTAGGAGTTTACGAAATGTAGAGTTCTGCATATCCTGCACATATTTCTGGCATGGTTAAAAAAAGTTGTAATAATTACAAAACTTAACCATAATGTAACAACGTAAGATATGAAAAGTATTAATCAAACAGGGAGAATGTAAAACAAACATACCTAACAAACTGAAAAAGTGAAATGCATTTTCTTGAAGGACAAAAATCTAATTTTTAAAACTGTTCTTTGTGCAAATACTGTTTCTTTGTTTCTTTGCTAACGGCCGTTGTATACTAGTAGGGCCTATGTAGGACTGTAACCGTCGCTGGAAATTTACATGCCTGTAATTTTGGAAACTGTCGCATTTGAGCATACATAAATGCATTGACCTAGGTCGGGATCGAACCCGCGAACTTGGAAAGCTACAGCGACTGAATTGCGTTGTTCCCTTTTTCTGAAAATTCTCATAGGGGGAAAAAAGTTGCCTATATGAGCCACTGCGCATGCCTAGCGGCATTCACAGGATAGCAGGAAATGTACTGAAATTTGTTCTAGTGTCGACTGCTGACTTAGGTCATTTCTAAACCCAGAATATGGTTTCTAATCGTTCTTCTAATCATTGTTTTATAACTGAATATATTAATTATTAATATTATTATAAAATACTAACACAAATTATATTACCTAGGTATATTCAGCTACAAGAGTGGGTCCGCTTTTTTCCCCTACCTTTACACGAACATACAGGTGAACTTTTCCATAAACAAACATGTCTCGGACATGAAAGCAATACAATCATGCAAAATATTCCATCTTTCGTACCATGAGTTTATACCTTAACTTTGGTATTCTCGGCCACAGTGTTAGTAAAAGTGGCTTTAATACCTGAATGGGTCATGTCAATAGTGTTATTAGTAATACAGACAATTACGACTGTCATTTGTTTTGTAGATTTCTGCCACAATTTGATCTTTTAAATACATTCTCTTACATTCTCTTACATTTCTCGAAGAACTATTTATTTGATAAGAACGAGTTTCTTTTATGAGCATTATAGGAATACACTTACTGTGTTTCATTACAGTGATAGGTCTTAGTAACATAGGCGTACCGTTATTTTGAGGTTAAGTGAATAGGCAAGTGAAGGATTTGTAACATACATTTACTCATGGGCGTCCACAGAACTTCCGTCAAGTGGGCAAATGAAAAAATTACTGGTGGTCAGCAATTACAACTCATTTTTGTCATGAGATCATGGAGGTGGAAATAAACAGTCGCCAATTTTCAGACTGTTTCTGTCATTAGTATTTACAGTTGGTAGTGTATAAATATATAGCATTAAATAATATTATATTATATATTATATTGTATTGTATCTTATTATATTATATTATATTATATTGTATTATAGGCCTATTATATTATAGTGTTTATAATCCATTGTTTTGGACCATATTGACTTTCTGATTGTATGCTGCACGCGTAGCTGAACGTCATAATAGTAGCCTTTATAATGCCACATTGTTACTTTATGAGATTGTGTTTAGGACGGGAAAATGTACGCCCATCTGTCTGTGCGTCCGTCCGTGTGTCTCTCTACGCGCGATAACTCAAATACGCTTTATCGGATTTTCATGAAACTTGGTATAATGCCCATGGCAAGAAGAATATTTATTTTGGACCAAGTCGGTTGACCGACACCGGTGTAACGACTAATTAAAGATCATATGCTTTTTAAGTGGGGAATCATGACTAATGCAGTCAGATGTTTGTTTATTTCGTTGATCACGTTGAAATGAGTACTACATGAATACTTTTATATAGGGAAGAAGGTATTTTACTGTGAAATAATTTGGCCTACGTACATTAAGCGGAGTTCTTTGCCAGTGCTTTTTGTGAAATGTTGACATATTTTAAGAATTTCTTGTATCAGTGTATACGAGTATGAATTAAGGTCAAGAGCTTTGTTCTTTCGCAAGCCCTGCTTAATGAATCGATCTGGAGCTTAACTTATTTTGTGCATGTCATGATTGCAATTATCACTGGTTAAACAAAAGCACTCTGGCACTTTGTTATATCAGTTTACCTGATTTTATTCTAAATCAAAATGTGAAGTGAGAAAATTATATTTTTCATGTCGAGCGTAGAGAAAGTTATTTGACTGCATCACATGTGCATTATTTTCGTGGATTTCATTCTTCAAGAATTACAAATGTATTACATCGATAGCATCAGAATTTGTTAAAAGCCCAGTAGTTCCCAAAGCCCTATGTGAACATTGTAAACAATAGGCCTACACTGTAGTCATGATAATTGAATTTCATTTCATTTTTTCAGTACAATTTTTCTGAAATTATATAAATTTTGAAGGGAAGGAGTGGCTTGTTTGAATTTTAATGTTAATCGCGTTACTTCTCGGGCTTAACTGGGCAAGTTTGCAAAATTTCGTGCAAATTGGTCAAGAAATATAGATTTGTATAGGGAACACATACCCACACTGTAATCTTGATTTCATTTTTTTCACTGTAATATTTTCTGAAATTATATAAATTTTCAAGGGAAGGAGTGGCTTTTTTTAAATTTTAATGTTGATCGCGTTACTTCTCGGGCTTAACTGGGTAAGTGTGCAAAATTTCGTGCAATTGGTCGAGAAATATAGATTCGTATAGGGAACACATACCCACATGCATACAATCACACTTTCGATTTCGTTTGGTTGCAAGACTCACACTTTTTTTTATGAAAACATGTGACAGCAGAACTCTCTAACTGTGCCTATGTCACACTTCTTCTGTCACACTTCTATTTTGTTATGTAAACATGTGACAGCAGAACTCTCAAACTGTGCCTCATTTCACATTTCCGACTTTTTCCGTGGATTTTCCAAAAATTTTCTTTCATACAAACCTTGTCCTGACAATTATGAATGAACACAACAACAAAATCAGCAAAATCGGTCGAGCCGTTCTCAAATGATGTGGCAACATACATGTGACAATTGATCTTTATTTATATAGATAATAATAATAATAATAATAATAATAATAATAATAATAATAATAATAATAATAATAATAATAACACTAATAATCACAAGACACAGACCCCATTAGGACTTTAAGATGAAAATCTTGTGAATTATATCAGCAGTCTGCGGAAATTTAAGTCATCTTTAGAAAGAGACGATTACAATTTTACAGCCAAATTCTCAGAATTAATAATGGTGGACTGACCAAAATAAATCCGTAATCTTCCGTTCTCAAAGTTTAAAAAAAAAAAAAACTGGCTCCTTGAAATTGAAAGTAACCTTCGGGGCGAGGGGGAACGCGAGCGACATTCTACAGAACAAATCTAGAATGATAACAAATCTAGAATGATAAATCTAGAATGATAATTCAGAATGATAATCAACAATCATAAATTTGTAGACAAACCAAATTGATCCAACAAAACATGGACAGAAGAACGCAAGATAAACCATAGGCAGAAGATAAAGAGATTTTGGATAAAAATATGAAAACAAACATTTCAGCTAGATAAGTTAAATCGCGCTCCTCAGTTGGATATAACGAAACAATTTAAAACGGGTCTACGGATCCTGTAAAATATACAGGATGTACAAAAAATTAAATAAACTTTTTCTATGATTTTTTAACAGTTCTGTTTATATTTCACAATGCCAAAGAACTCAGCGTCAAGTGGAAGATCATTTTCTTGTTTGTAATCCTAAAATAAGTGTAGATAAGAAGATGAGCAGAGTGAAAAGGGTCTGTGTAAGGTAAGCACAATTGCTGAAGATGCTCACCAAATAGAAACAATGAATAATTAATAGAAATTAATTAACTTCGTACAACTGCCACATTTGTCAATCTATGCTTCAGTTATTGGATTGTTTCTTTCCACACTGTACACCTTTCTAAGCTATACAGGCTAACTTTTAAGGTTCTTCTTGTATTCATATTTATAATTTAATAATATCATTTTAGTAAAACTAAAGAAGGTTTTTTAGTGAAAGATAAACAGCCGTTTCGAATTTTGCCTTCCCAGTAAAAACGTTCAAATCCCTCTCCTGGCTCTATCCATAGATGGCAGCCCGCAAATATGGGGAGCTATTATTGTATTGTATCTTTACAATAAATATACAGAGTAGGCCAAAGCGTTGTGGAAACATTCCTTGAATATAGAAGAAATTATGTTATATGAGCATGGTTCCGAAAATGCCTTATTTCGTGGTTGTAGCCCATATGCCTTATTTCCTGGTTGGAGCCTTTTGCCTACAACTCTGTAGGTGACTATTTGGTGGGACCGTATGCACTGCCACCTGTCCTGTTGGAACATGTGCCATTACGAATAAGACGAGACATGTACTTCATTCACGATGGAGGTCCTGCTCATTTCACCCTCTCTGTTCGTCAGTTTTTGAAGCTAGACGGTTCCGTGATAAATGGATAGGAAGAGGTGGACCAAATCCATGGCCTCCACGCTCGCCTGACCTGAATTAACTGGATTTTTATTTGTGAGGACATTTAAAACTTCCTGTATATGCAACACCGGTGCTAGAAATGTTAGAAGCTGCCAGATAATATTATGAGAAACTCCTCGGATACATGTGACGGCGGGTTGACGGATGTATGCGTGCTAACGGAAAGCATTTTGAACATTTAATTTGATGTTCTGTTACCCACAATTCTGTTTTTGAGTATTTTGTTAAGTGGTGCAGTGTAGAGATAGGGCCCTAACCAGGAAATATAACATAGGCTAATTCCACCCTCAATATGCAAGAAATGTTTCCTTTTGAAAGTTTTGGCCTACCTTTTTGCTACAACTGCATATGCACAGCATAGACTAAAAAATAAAATAAGTCACAGATACTTAAGAAACTCTACCATGAATAGTAGGCCTACTCAAAATATAAGTACAAAATGTCACGTATGTTTTTATTCTAGCAGTTACATGTTAATGTGGTTGAAAACAAGAATCGACATTGATTTTTTTTTTTTTTTAACCGAGCGAGGTGGCCGATATGGTAACGTCTTGGATTAGCAATCGGGAGATCCCTGGTTCAAAACTCGTAGCCGGCCAATTTGACATGTTTATTTTTTCATGCTTTCCCCAGTTGTAAAGGCAAATGCCGAATTGGATATTTACATACCATGAATCATCCTCACCATGCTCGTCCTGTATCATATCCATTTAAAACACCAATTGAAATTTACTCAATTAAATACACTAACAATAGAAAATAATTGACAATAAATAGTTCTATGGCGTACCCTACTGTATAGATACAGGTCCTGAACTCCTGATATTGCTAAAAGGAAAATAAAAAATAAACTAATTCAAAAACTTTTTTTCCCATCATTTTGTGACTAGTCAAAAGAATTAGTACACCTTTAGCGATAGATAAGAATGGGTGTGGAGGATGGTGACACTGGTATTCTCTGGATGCCAGAACCAAATTTTATTCTCAGGCGACCCTGCACATTCCTAATACTCTTTAAAGCAATGTTTCCTGTCAGTTTTAGTTGGACTTAAAATGAATGACAGGGCATACCCAACAACATAAGATAAACTGATTGTTAAAACGCATCAGAAAAGTCATGCGTGAAACTGAATATTTTGGGGGTGAGCGAATTGAAAATTGACAGGCAGATTTAAGCAGGCAAGCGCCCCTGGTGTTTCTGCATAACAAACAAGACCATTAGTGCATATGAGCTACCTTTTCTCAATGGGAAAAACTCAAACACAGCACCCGTGAAGTCCACAGACTTTCTGACCAGTGGCGCCAACTTATATGGGCCCGTGGGGTCAAGCCCACCAAATAATTTGCCGTGTATTATCGTAAATATTATTATTACTTAAAACAAGTTTCGTTGTTTAATCGATGCAAAACAAAAATCAGACTATTCACTTATGTTTACAAAGCCTGCGGTTCATGATCTCTCATTGCTTCAATTAACTCACATTCGCCATCATTTGAGATTGTTTCTGCACACATACATAGTCAAATTTACCCAAGCCCAGTTCCCACATCATCCTCCGAAATATATTTTTCCGCTTTGAAAAGACTGGAGAAATTTTGCGCTCGACAATGTCCTGAAAAAAAAAAAAAAAAAAAAAATGACTTAGGCCTAATCATACACTTTGCTGTTCTACTGTTGTAAGTATAAGTTAGCTCTAATTACGAACAGTGGGGAAAAGTTTGTTTTAGATTATATTTATGATGACTAGTGAACTTATAGATAGAAGTGTATTAAAGAGGAAATGTATTTACAACATGCAGTACTACATAACCGTCCACGTTTTTAATTTAATTTAATTTTAATTTTAATAGTTACCTAAGATCAAAATAATTATATATCCTAACTACAAACATAAAAATAAAATTATTTAAATTAAAGTCGGGGAGTTGGCTGCCCTCCACCCGGGGTGAAATTCCCGGCCGGGTTGGGGAATTGTCAGTAGCAGAAAATATCTTTCCTGGGTTCAGGATGTTGTGATGTCACTCCATGCCCATCCTGGAAAATCTCGGCGGTATCATCCTTGCTTGAAAGAGCCTTGGACGGGTCTTGGTCATCGTGCCACAGCTTTGTTCCGAATCTGGACCTTCCCTCGGGCAAAACACTCACTATCGTCAATATACGAGTAATAGAACACTTCCATGACGTAAGTATAAAAGATTGCTGTAGAAAATCTTCTCGGGTTTGCAGCCAGGTCAGAAGTTTGTTGTGGTCCAACGTTTCCGAGGCTGACGCTGCCTCCATCCTCAGGGAATCTGAAGTGTCGAGTTTTGACATGTAGGGGATATATATACCAACCCGAATTGGGCCGGGTGGAGGGCAGCCAACTCCCCGACTTTAATTTAAATAATTTTATTTTTATGTTTGTAGTTAGGATATATAATTATTTTGATCTTAGGTAACTATTAAAATTAAAATTAAATTAAATTAAAAACGTGGACGGTTATGTAGTACTGCATGTTGTAAATACATTTCCTCTTTAATACACTTCTATCCCCTACATGTCAAAACTCGACACTTCAGATTCCCTGAGGATGGAGGCAGCGTCAGCCTCGGAAACGTTGGACCACAACAAACTTCTCACCTGGCTGCAAACCCGAGAAGATTTTCTACATAAGATTCGCCAAGAAAGCCTCAAATCTTACATAAAAGATTGCTATTAGAAATACTGAAATCATTTCTTGTGCCATTCAATATTTATCCGTAGCTATTTTAAAATTATACCATTCATTTCCAGTGGCGGCTATTCAGGGGAAATAGGCGAAGTAGCACTTCACCACTGTTTTTCCTACACAATACATATTTTTAAAGTTTATTTTCCATATCACGATTGTTGGTTTTTACTATAAATGTATTTCTGTATTTTTGTAATGCCTGCCACGACTGGTGTCAAAGCTAGGCATCTAGGAAGCAGTGAGCTCCCGAGTCAAGCATGAAGCTGAACAAGTTATTCACCTCTTGTGTTGCATTGGTAGTCTGTTCCACTCAAAATGAGGATGTGGGCTCATGGTGCAAGCAGTATTTTTCTCGCTTATCCCACATCCATGCTGAGGGGATCAGACTACCCATGAAGGAGTCCAGCTCCTTGTTGAGGCATCCTCTTTGCACGTGACATTACAGAGCGTGGCCGTCGGCTTCATGATGGCGCGTGGTTACCAAAGCAAGCTGCTACGATTGTAAATGACAGCAGAGGCGCCAACTTATATGGGCCCGTGGGGCTGAAGCCCACCTAATAATCTGCCATAGGCCTATTTTGTTAAATTATTTATTACCACTACTGAAATATGTTTCCTTATTGAATCGTTGGAAAGCTTAAACCAGGCTAACGTTTTCATACGTAATACTATCTCCTCTTGTTCCAATTCACTCACGATATCTGAAGTCGTTTCTCAGTTCATTAAATTTTTACGTCTTAATCCGTCAATGCAGTTTCCACATCCACCGCCGTATGTTTATGCTTGTTATGTACTCATAAAAAACTTAATCACATTGCTGTTCAAAATATAATTAAGGAAAGTGCGGAAAAGTTAGATATAGAATTTAAATTATGCTTGTGGTGAATAAAAATTACAGAAAGGATTTTAATTTAATGGGGAAAGCAGGAATTGTGATACATGACAAGAGTGTGGAGTACAAGACAATTATTACAAAGTTTGTCTTCAGAAACAATGAAATCATTTCATGTAGGCCTGCAATACTATATTTATTCCATAGTCATATCGATATTATATAAGTTTTCTAGCAGGTGCCCGCGGTTTCGGCCACGATAATTAATTCAAAAAAACGTTAAGAGCAAAATAATTAAAACACATTTATTAACACTTACACACGAATAATTCATAAACTAAACTAATAATAATTATAATGAAACAGCTAAAATTCCGGCTTTGGAGTGCATTCCACGATGAATAAACGATTTAAATAAAACATCTAGTAGTTAAGTAAATAATCGAGGAAACCTAGGTTCATTGCCTCGGTTACAGCCCGCCATTCAATCATATTCTGTGATAATTCCATCCAACCATCCCTAGCAAGTCCTACTTCCCTTAAATCTTAAATCGACTCTACTATTGTCCTCCCACCTACGTAAAGGTCTTCCAAGTGGTATTTTCCCTTCGGGTCTCAATCCAAAATAGTTTTGAGATAGGCTATTATATCTTTCCTCCCCCATGCCCAGCCTACTTCATACTCTGTTATTTAATTACCTTTACTATCTCGTGAAGAGTACAAGTTATAAAGATCTTTATTATGCAGTTTTCTCCAGTCCTCGTTTTCATCTCTCTTAGGTCTGAATACAGTATTTTCCTAAACACCCTGTTTTCGAACACTCTCAGATCGTGTTCCTCCCGAAGAGTAAGGGACCATGTCTCACATCCATATAAAGTTCCATTCCACTTTCTTGTAATATTTACAGTTCTCTCTTAATTTAAATTTGAGTTTTACATTTAAATGTATTATTTACCGTTCTTTTGTTGTAGTTTTAGTGATGAGTATGTCAATTTGTAAATTTCCGTGTTTTTCTCAAGTTTTTTTTGCAAACTAAATATAAATTTCTTAATAATTACTTACCATATTATTGACTGTTAATGGTATTTATTTATAAATTATAATTAATACTAAACGGCACCCACACAAGCATAGGCGTAACCAGGCCGAGCATATGGGGGGGGGGGTTATAACATCTGGAGAGGGGGGTTCCGTGGTCCTCCCCCGGAAAATTTTAAAAATTAAGATGCACAATATCGAGTTTTAAGCTTCCCACGCTTTAAACTCATATTAAGTAATTTATAAGCAGATTTTAAAAAAAGGTGATATATCACAATAATGAAATAAATAGTACAATTTTTCCTTTTTTTAATCAATGGGGGGGGCTCAATCCCCCCAACCCCCCCCCCTCGTTACGCCTCTGCACACAAGGGCAAAGCTCATTTGGGTGTTAAACTTAAATTCTATATTTTGTGTATCGTATATTCGAATAAAGTAATTAGAATGCAATACACGGTTTAACCGCAATGGGTTGTTTCAACAGGCGAGGGACACCAGATGAACAGATATACAGAGACAATTCGAAGAAACATGTATATTACTTCTATGCATATGACACATTTTTCCAGTGTTATCTTGATTTAGAAGTTTCTAATCAGTATTCTTCCTTAGTAGACTATTACGTATGTCGGAAAAGTAACAACAAGAAAGTATTTGAGCGGGTATTATACATTTTAGTATTGCTTTGGCAATAGTGTAATGACTGGTTGATTTATACATTATTTCGCAGAACTTCGTTCGCGAGTTTTTTAGTATTATTTTATGTAGGTAATTTATTGTGTAAGCAAAGAAAGTACTATGATTACCAAACATAATGCAATAATTACAACCACATAGCATAATACTTAAATATCTGGAACCGTATTAATAGGCCTGTAATTAACACATAATTCCAATGACTGTGTTGTTGTGAAATGAGACATTTTGAGGTGGATGAATTCGTGAGTTCCTTGCGATCCATAAGTTATTCTGTATTTTATGTGTCTTACATTTCACTAACTTAAAAGGCCCGGTTTCGCTTGGGTTTTATATTTTGTAATTCGAAATTAACTTATGAAAAACTTTCGTTTTTCAAACTCTAGGTCCTTATATAGGTGTTTAGAATTTCCCTCAGAAAACGCTTCATATAGCTTTTTTATGGCTCGCAGAGGATGTAGAATATTGCACCCCATTCATTCTACACACAATGCCTGGTAGGGTTTGAAATAAGAAACAGAAATTCCGGCAGCATAAAATTGTTTTGTCTTTACGAAATATTTTATTTTTCACTCTCGTGTTACCATACAGCCGTTTCGGGGCTGAAATCAAAAAGAAATTAAATATCACTTTCATATTTTCCTCCCCCAAAACCTGGGACGTAATAATATACTGCGCGCATAGGACTAAAATTGTTACATCCTATTTTGTCTCTTTTTACATGCTTAGGGCCTATGATAAACATCTATATTTCTCAACTAAAAATACAAAGCCTACAACTATGAATAACGTATCAGTATTAATGAATTTCATCTTGAATACGAGGGCAGCTTAAAATAGCAAAAATTATAAGGTTTTAGGCTATACCCTCAGTAAAAGAGCAAACAACTAATGAAGCGAAAGAAATAAAGAAGCGTGAAATACTTTGGAGATATAAAATTAATGTAATTGACATACTATCACTTAAAGATTATATTAATGGCGTGACGAATTTATCGGTCTGGCTATATTATCAGTGGATATAATTTTTTACATTCTTATGATATGGCATACTCGTTGGTATACCCGTGATCAGGCAATTGAAAATACTGTCCATACAATACGAACTCTTATTCTAGCCTAATCCAAATATGAAGTGACAAAATGGTATTCTCTATGTCCGGGGCAGAGAAAGTTATGTGAATGCATCACATTGCGCATTATTTTCGGGGATTTCATTTTTCATTATTTATTTAATCAATGAATTATATCGATAGCTTCTCTAATTTGTCAAATTCACGTATCATGTACGTCTAAAGCTACCTGTGAACACTGCCAACAATACACTGTTGTCAAGAGAACTGTACATGCAGTGTGATTTGTATTTGATTACATTTTTGTAAAAAAGTATTTAGTCTCCTTGAAAACATTTGATTTTTGGCATTTGAAGCCAAAATTTTGCAAAATCCTTTCTTAGTGTGCACTTACATTATGAAACGTAGGTACTGTCAAAATTCCAAGCTATTCAGTTATTATAGTTCAGAATCTACGTTGATTCTCTGTCAGTCAGTCAGGACATATATATGTATTTCATGAACCAAGGGACGGGAGTATGAAAATTTTTAAATCTTTGAGCCCACCCAATGTTTTTCAAAAGTTGGCGCCTCTGAATGACAGTGTCTGGCGGGTTTCATACCTACTTCTCAAAATACAGCTCCATTAATAACAAAGCACCAATTTCTCTTCCTCTACACGTACCAAAGGTAATAAATGTTCGAAATCAAGGTTTTTAACATAAATACCTGTTTTGTATTCTCCTCTGTCCAATAATATTTTCAGGAACGTGTTTGTGTGGCTTGACACTAAACATCGAGTATAAATAAAACGTTTTGGATTAGATATCTTCTGGGGAGATTGACGAATTTTCTTACTTTTTTTACGGTATCCTTATACTTTGAAGGGTAGTTATAAGCCAGCTATCATTTGTACAAACGCAGGCTTTTAAGTCTTACATCTTTGGGCGAGGCTAGAACAGACTTTCAGTCTTCAGGATTTTATCAAAAAGACTTTAACAATTTTGTTTAAATTCTCCACACGATTTGCATAGACGCTAAGGAGCTACAATTTTTATTTTTAAAATTTTTCAATAAATTACCTGAAAGGTGTTTATAACAACCATATACTTCGTTGAAACATTAACGGTAGAGGAACTTGGATTCTTCCTCATAAAATTAAATATCATTAACGAAAAAAAATTATAGGCGTACGATTCTATTAGCACAAAAGTGAGGCATAGGGATGAGATTAGAAGTTAATTTAACCATATTCCAAGACTGCAGTGTACTGTGATGAAAGACCACTGTCACGTGTCACAACACTGAACCAGGTTCGGAGATCGTCACCGATAGGAAGCCATAGGACGGCAACGCTGGATCACGATGTTTCATTCCTACAACGCATATTTTTTCATAGGCAATCATACGACATGTGATATATTAATCACTCCATATTAATCCTTGAAGTATACAGTAACGAGCTGAAGTTTATCAGATAAAGCTGCATCTTCCACATCCTTGCAGGCATATTAACTTATAAGATAAACAATAGTCATGGGTCGATTGCTAAGGATTATTAGTCAATATTAAGTCCGCATCGCATGAATGAAATATTCTGAATAATCTGATTAGGAGAATAATAATTACGATAAACATCGATAGATTCACGGCGGAGAAGCAGGATCGAATTTTTCTAATGAAACTCATAATCCCGATTGGGATTTATTAAGAGTAATCCATGAATAAAATGTATCAGATTTTATAAATAGTAACTACATTCTTACCCGCATTGTTTAAAATCAAATCATCACTGTGCCAGCTGTCAGATCACGACGTAGGACTACTAAATGAAGAATCCAAAATGTTGCCAGACAAGTATCTTGTTTAGCGAATATTTCAACTCAGAAAGAACTTCTACTGCAGCTAGAAGGAAAGCAGCCATTCTATGATGATATCACCGACAAGTTTGCAGCCTTAAAGGACTACTGAAGGATTGTTTTGGTATACAAGACATAGGTGAATTCCGTTATTAACATAAGCATGTGGCATTTTCTTCTCTTCACCTAATTTTCCGGCCACGAGCCGCCACTGTTCATTTCTTGAATAATGTATGCGAGGGAGTGTAGCCTACACTACTGTATTGCAGTTATTTGCATTCACAATCTAAGCTTCGTAACTTATGAATTTTGGAAACTCTTGGGTAGCACCTCGCAACTACCTTCAGAAAATGTATTTAAAGATGTTCAGCCCACAGATGATGAATAGAGTGTTAAATTGTTTAAAAAATTATAATATATAAAAAATTGTGCAAGGAATATGTAGCAGAATACCGAAAGTGTGGGCGCCCCACGCTGTGAGGCTGCCAGGGCCTCGAAGTCAGGCCTGCATTACAACAAAATTTCGCGAAATAACAGAAAACACAGCTGTCCGGGCTTAGAGTCTGGAAATAGCGAGGCTGGTGTTGGCGACTGCGCTGATTTATAGTTAATATTTCACACTTCAAAAAAGAAGCGTTTCCAAGTCTTTGTGCGATCCAGGCAAGAATAACTCCACAGTACAGGTGCAGACACAAACACGTTCAACACAGGGTCGGCGTTCTTTGGATGCCCACGCAAGACATTGAGTACTCTGACAAACCTCTCACGTAGGCTACCAAATCAAGGCCTACGCCTACTGGAATCAATTTTCAATCTAGATTAGAATCGTGTCCACCGCTATGCGTAGGGGATGCGTTCGCTCCTCTCACGCAGCGGGCCCGGGTTCGATTCCTGGTCGGGGTTTTTCTGGGTTTTCACTCACCTGTGAGACAAATGTCGGGTAACTTTAGGCCCTTGTGGTCCCAAGATATCTTCTGGCCGTCATTATCATCTTCATCCCATCCTCGCCTTGTTTGGAGTGAGTGTGTGTGAATGGTGTGTCCTATGTGTTCGTGTTGTCTCGGAGGTGGCCCCGGCATTGGGCTGATTACTCATCCAGGGAGGCCCTCCATGTCCTTGTCTGGTCAAAAAAGTATGTATGTGATCCAAAGATAACCCCTCTCCCGACAGGTCGCGGCCATGTAAGCCCCAGGTGGCTTGGGTCGCTTAAATCCTAAAAAGGGAGAGGTAAAACTAAGATAAAGAAAGAAGAAAGAAAGAAAGATTAGAATCGTTGTATATATTATTGAACTTTGATTTATACAAATAGCATGTTTCACAACACTAGACAGTCATGACAGTGGTTGCTTACTTGCTTTCATATAATTAGGACCCGAAAGTTTATAAAAAATCATATTTTTCTTAATGCACTCTGTTACTCTATTAGTTTAAAACGTGTACAAAACACAAAAGAAATAACAGAAAATCGATGGTTTCTCTTGCATATTTTATTAATTTGTCACATTTTTAACAGCATATTTCTGATAGATTTTAAATATTGTGTACATCTCTGTTAATTCAAACATTTACAGCATATTTCTGATAGATTTTAAATATTGTGTACATTTCTGTTAATTCAAACATTTACAGCATATTTCTGATAGATTTTAAATATTGTGTACATCTCTGTTAATTAAAACATTTACAGCATATTTGTGTAAGTTAATGTTCTGAGAAGCGACTGTACAATAATTGACAGTAGGCCTACATTACCTAATGTATTTGGAACTGATTTTATAATATTAAAACGACAATTTTTTTGAACAGTAATTTATAATGTAAGTTAATTCAGCAACAAGAAAACGGAAATTATTAAAATTACTTAAATGATAGAACATACTTCATTGATTATGGAGCATATTTTGCAAATTTTAGAGCATATTTGCATGCATCTTCCGTCTTTTGATAGAGCATAAGTTCCAGGTCTTACATATAACTTTTCTTACTGCGCTTTAATGGTCAATTCACACTGAAAATTAACCGTAAAAGTAACTTAAACTTAAAAATTTGGGGACATTTTTCTATGTGACCATTCACAACGCATCAAGTAAACTCTAAACATAACGTAAAATTAAAACGTTGACTTAGATCCTTGCAGACATCAAGCCTTTACGTTAAGTTTACGCGAAACGTAACGAAACAATCTATCAGAACTCTCTGCTCAATTGTTAAATATATGGCAGGAGAAAGAAGTAAAGGTAATTAAGAGATGATGTTTATGGATGAGAAACTCGTGACGCTATATCCCTTTCTGTATGATAAAAGCAACCCATACAAAGATGTGGCATCGAATTCACATTTAGTCTATATACGGACATTCATTTCCAAGATATGAACTACCATAGTAAATACAGCTCATATAATATACTGTTCATTTTGTGTTTATGATGTAATCATATAAGTAGGGATTTTTTCGGATTTTTAGGTTTTTAAAAACACTGTTTTAGGTTTTCCATTAGGTGAAATAGTATTTTTTTAGGTTTTTTGTCCAAAATATCGTTTTCGGGAAGAATAATTGGTTTAATGAATTTGAATGTGGTATATAGGATTCAATACATAATACTTGTAATGTTTAACTTAACAAAATTGACTTAAATTTGTGTAAACTTGCTTTAGGACAATATTACACAAATGAAGAAAGAAAGCATAAACAATCAAAAGAAGCAGTGAAAATAAGATTGCCTCACATTTCCTGGTTACAGTATATCACTAAATATCTTTCAAGATTTTCAACTGTGAATTGTATTGAATAACAACGTCTGTCACCTACAGCAGGAGTAACTTCGAAACGCTGGTGGTATTAATTTCAACCCGACAAAAATTGCCTCTCCGCAAAATATCGATTTCTCATCTGATAAACAAATAAAGATAAGAAAGTAGCGTAAATTACATATTTTAGGTTTTATATCCCGGTTAGGTATATTTAGGTTTTTAAACCCCATGTTGGTATTTTAGGTGGACATAATACGAAAAAGTGTATATGTGCTTTTTGTTTTGGAAGTAAGGGAAAAAATAGGAAAAAACCTAAGAATCCGGTCCCTACATATAACCTATGTGTACTGTACACACACTTGTATGATTTCAATTTCTATACACGTTTTTAATGGAAACAAGGAAGGTAGCCTACTTCAGTTTCCGTCTCGTAAAGCTTTATGTCCTTAATTAACGGATAATTTTCGATGTGAAAAGGGCATAACTGTAGACTATAGGGGGAGGAGTGACGGTTAGGTCTTTCCTGTAAGAATGACGAAAACGGATATGGGCATTGCGATTGCACACAGGGGACTTTTGCTTCATTTCCAGTTAACACTTACTTTGTTATTTCTCCAACATAAAATGATCACCGGCACAGAAAGATTACATTTATTAGAATTGCTACTATGAGTAAAGATATTGCTGAGTAATAATTTCATGAACAATGTTCATTGAATATTCAATACATTAAAATAGCAAATTCACGACATTACACAACTGTTCAAAATCGCATCACATGCATTTCATGTTCACTGAAAAAAAGTACACCAAAAAATTTTAATTTTTCTGGATGTGGTGCTATGGAAATTACAATGGCGGCAGCGGCATTAATTATGATTGGAGATACAATAGTAGTCGTGGTCAAGACAGAGCAGTGTAGGTTACAATGTTAGAGGTGGAAGCTGCCAGGTACAGAGACATCTGCCGTATTAACTCATTTTTGTGTCTGTCACTTGCACCGCCATCTCGAGAATTACACTGCCTGTCCTAAACGGCTAATTTTGCGTACGCGGCGACATTAGAGCTGGGAGCACCTACTGCACCTTGCTGCAATACCATATACGTTACCGTACAATACATTGCTTCTATGCGTTTCCTGCGTCAAAATAAACGTTTAACACCCACAGATACTTGTGTTAGTTGTTTAGAACATAATATGGCTAAAGATAAGATTAAGTCGCCCCTTACGCTCCGAACAATGCGTTGCTGTTCGCTTGTTATCTCGGCACACCCGATCGTTCCTTCTCTCCAAACTCCCGATCGTACCAAATACAAGCTACCAACCCATACACCAAAATGACAACCCTCTAGCTTACTCGGCACTCCCGACCAGACCACAATCACCTCTTCACATAATCTAAATAATGCAAAACACTAACCACATTAGTTAAGTGCGCGAGCGGAGGCGGCAGCCGAAGCGAAGCGCCCTTGCATTTTCGAATAATGCATATTATATCTTCCAGACGTTAGTAAGCCTGTCAACTTTTACGTAAGACATGAGGCTTTTGTTTACCGGTATGACGTCACACTACCAACGTCCAATCACGAGTTTCTACGTAATATGAGGACAGAAGAAGTGGTATAAAAGAAAGTGCATCGCGAGGGAGTGGCTGGGCGGGAACATTCATCCAAGGTGCGACTTAAATTTATTTTTTCCCCATAATATTATTCCAGTATATGACACTTACCTTTTACTTGAATGTCAGTAATATTTTGAGCTCGTTTTCTTTTTCCTTCAGCTTTTTTTTTCTTTCTTTCTTTTTTTTTCAATCGCTAACATCTTGACCGAAGTCTACTACTTATTATCTTTTGATAATTTGAATTTTCAATCCTAAGAATATCTACTTGAATTCCGACTTCAGCATTGCTTGCCTCTTCTTCAGGAACGCTTACTTCGATCATTGATCTTTCGTTTTCGTTTGACTGTGTACAGATGGAAAAAGTTGAACAGCACTTTAATCAACAATGTCGTAGCAGAAAACGCGAAGCAATGTTGCTGCAGATTGTGTCGCCTCTACTGGAGAAATTAGGCAATTGAGCAATACTCTGAACTCCATGTTAAAATAAAGCATACGACAGGCAGTGTAATTCCCGAGACGGCGGTGGACACTTGTTAATTGTCTTGCACATTACTCCGAATGGTGTCTCTACTCTTTAATCATCAACCATGGCATCAAATGTTACACCATTCCATTAATAAAATATAAAGTTTAAAAGGCCCGTCGTCGCCCGGGTTTTGTATTTTGTAATTCGAAATTAGCTTATGAAGGACTTTCGATTTCCAAATTCTAGGTCCTTATATAGCCTACGTATTAAAAATTTGAAATGAAGAAGAACGACTTATCACATTCAAACTATTCCCTCAGAAAACGCTTGATATAGCTTTTTATGGCTCATAGAGGATGTAGAATTTTGCATCCCATCGCTTCTGCACACCATGCCTGGTAGGGGTTCAAATGAGAAGAAACAGAAATTCCGGTAACATAAATATGTATTGTCTTTGCGGAATATTTTATTTCTCACTCTCATGTTACCATATAACTGTAAACAACCCCAAGGACCTAACAGAATTCCCCCAGGCTGTCTAAAATATTTACATAGAAAAACACTAGTTCAACTCACACACATATACAACGCATGTCTGAAATTTCGGTACTTCCCCACTGAGTGGAAAATGGCGAAAATCATCACGCTAGCCAAACCAGGTGCAGACCCAAAATTTCCCGAAAACTTGCGACAAATCGGTCTCCTGTCCCCAGTGGGCAAGATATTTGAAAAGCTCTTACTGACAAGACTAGGCGAACACATATACAGAAATGGTATTATCCCACCTGCACAGTTCGGATTTCGCGCTAACCACAGTAGAAACCTGCAATTAATGCGACTGATAGACGCGATCACCACAGAATTCAATAACAGAGTTAGCACCGCTGCTGTTTTTCTTGACATTGAGAAAGCGTTTGACAAAACATGGCATCCTGGACTACTTTGCAAAATGGCTGATATTAATATACCGGGATACTTACTAGAAATTCTTTCCTCCTACTTAAATAACAGAACCTTCAAAGTAAGCTATAACAATGGGTCTCTACAATAAGAGATATCGAAGCGGAAGTGCCTCAAGGCTGTCTTAGCCCCTATACTTTGTAACATATACACTCATGATATACCTACATCCCTTGGTGTTCAAATAGTCCTGTATGCCGACGACACGGCTATCTACACTTCAGATAAAAATTTACACTATGTCACAGCCAAGTTGCAGAGAAGTCTTGCCCGGGTATCGAACTGGTCTAGGCAGTGGAACATCAAAATGAATGAAAGAAAAACACAAGCCATTGTCTTTACCAAGGGGCGTCCCCGTGAGATTCCTCCAATACAATTACATGGCAGGATTTTAAAGTATAAATCTCACGTCAAATACCTGGGTCTAATACTTGTTAAATCCTGGACATTTAAACAACACGTTAACTATATTCACATGAGCTTTTAGAAGCTTTTAGAAGACTCATACCATTGTTCAAAACGCCACGACTAACTAAAGAAATAAAGAAGCTGCTATACACAGCTTTAATGCGGTTAAAATTAAATACCTGTCCTGTCTGGTCACTAACAGCAAAATCATACAAACAAAAACTACAAGTCATACAGAACAAAGTAATAAGACTATCACTTAACAGACCGAAGAACACCAGTAAACTTGTTACACGATGAATTTACAATTGAGACACTCCACGAATACATAAAAAGAATACACAAAAAGAAGCACGTAAACTTCACTCCCACCCAAACACATTAGTAAAGAACATTGGCACCAGCCAGGCCAGGTATAATAAACATAAGAGACTAAATATAGTTGTTGACATTCAGCAATAACAGACTGTCTAATAAAATAATGAAATAAAATGACATAACCTTTAAACCATATAAAAATTACTTACTCAACCAACACGTCAAAAGGACGTATGCAAACACCAAAGATAATCGAAACCTCAAACCAAATACAAGATCAAGAGCCCAAAACTGGGGCTCATACCTTTTGCAGTCAGGGTCAGAGATGCCCAGTAAGTCTATCTCCTCCTCCGGCATTTCATTCTCCTTGACAATGGAGCCTCAGATTGGCTTCGAAACGTCGGAATTAATCCAATTCACCACCTGGTTAGTAGCCCGGGAAAAATCCTATATTCTAGTATTGAAATACAGAAAATAACAAAATGGACGAACCAAAATAAAATAATGTTTAACGAACAGAAGTCACAGTTTATCGTAATAACTAAGAAAAAGTCAAAACCGGAAAGGAACATAAAAATACATCTCAATAACAAAGTATTGGAACAGACACTATGAAGTACCTGGGGGTAATCATCGACAAGCGATTTAACTTCAAGGATCACATCGAGCACGTAACCGAAAAATGCAAGAAACTGCTATTCGCTCTATCAAAGTCTGCAAAAATCAATTGGGGACTGAATTCTGAAGTAGTGAAGATCATATACAGGGTCCGGCAGAGAAACCTGACGGTTTTTAAATTGAAGTTACGACAAAACTATATCGTTTGCGTACATTATTTTATTTCAGAATTACAATACGTCTCAAAGTATTTTACCTACATCAGTACTTTTAGAAAACTGCGATCCTACTTCAAACCACAAAGCCAAATAAGCCCATTACATCAAAATTATTATCATGGTTTCGTGAAAAGTTGGAATCAGCCGAAACTGCGTAGTGTAGTAACTCATTGTCGCCAGTACATCTCGCGCTTGCACATTCAAGTAAAAAATCTAATGTGAATGTCACATAACTTCCTCTGTCCAAATAAAAGTTTGCAGCATTTACGCTAATTATGCTATAAATATCTTATAGCCCCTTCTTTGAATGTTGCGACTAAAAACGCAGGCTATGGGAAAAAACAAGTGACTGCAAACGTTTATTGAACTTTCCGCTGTTAAGAATAATTTCCGAAATTTATCAAATATTGCCCTCAGATATTTCTTTACTGTAAGCAGGGCCAACAGTACATTTTTCTCACTTCACGTGCTTATATAGAATAAAATGCCTTAAATGTCCGCGTATTGAGTTGTTCACCAGGCAAGTTGGTAGGTTACAACCACCCTTCAGAGAATATTTTTGAAATGGTATAAGCAATCCATGTACAAGATTTAAAGGAAATTGTTAGAGCCGTTTATGAGAAAATAGCAAAAAACAAAATATTCTTCATGTAAAGTCCCCTTAAATATAAGAGAAGGTTGTCGCCATCTTCACAGCCTCAGAAGGTACCTAACCCAAATACAAAATTTTGTTTTCGTACGGTTTACAAGAAGCCGTATTGCAAAAAACACATATTCACAGTGGGTTGCTTATAACTACCCTTCAGAGAATTTGTTCGAAAAAATGTTTCAAATAAAAGTTTTAGCTCTTGGTACAAGCAATCCATGCGCAAAATTTAAAGAAAATCGTTAGACCCGTTTTCGAGAAAATCGTGAAAAACGAAAATTTCTTCATGTAAAGTCCCCTTAAAAATAAGGGAAATTTGTCGCCAATCTTCGAATCACATCTTCAGAAGGTACCTGACCCAAATACGAAATTTTGTTTCCATACGATTCTCCGTTTCGGAGCTAGACTGTTCACAAACTTCCACACAGACAGACAGACACACACACACACACACACACACGGACACACAGACATGTTTCCAAAAATAGTATTTTTGGATTCAGGGGACCTTGAAAAGTGTATATATGCTAAAAACTCAACTTCGAATTTTAGGGTCGAAAACAATACTTCTTCTACCTATAGTACCTATGGTACGGGCAGAGGAAGTAAAAAATTGCGAAACTTAGTTATGAAACCTACGTGTAAACAAGATTGCATTAGTTCAAAGCATTTCAGTCAAAATGGAGCGTTGGTCGGTGCAACATCGCGCATTCGTTGTGGAAACTTTTTTTTTTTAATGGTGAATCAATTATTGTCACTCAACGCACGTTTCGCCACCATTTCAACAATTCATCAAAATGAGAATGTTCCATGTCGGAAACCTTACTGTTGTGGGTGGCAAACTTTCGGGAAACGGCTTGTGCCATAACGAAGAAACCACCAGGGAAACAGAGCACTGTTCGAAACCCGGAGAATGTTGAACCGTGTGTGTCGGGCTATTCTTCGAAGTCCTCGGCGATCGGCAATAATTGATTCACCATTTAAAAAGAAAAAGTTTCCACAACGAATTCGCGATGTTGCACTTACCAACGCTCCATTTTGACTGAAATTCTTTGAACTAATGCAATCTTGTTTATACGTAGGTTTCATAACTAAGTTTCGCTATTGTTTTTTACTTGAAAGCGCGAGAAGTAGCCTACTGGCCACAACGAGTTACGACACTACGCAGTTTCGGCTGATTCCAACTTTTCAGGAAACCATAATCATAATTTTGATGATATTTAGCTTTGTGGGTTGAAGTAGGAACACAATTTTCAAAAAGTAATTGATGTAGGTAAATTATTTTTAGATGTATTGTAATTCTGAAATAAAATAACGTGCGCAAACGATACAGTTTTGTCGTAATTTCAATTAAAAAAATCCCTTTAGGCAAGCCTACAGGCTGAGGTAGATTTCGAAGTGCTTTTGGTTTAATTTATTGTCGCTGCGTAGCACTCTTCTTCTTTAGCCTTGGCATGACAAACCCGCAATAATAACTGCAAAAAAGAGGAAAGAGCACTTTTTGAAACATTCATATCTCGCCTTATATGAGAACTATCAAGAAACTAGTTATTGATTTGTAGAGTACTCATCAAGAGCTTTTCAACGATACCCCACAAGACGTAGTTTCAAAAATTTCGAATTTCTATGCCCCCAACCCCACCCCAAAACCCCCGAATCGTTGGTGTCACTGTGAACTCCATAGGGAGTACTGTAATTTATTCAAACACCCCTTCCCCCGACCACCCCCTTGGGCCAATTTTGCTCATTAACGAATTTGTCCGAACTATTGGGCCTAGAAATAACATAATAAAATTTGGTTCAAATATATTCAAAATTACGGCCGCTAACGTGTAAAGATATATATATATATATATATATAATTATAGGCTATATATATATATAATACAATTTTTTTAACAGGCGGTGGTTTCGTACTTAGGGAGGCATGAAACGTAAAGATATGAAAGAATTTTTCGAAAATCATGACATGGTATCCATTGCAATAGGTAGATTTTTCTTCGAAATCTACCTAAAGCCGTCAGGTTTCTCTGCCGGACCCTGTACAATGGAGCAATACTACCACTTCTATCATATGCAGCACCAATATGGCTTGACTCGGCGAGGAAAGGAAGCAACGCAAACAAATTACAAAGAGTGCAGAGACTCGTACTAATTAAAGTGGCCAAGGCATTCCGAACAACATCCTACGAGGCACTATGCACGGTTACAGGGATCACCCCTATACTCATACAGCTAAACAAGATAGTAAGATGTTATCATATAGCTAGAGGATCTGACGGAAACATAGATTTTGACTAAAGATTACAGAAGTTGGAGTTATCCAGCCGATATAGTTAGAATAGAAGAAAAAATACAAGGTAAGAAATACAGTACAGAAATGTACACAGATGGCAGCAGAAACGAGTATGGAGTGGGTGCTGGGGTCGCCATAATTCAAGACAACAAAATCATAAGACAAATTCAATATAAACTAAATAAAAACTGTTCTAACAATCAGGCTGAACGACTGGCAATCCTCAAATCACTGGAAAATATAGGAGAACTTGCTACTGTACAAGATAAATCAACAGCCATTCATACAGATAGTAAAATAACTCTGGACTCGTTGAAAAATCCCAATAATCACCACAGCCTAATTGAAGACATCAGACAGCAGGTCAGAAACATACGAAATGAAGGATGGATCATACATTTCACCTGGGTGAAAGCCCAGTGCGGAATCTACGAGAACGAGTTAGTGGATCAACTGGCAAAAGCAGCAGTTCGAAACGAAGATATCCAAGAGACATACAATAAAGTGCCTAAAAGTGTAGTGAAAAACATAGTGCAGGAAGATAGTGTGAATGAGTGGCAAAGGGTTTGGTCAACGAGCAAGAAAGGTAGAATCACAAATTCCTATAAGTTATCATTAGACATCAAACTTAGACATTCCTTACGGGGCTGGAAAACTAAATTAATATTTTCACAGATTTAAAATATCAAATAACCCGAACTGTTCCTGGAACAAGACATACAGACAGTAAATAATCTTATATGGGATTGTGAATTATTAGAAGAAAAAAGACGGAGTTTGAGGTTAGGTGTAGTAATAACTGGTGGAAAGTGGCCAATTACAAACAATGAACTAGTCAAAAAACATTTCAATAGTTTGATTAGATTTATAAGAGCAATAGATTTGGACATGATATAGATTTTAAGCATTTAGAAGGTAAAGATAGTTATAATTAACACACATAAGAATCAGGTAAGGTAGGCGATCGATAAAATTTAGAATACACAGTGATAAGTTAGTTGAATCGGCATGTAATATTACACCAAGTAATGGGGCATGAGTTGATAACACATAAAAAAATACATACATACATACATACATACATACATACATACATACATGCATACATACTAGCACTGAAGTAGTGTTGTGTGGTGTAAATCAAACAATGGAGTCAGTGTGAATTCAGGCAGAGACAAGATTTTTTTCTTCATAAACCATTTGCATTAATGTAGGTCTATTAAAAATGTATTTGCATTATGTCAGTAAAAGACTGAACAGTTCCAAAAAATACCGGTAGTTGCATGGAGTTTGGCGGGGCCCCAATATATATGGTTTTATCATATAAGGCCCATATAACTACTAAAAATCCAATTATTGCCCTCTCCCCCAAATTTTTTTGCACGACTTAACTAATTAGTAGTACTTACTAATGTTGTTGCCGTGGATCGTAAGTTGATATTCCCACACGCAATCTTGTTGCTATGTGCGGTAAGTGTTTCCGTGCGGTTATGAATTCACTTACGGCACATCATAATACAAGCCTTGATGGACAAGGCCCCCCAGGACAAATATTCGGTTCGCATAACAACAAACACATGCGAATCACTTTCTGAAATAAACATCTATCTTCAAGAATGTATATACATAATATTTTCAGGTAATGTCACAATTAATATAATTAAATTGATATAAATAATCATCGTGCAAAAAATTGCATGCAATACTCGTGCCGTATGCGCATAACGGATCTGGGAAATTGAAAGAAACTCTTTCCTCGATCCGTATGTATCGCTTACGGCACTTGTATCGCAATATACTATTTCGAGTCGGCGCCTCCGGGTAGTTTGGTTTTAACAATAACAGCACTGAACTAGTGGTCATGATTACGAAGATTAGTGACTTTGTATTCAATTAAATATCAGTTTTGTTCACACTTGTATTGCCAAAACTAAACTATTCTCCGTGGCGCTAAATCCCTGGCGGGACTAGGCCTACCACCTGATCGCTGCATCATCTACCTGAGGCAGACGGCAGGACTGGGGGATGTTGTCAGCACGCCGACACCCACGGTCGTTAGTGATGATTTCCTTGAGCGGAGCCGCTGCTTCTCATTCAAGTAGCTCCTCAGTTTGTATCACGAGGCTGATTGCACCCCATTCCAGACCTTCCTACCTCAGTAAAATCAGAGAAGGTACCGGGGATCGAACCCGGGCCTGCGGTTTCATAGCCAGCGACGCTAACCACGAGATCAAACAGGTGATCCTTGTATTACCAAAGCAAAAATAAATAAAATAAAATCAGGTAAACTGATGTAACAAAGTGCTAGAATACTTTTGTTTATTCAGTGTCAATTGCAAGAAGTTCTTTTTGTTATCGATTTCCGAGTTAAGCTCCACATTGATTCATGAAGCAGGGCTTACGGAAGAACAAAGGTCTAGTATAATAAGCATATGCGAAGAATTATGTGGGTAGTGTTATTTGTCAAAGCTATCTGTTTTGCAACTTCCAAAACCGTATTTGAACACTGGAAAACAATATGTTGTCGTGAGAACAGATTTCATTTGATAAATTCTTTCTAATATATTACCATAAAATAGGCACTAAATTGGGCATTAATCCGGTATGATTACCAAGATTAGCGACCGATTTGGTCCAATATCAATAGGCTTCTTCCCATGGACGTTATAAATGCGTATACCGAGTTTCATGAAAATCCGATAAAGCATATTTGGGATATCTTGCGTACAGACACATGGACAGACAGACGGACAGACATTTTCCCGTCCCCCACACAATCTCATAAAGCAGGGCTGTCCAACACGAGGCCCGCGACCTCACTTTTTTCGGCCCGCAAAGCGGGGCCCTAAATGTATAAATTATCCTCAAATACGAAATATGCACAATTCTTACATTAACGATAAAATACAAATAAAATAACGTGTGAAGTATTTTTTTAAGCGGCCCTTGAGGCACTTGCAGTTGGACAGCCCTGTCATAAAGTATCATTCTAGCACTTAATAAATGTTAAAACATTACGCGAGCTGCAATTAGCGTATTTTCCAACAAATATCCCCCTCCATTTTTAAAATGTGAAGCGTTCAGAAATATCACATAGGTTTGTTACAGTAATTTTTTTTAAAGTATACAGATCACAGATGTTTTAAAAACAATAAATTATTTAACAGAGTTCATTCTCAGATTTGTAAAATTTAATTCTCTAAAATTGCATAATAAATTCTATATAAAGGGAGCGTGAGCCAGCATTTTTTGGGTGGACCAGCCCCCCATGCTCCCCTTGGTGTCGCCCCTGATTCCGTCGTGGTTTAGGATTTCTATACGCGAGCTAAGAAGGAAACCTGAAGTAAACGAAAACAAGTATGTCTGTCTCACTCTTGAGTCATACAAGTAATGTGATAGAGTGAGACAGATTTACTGTTTTTTGTTTACTTGAGGTTTCCTTCTTAGAACGGCCAGACTTTTATTTTGTATAGGCCTGTATATCCTTATTAATAAAAGTTGCTTATATTCGTATATGAGTTGAACGGTACCTTGACCTTAATCTAATGACTAATCTATTAATGACTATGTATATTTTCTTTCTTTCTCTCTTCCTTAATCGTAGTTTTACCTCTCCCTTTTAGGATTTAAGCGACCCAAGCAACCCGGGCCTTACAGGGCCGCGACCTGTCGGGAGAGAAATTATCTTTGGATCACATGCATACTTTTTTGACCAGACAAGGAAATGGAGGGCCTCCCCGGATGAGTGATCAGCCCAATGCCGGGGCCACCTCAGAGACAACACGAACACATAGGACGAGACACACCATTCACACTCACACTCTCTCTCAGAACAAGGTGAGGATGGGGATGAAGATGATAATGACGGCCAGATGATATCCGGGGACCACAAGGGCCTAAAGTTACCCGAAATTTATCTCAAAGGTGAGGGAAAACCCCGGGAAAAACCTCACCTAGGTAACTTGTCCCGACCAGGAATCGAACCCGGGCCCGCTGCATGAGAGGATCGGACGCATCCTCTGAGCCACAGCGGTGGACACTATGCATATTTAATGACTATATATATATATATATATATATACTGTATATTATATTCTTTCTTTATCTCAGTTTTACCTCTCCCTTTTAGGATTTAAGCTACCTAAGCCACTCGGGCTTTACAGGGCCGCGACCTGTCTGGAGAGGGATTATCTTTTTACCACATACATACTTTTTTGACCAGACAAGGACATGGAGGGCCTCCCCGGATGAGCGATCAGCCCAATGCCGGGACCACTTCCGAGACAACATGAACACATAGGACGAGACACACCATTCTCACACACACTCCAAACAAGGCGAGGATGGGATGAAGGGCATAAGTTACCCAACATTTGTCTCACTGGTGATGAAAAACCCCAGAAAAAAACCCACCTAGGTAACTTGTCCCGACCAGGAATCGAACCCGGGCCCGCTGCGTGAGAGGAGCGAACGCATCCCACAGCAGTGGACTATATATATATACTAGTCATTAATACAGATACAGATGGGGTGCACCGTAGTGTAGTGATTGAGGCGCTGCGCTACAAACCGGAAGGTCGCTGGTTCGATCCCCGATGAGGTCATTGGAGTTTTTCAACTGACCTAATCCTTCTGGTGGCAATATGGCCCTGGGTCGACTTAGCCTCTAACAGAAATGAGTACCAGGAGCAATCCTGGGGGTAAAGGCGGCCGGTGCGTAAGGCTGACAACCATACCACCTTCACGTCCCGAATGTCTAAAATCTGGGAGCCTCAACATTCTGGAACCCTCTGGGCCTCCATGGCCTGTATAGGGAACACTTTACTTTACAGATACAGATATCAAGTCAGATTGTATATACGAAGGATAAATGGGTGCATTTATACAATTATGTATATAACTATCTACCCCATGTATTGTCATTAATACGTTTGGCTGTATTTATTCATAGGGTCTCTGTTTTTCTTGGCAGAAATATGGTTGGCTTCGATAGTTACATGAATTTGCATACTTCCTGCAGAGCCTGTACAAGAACGTGTGTACCAGCTGCAAACGAAACGACTTGCATTTATTTTCTGGAGTTGATTAAATGTGACATTGATTACTGAGCTCATGGATGCCAAAATAATTTTATTTTCTGCTTCTTTCAGGCTGAAGATCTACCACAAGAGCAGATTGACGGTAAGTAGAGGCACACGCTGTTATTTTTATACGACCACTTCACTTGATATCTGTCTCCACGTCACACTAGTCCTCCATCTTGGCAAGAGAGTTACAATGTGCGCAGACTTTTCAGCAACAATACAAGGATAGCTACCATGTTTTGCATTTCGATTGTCAACAACATTGTTTTCCTTAGTTTTGGCTGAGAGTTCAAGTTTCTAGTTAACGATGACAGACGACGGAGTTTATGTTGATATTTGGAACAATTTCTGGCGCTCTGCCGAGTGATTTACTCACGTAGGGTGAATGACTCATCTCCAGGGTAACTCGACTTTTAGGAACGCACCTTTTTGAAGAACAAAATTATATCGGTAGGTCCTCTGACAGAAACCACTGTGTCAAATGTTGCCTCCAGTTAATAAAGGTGGTAATTTTTAATAGCATTTATTACAAAGACCTCCTGCATGGTCTCGTGGGTTAGAGTCGCCGGCTCCAGATCCCCGGTACCTCCTGGAGTTTTTATGGCTGGCAGTTCTGGAACGGGGTGCACTCAGTCTAGTGATTCAAACTGAGGAGTTACTTGAAACGGAACCATCTCTAACGGCCAAGGGTGTCGGCTGACCCCATGCCAGCAGCGTATGGTAGATGATGCAGCGGTCGAATGGCAGCCTATTTTCTTCAGGGATGCAGCACAAGAGTTAATTAACTTATTATATACAAATTGGTTTTAATTTAAAAAGTTGCAGAGATATTAAGAAATCGAATCTCTAATTTACAAACCTGTGTTTATATGTTATTACTACTTTATTATCACTGCATGGTATACACAAAATGTACCGGAGCAAACATACTACTCCATGTTCAGTTCTCCCCCGAAATCAAAACCTAAAATTCTATTCAAGTTATTTAAGTTCTATTTTGTCTAATATTTAATTATTTTATTTAATAATAAAATACTGAAGTTGTACAGGTAAGCTTATTATTTCCACTGTTCCATACGTTATTAACTTTTCTTATAAGTAGTAATAAGTGTTATTAGCTTATTACTTAGGAACGATTTCTTGTTTAAATTGGAATGTCTTAGACCTTAGAGCAGCGTTTCTCAACTTATGGTCCGCGGACCACTGGTGGTCCGCAAAGATGGTGCAGATGGTCCGCAGACATAATTAAAAAATATCATAATGCAAGTGGAAAGTAAAGAGGTAAATTATTTTCACATTTTTCGTTATAATGACCTATCATTAATACCCCAAATATTAAGAATATAGGCCTTCTTTTAAAAATTGGAAGTAAAATTAGGGATCCGTAAACTTTTTTAAACATTTTAGAGGTCCTCGGGTTCAAAAAGGTTGAGAAACGCTGTACTTAGAGTATAGTAAACAAATTTGCTAACTAATTTTTTAGTGCTAAAAAGCGTAAAATGTGATTTTCATCAGTTCAATATTTTAAAATTTTCCGGGGGTGAGCCCCCAACCCCCCCCCCCCGGCACTTTCGACCCACCCTGAAATAATTTTCTGGCTCTATGTTGCAGCGTGGTTTCTCAGTCGAGTAGTATGCCGCGAGTACACGTGGTCTTTCAGTCTGTTCTGTAGACAAGATAAAATGGCATTCTTCCTCCTAGCATGGCGTGGCCCCAGACATAAGATTGTATACTAACTTACCCTTCGTCAGATGCTGAGCTGGCGTGCGCGTTCAATTCACTCCCCTAGGCGCTAAAAATTAATCCTTATACCGTCATTAAATAATATTTTATTACAATGTTAAATAGTAGTTTTTTCAGTATTCAGTTTCTTCTTTCCTTAGGTAATTGTTAAAGTTCTCGCAATTCAACTCCACTGTCTAATCTAAAGAGGAAAATTATCCTGGGCGGGAATGGAACCTGATTTATGAATTTCATTCCACTAGTGCTGAATTATATGAAAGTACAGTAGATTATATATTCAGCCTTAAACACCAGAATATGAGCTTATTAGAATCTATCAGGAATTCTGAAGCTGGAGACGTAGAAAATTACAATTTACATAATTTATTGTTGGTATTACAGTGTGCATTAATTGTAAATTGATACAGTTCTTTGTTACATATAAATAAAGTAGGCCTATTTTATAACAGAGTTATCCTTTAATATAACCAATAAACTGGATAATCACTAGTAAAGTTAAATCAATAACATTAATTAAAGTAGGTTGAATATCTAGTCATGTAGAAATTAGCAAATTAACAAAATTAATTAAAACGCAGTTGAATATCAACTAGTCATAAGATAAAATACCAGTTATTACAAATATTTATATGATGTCAAATGTCAATTAATTACGATAACTATAATATTACATTCAGTAATATTATTCACACTTGAAAGCTGAGACACGGTAGTAGTAGATCAAGGCTTGTAAACTACAGAGGTAGCGTATTCCGGCGAGTTTATAGGACAGGGGGTTGCGGCGAGCAGGCGAGTGTGTGACGTCACAAGATTCCAGATCTCGCAATTTTCAGTTTTTACTCAGTCTAGAAAATCTTACACCGCGTGATTAAACTCGTAACCTTTAATTAACCCAGGGTCGGATTCCTGTGAAATTTATACAGAAATAATCTACACACATCAGCCCTACTGATAGTTAAAACAGAGCCTTAAAAAAGCGGACACAAATGTTTTTATTTCATTTTATAAACATCACCCGTTACACAAAATTCATGGAGGGAGAAGCAAATTTCACTATGCGACAATTTTTTGTATTTTTGTGTCCCGAAAAAACTTCAAGCGAGAAAGTTTTAATGAAATAATTGAATTTTAATACAAATGAAGTTCCAGCCCCATATCTCGAATGGTTTACGAGTAATTGAGTGGTAATTATTCCGGGCGCTTCAAGGTGTCAGAATGATTTGGCAGTAGAGAGTATGGTGCCGCTGACAAACTTCTACCTACTGATCTCGGCCGCTTGACCGCAGTCTTTTAGGATAGATATTACCAGTACATACTGTTTTTAATAATACAAATGGAAGGTGCTTTAGAAAGTGCAATTAACTGAACCATTATGCCGGGCCAGATATGTGCTTTGGCAGTGTGTAACAGTAATTTTGTAGATTGTAGAAAACAGCTAAGATGTGAACTGTTCTGTTATTCAAGTTACTTAAAATGTTCTTCTGATTCTACAGCATTTGTCTTTAAAATCTTGTAAAAATCTCCCAAAGGATCTAGATTTGAATAGAAATTATATAATACAGGTAGGCCTATATAACAGCTAAAGGGTGATTTGTTCTAATATTTTGTTGCCTAGAAAATATTCCTCATTCTAGAGGTTATGTTAGTATAATTTGATGAAAATTTGTTAAAGAATGTATCCTATATTTGTATAGAAATTGTACCTTATAATAAGGGTAGAAAACAACTACGGGAATTTTTATGTATCAATATTAACATGTACAGTACTAATGTTATTATTGCATTGCGTAGACTATTGTAGAGTATTAATTTGTGTTAATATTGTAATCAAAGCAATACATTTATATTAATAATAATTTTCTCCGGGTTATATGGGGTAAGTTATGTAGGTAATGATTGGTGAAGCACGGCCAAAAGTGTACATCTGTATACAAATTATGTGATGACAGAGATAATATAGACCTAATAAACTAAGGGATGGTTTGTGAATTGCAGGGCAGGGAAACTTTCATGAGCAGCACAACGAAAAGAGGCGCAGGATCTTTAAAATCGACGTCTCAACATAACAAAAAGGACACAAATTGCTTCGCAATGCATTCTACATAAATCACACAATATTTCAAAGGATTTTTCCATGAATTTTTCATTAAAAAGTATCATCGTCTTGCCCTAACTATAACCCGATAGCATGCTCTTAAAGCCTCGGCAATTCAATTTTAACTGTAATACGTTTTCATGTTGATAAATTATATTAAAATATGAAAAGGGCGTAACAAGGTATTAAACTAATAAGGCATTTGATAAGGTAATTAGAAATAAAAGTTACTAGCACAAAGGATCAAAAAATAAAATAAATAATTAAACAAATATCTAAATAACAGTAGTGCAGATTTACAAGATTAGGAAAAAGTTTAATTCATTCTTTTTCCCCAGCGGGTCAATCTTTCAGTATGGGTACAAGTAGCCAGTTAATATCCTTTATTATTGAGTCCACGATTAAAATATTTAAGGATTTTTACGTAATTGCTAGTAGGCCTATTTTATAGAATAAAAAAGACCTCTGTACCGTTCCGATAGCTTTATCGCCTTGAGTAATTACCACTCTATTACTCGTAAACCATTCAAAATATAAACGTGGTACTTGATGTATAATAAAATTCAAATATTTCCCTAAAGCTCACATGCTTGAATCATTTTCTGGTCACAGAAATAAAATAAGCTCACATGCTTGAATCATTTTCTGGTCACAGAAATAAAAAAATTGTCGCATAGTCAAATATGCTTCTTCCTGAACATTTCACGGTCGTCACAAATCACTCCGACACTGAAGCGCATGGAATAATTACCACTTAATTACTCGTAAACCATTCGAGATATGGGGCTGGAACTTCATTTGTATTAAAATTCAATTATTTCACTAAAACTTTCTCGCTTGAAGTTTTTTCGGGACACAAAAATACAAAAAATTGTCGCATAGTGAAATTTGCTTCTCCCTACATGAATTTTGTGTAACGGGTGATGTTTATAAAATGAAATAAAAACATTTGTATCTGCTTTTTTAAGGCTCTGTTTTAACCATCAGTAGGGCTGATGTGTGTAGATTATTTCTGTATAAATTTCACAGGAATCCGACCACGGGTTAATTAAAGGTTACGAGTTTAATCACGCGGTGTAAGATTTTCTAGACTGAGTAAAATCTGAAAATTGCGAGATCTGGAATCTTGTGACGTCACACACTCAAGTGCTGCGATTGGTCTATCCCGGAATACGCAACCTGTATAGTTTACTGATCTTGGTAGTAGATGACATCAAATGTTCGAAAAATAGTTTCATTAGTATGTTATATAACTTAACCTGCATTAATTAAGATTGTCAGAAATTGTTGCTGATGTGCACTTTTTCTTCGTTTGATTTTCAGTTATTCCATACATGACGGTGGTGAAGTTGTCAGCTTAATCATCGCTGGTTTTATAACCCCCCTCCCCCCAATTCGCTACATTTAATTTCTGCTGGAGGGTAATTCCAGGGCCCCCCTAAAAATTAGGCCAATTGAACTGGTGTATGTTATTATTAGGGACCGGATTTTTAGGTTTTTAAAAACACTGTTTTAGATTTTCCATTAGGTGAAATAGTTTTTTTTAGGTTTTTTGTCCAAAATATCGTTTTCGGGAAAAATAATTGGTTTAATGAATTTGAATGTGCTACATAGGATTCAATACATAATAATTGTAAAGTTTAACTTAACAAAATTGACTTAAATTTGTGTAAACTTGCATAATTCGGCATAATTAACATGTCTTCTTAAAACTCACAGGGCGGTACCTAAGGCAAACAAGCGCTTTAAAACCCAGAAATCTATAATATCCTTGTTCATAAACAGCAACAATGGTTGTTCGTAGGAATATTTAAAAAGGAATACGCCGGTACTCTTCCACTTCCTCTCTTGTACTGTCCATCCTAGACGGCAATGGGTTGAACGAAACGCTGGTGGTATTAATTTCAACCCGACAAAAATTGTCTCTCCGCAAAATATCGATTTCTCAACTGACAAACAAAAAAAGACAAAAAAGTAGCCTAAATTAGATATTTTAGGTTTTATATCCCGTTTAGGTATAATTAGGTTTCTACACCCCATTTAGGTATTTTTAGGTGCCACAGAATTAATGTGAGTGAATCCTATGGACATGATACGAAAAAGTGTATGAGTGCTTTTTGTTTTGGAAGTAAGGAAAAAAATAGGTAAAAATCTAAGAATCCGGTCCCTAGTTATTATTATTTTTAACTTCTAGTTAGCAGTCTGAAAACAGTCTCATATGAGATTAATCGAAACATGACTTCCCTGTGTCTCTGTTGCAGTTTTGCGCAAAGCATTCGATGCATTCGACCGGGAGAAGTCAGGAAGCATATCAACCAACATGGTGGAGGAGATCTTGCGTCTGATGGGGCAGCCGTTCAATCGGGCAACACTCGAAGAACTGATAGATGAAGTGGATGCAGACAGTAAGTGTGGCTTACACATGTGTATGAAGGTTCATTTGCAGTAAGTCCATAAAGTAATATCAGGGAATAATTATATAATCTGTGGTTTTATTGAATGCATACTACATCTTAAAGGTCACTGCACAATAGCAATGGAAATATGGTCAAAAATTCACTAAATTAGTGTGCTTCACAATACTGTATATTCCGTGTACCTAACGGTATTGAATGCAATATACACGATGAAATTTTGTGCAATAGCAGTTGACAATCTCACACGACCCAATTTGATGATTTATGGAAATTTGAACCAAAAATTGGGTCAGCTGAAGCAATTTAGTAATATATTTTTAGTAATTTTTTAGTAGTATTTAGTAATTTAGTAATATATTTAGAAATGTATGAGTGCAGTTAAGTATAGAGTGCCTGTTGAGATTTTGTAGTACTCTATTCTGCAATATTCTATTTTGGGGGGGGGGTGAACTGAGCTACAGAAAAATTTTCCCTATAATGTTCACAGCATAAACCGTCCTTAAGTCTACTTTGTTAAAGCTAAGCTCCAAAACTGTCACAATTTTTTAGAAGAATGCTCACTGCTCAGAAGGGGTAGGCACCTCCCCCTCAGGCCCTAACCGAACAAATAAAAAATACTCAGATCTCAAATATCAACTTAAGTAAAATTGAACTAAGTATGGTAAATAAAAAATAACCACTAGGACGCTGTTTGCAGCAGGCGTGGCTTGTGCTTGCAGGCTTATTCGATTGGATGCTACAGTTAACGAGTTAATTTATTTTTTAATTGTAACTTATTAAAATATTGTTAAATGCATATTTCATTCATATTGTATTCGTTACAAATGTATTCTATTTTCAACAACACAGCAGAACGTATATTTTCAACGCTCAGGCGATTGAAGAGTTGGTTAAGAGCAAGAATGGCTGAAGATTACCATTTCACTTATGAATGCCAAGTTTATGTTAAATGTGTTATAAATAGATTGGTGGATCATAATAACTGAACTTCACCATTTAAAAGTACAAATGTATATAGAACGTGAGTTTTTCCACTCTTTGTACACGTGTTTCTTCTTTTGCTTATGTTAAGAATTATTTTAATTCAGTAAGAAATCTAGAATTGTTGGCTTGTACGAATGATGTTTAATTCGCAATTTTTTTGGTGTCTGTTTACTACTATTTATAGGCTACTATAATGTTTCTGGGGGAGGCCGTTCCCCTTCTTTTATCTAAACCACACTGTGCGGCTCTCCTTACAGAAATCCTGGATACACCCCAGCAGCTCTGTTATGTAGAATAAAATTCTTATGGATGCAAAAGCAAAGGAATATAAACAAACTGACATTCACATTAATCAGTTCTTGTAATAAAACGGAATAAAACTACTGAAACCATGTGGTTACTGGATTCACACATACATCAACATACATAACCAAGACGTATTTGACTAATATAAATTGTTTTCATAAATAATTAGTGTCAAGTAATTATTAAATTTTGTATGATTATGAAATGTCCTGGGTAATTTACGTAATTAGCTATGTCTCTGGCTGTAACCATTTGTAACTGTAATAAATTCTTAATGTAAATGAGCAACATATGGCCTGCCCCACAGCAGTTATTAGTATTAAAACAATCAGTCTACTGCTTCATTCAAGAACTCATTATGAAAATCAAATTTGCAATTAAATTTAACATATTTTATTGTTTGGAGTCGTTACGGCTACCGAGTGGATTAGTGACTTTTTATTACATGTTGCTGTAGTTTATTTAATGTATCAAATATTCAGAAGAGCAGGCCCTTAATAGCTATTTATGTATCAAGTACGCAAAATAACGCTTTAGTGAACGAATCTAGTATAGCGGCCGAGGCGTAAGCCGAGGCTGAAATACTGAATGAGTCCGATAAAGTTTTTGCGTACGTGGTGCATACAATATTTTTTTAGTAAAAGCTCTCTAAATTATATGAAATGAAACGAAAATACCGTATATAATTCATTATAATGAAAGGTAGTCATCCATATTCTCACGGCCCTCTGAAACGCGGAAGAACAATGAACCGTACGTACCAATACGAAATGCGATATAGATATGTTATATGAATCGCTGATTTGTAAACAATAATGAATACGAACTAGTAATTATGAAAAGCTTGTGAAAATGTGAATGATAATCCCAAGGAAATTTCACTCCAAGCCAAACACATTGAATTGGAGCCGGTGCCAGCAGCATCACGGCAGTAGTAGACTATGAGAAGGAATATATTGCAATTAAATGCTGGTGCATCCATGGTAAGCTATGTTTCTCTTGTGAACGAAGATGTGAAAAGTTGTTTGGCTTATATCTGTTGTTATATGATGAACTACGCTACCCTGTTTTGTGAAAAACTCTGATTATCATAAAGAAACATGTCGGCTTAACTTTGTTGTTTTATGACCAATTATATGCTTAAATGCATGTTAATGTTGGTGTGACTGGTTAATGCCACCTGGATTTTGTTTACAGATTGCCATGACGACTTTAAAGTACTAGGTCGATAAAACTGAATTTTGAATGCAGCCTGAGCCAAGCCCAGTGGCGGCTCGTCTATAGGCACTGTGGAACCGCAGCACCCCATATTTCCACTTGATATTATCGAAAACATTTAATATAATGAGTCTTTTTTTCTTTAATTCTTTCTGTACACTTGTATAATACATAATCCTTAAGCTAAATGTCAGTAGCCATCCCCGAGTTTATTAAAAAGAGAAAAGAAAATCTTCGTATGGAAGTGTGCGCTTTACGGTTCCAGCGGCGTGGTGTTTGACTGTTGCGCGCATGCCCATATAGGCTTTTACTCGGTCTAGAAAATCCTCACATCACATGATTAGACTCGTAACTTTTAATTAACCCTTGGTAGGATTCGTGTGAAATTTTGTTAAAATAATCTGCATACAACAACCCTACTGATGGTTAAAACAGAAGCTTAAAAAAGCTGACACAAATGCTTTTATTTCATTTTATAAATATCACCCATTAGACAAAATTCATGGAGGGGGAAGCGAATTTGATTGGGCAGCTTTTTTTTTTTTTTTTTTTTTTTTTTTTTTGTGTTCGAAAAATTTTCAAGTGAGAAAGTTTTAATGAAATAACTTAATTTTAATATAAATAAGTTCCAGCTTTATATCTCGAATGGGTTATGAGTAACAGAGTGGTAATTATTCCGGGCGCAATAGCTGTCGAATGATTTGTGACGATCGTGAAATGTCGAGGATGAAGCAATTTTGGCTGTGGGACTTTTTTTGTGACCAGAAAAAAATATTCAAGCTTTAAGTTTTAGTTTTAGTGAAATATTTCAATTTTATTATAAATCAAGTACCACCTTTATATCTTGAATGGTTTACGAGTAATAGAGTGGTAATTACTTCAGGCGCTAAAAATATTGGAACCGTAGAGGTGATGCCGAATAAGTTTGCCGCGATATGCGCGGGACGACTAGGAGGCGGAGCTATGCACCGAAAGCTTACGGAGTTTTTCGATGATTTCAGTCCACTCCAGACATCCTACGGGAGAGGTTCCTTGTCAGTTTGACAATAAAGAGTTTTAAACTGTAATTTACTTGGCACAGGGGGCATTTTGAACAATGTGAGGCGCACTTAGAACTGCCAACAATATAAGTTGTAACACAGCACAAACACTCATTCACCGATACCAAAAAATAAACGCTTACACTCAATAAGGCTTTCCTTGCAGAACGAGTGAGATATTCCTAGACTGTGATTGCCCGATGGAACACGTGGTAATAATCAATAAAATGCGGGGAGAGGAATGATGACGCGTTGGGAAGTAGGCGTGACTTCACTGTCTTCACGTAAATTGGTTTGTGCGGCTCGGCAGAATTATATGGCGAGCGCTCTACTGAGGTATTAGCAAGTCTTTTTTTTCTATAAAATAGGCCTACTCGCAGTAGTGTAAAAATCCTTAAATATTTTAATCGTGGACTCAATAATAAAACGACGCTTTAAGAGCATACTATCGGAGGCAAGACGATGGTCCTTGCTAATCGAAAAAATCATGGGGAAATGCTTTTAAATATTGCGCGATTTTTGTAGAATCCATTTAAAGCAATTTGTGCAAACGTGTGTCCTTTTTAGATGTTGAGACGCCAATTTCAAAGAACATTCGCCCTCTTTTCGTAGTGCTGCTTATGAAAGTTTCCCTCCCCTGCAATTCACAAACCATCCCTTAGTTTTTTATACTATCTTTGTCACATAATTTGTATACATATCTACACGTTTGGCCGTGTTTCACCAGTCCTTAACTACATAACTTACCCCATATAACCAGGAGAAAATTATTAATATAAATGCAATTCAGTATTAATACACATTAATACTCTACAATATTCTACACAATGCAATATTAATGTTAGTACTGTATATACAGTATTAATATTAATGTATTAAAATATTCCTTAATTGTTTTCTACTCTTATTATATGGTGTAATTTCTACGCAAATATACATTCTTTAAAAAATTTTCATCAAATTACACTAACATACCCTCTAGAACAGGGACGGGCATCTCGCGTGCTCTTGTGGAGTTGCAAGGGCGCCCTGCGGACTGTGTGCTTGGTAGCTGCTCGCCGCAAAGTAAAAATGTTGCGGCGGCGGATTGTGAATCTGACGTTACCGAAACAATAAACATAACATTTTAAATATTCTCTTCATGCTGAATTTGATTCATAATTATGTACTGTGTTGTACAAGTTCACAAGTACAGAAGTAGCTGTATGAATACCATAAATATCTTCATAAAACTAATGTTTAAAATTATTATCGCCTGCTTTGACATTATCAAACTACAGCAGCTATGATCCAATGAATCTATTTCTCTGACAAACAAACATGATGATTTCAAGAGCAACAATAAACATATTTTATACTCAATAACCCTGCAAATAAAAAAATCAAATTTTATTACTGTTTCATTGTTGGACTAGTGACACTTGCAGCCTGCATTTGAATTACTAAAAACAGGGATTCTAAATGAAAATATTGCACTGACAAAATATCGTTAAGTAATAACAAAAATACTGCTGATCGCGTAATAACGTATCAATAAACAAAACAAACCTACATATTTCGTCTAGTTTTAGGCCTAGTATCAATATCTGAATAAAAATGTTGTACATATTTTTGGGGCAATCATGACAAATGCAAGCTTCAAAGTTGTTTCTTTGATTTTTTACATCTTCTGTTCCGCATGATATTATCTATGTTGGCAGTCAAACTCTTCGGGTAAAGATCGTAGAACAGTTGTGTATTTTTCGAGATCAGAACTTTTCACAGAATTTCCCATAGTCATTAAGTGAGGGAAATGAGATACATTTCCATTTGACAACTGGCGATCCCACAACGTGAGTTTTGACTTGAAGGCTTAAACTGAATCATAAAGTTGTGTGATTAGTCGGTCTTTTCCTTACAAGGTCTCATTTAAGTGATTAAGATGCTCAGTCAAATCAACTAGAAACTCAAAATCAGCTCGCCATTTGTCATCCTTAAGCTCTGGCGAACCATTCATTTCCAAGAACATATCTATTTCTTCGAGCAACTCAAAAAAGCGATTGAGTAGCCTTCCTCTGCTCAGCCAACGGACCTCTGAATATGTCAGAATATTCGGCTTCAAGATCGGCGAGATACTCTTTAAATTGCCTGTATTTTAGTCCATTGGTTCTAATTTTATTGGTTACCTTCACTACAACATCCATTACATGAGGTAGATTAGAATGTTTGGCGCATAAATTTTCCTGGTGAATTATACAATGCACAGAGGCTATTGCCTGCCCAGGATATTTATTCCTAAGGAGTTGCACAAACCTTACATCACATCCTATCATGGATGGAGCACCATCGTTACAGACAAGTAAGTTCCAAGGAATACGTAAATTATCAACAGTCTCTTCAACACACATCAAAATATAGGTGAACGTATACTATCAGTGCAGCACTGATCTGCCCTTTATTCCCCCCACCCAAACAATAACCGGTTCATGCTGCGCGCACTGTGCTTCCACACCACAATCAAGTGCGCCCTTCCACAAATATTGGCGAGATGCCCATCCCTGCTCTAGAATGAGGAATATTTCCTAGGCAACAAAATATTAGATCGAATCGCCCTTTAGCTGTTTTATACCTATATTATATAGTCTCTATTCAAATCTAGATACTTTGGCACATTTTTACAAGATTTTTAATAAGATTCAGTAATGATATTCTTCGGAGGTTCCTTTTTATTTAGTCATCCCGATATAGCCGCGGATATAAAGCCAAACAAAGTGTTACTTCTGTAGACCTAAAAGCCTACGTAAATATGATTAATAACAACTATAATAATAATAATAATAATAATAATCTAATTTATTATTTATCTTTTTGTCTTAGTTTTGTTCCCCTGGTAAATTCATCAATTCAGCTTTCAAATCCCTCTCGTAATCCTGCTCCGTGAAGTGCAAGGAACAAACTCTGCTTGTATCACAATTCCAAGAATCATTTCTCGGCCAAGCATCAATCCATTGCTTGCGAACAACTGATTTTTGGAAAGGCGTGGAACAACATGTTGCAGTCAAGCTTCTTACTATCTGAGAAATTACTGTTACACACGGCCACAGCATATCTCTGGCCTGGCATGACGGTTCAGTTATTTGGTAAAGCACTTTCTAATTGATCATACTGTACTATTGAAATCAATATTCATTACTAATTTCTATCGTAAAGACAGTGGTCAGCTGCCAAGATCAGTATACAAGCCTTGGTCAGAGGCCCCTTGCTCTCTAGTGTCAAGTCGTGCGCCAAATCATTCAGACAGCTGAAGCGCCCGGAATAATTACCACTCAATTACTCGTAAACCATTCAAAATATAAAGGTGGTTCTTCATACATAATAAAATTCATTATTCCTCTAAAAATGTATCGCTTGAAGATTTTTAGGGACACAAAAATAAAAATAAAAATTGTTGAATAGTCAAATTGCTTCTACCTCTATGAATTTTGTGTAATGGGTGATATATATAAAATGAAATAAATACATTTGTGCCAGCTTTTTAAGATTCTGTTTTAACCATCAGTAGAAATGTTGTGTGTACTCGTAGATTATTTCTGAACAAACTTCACAGGAATATGACCAAGGGTTAATTAAAGGTTACAAATTTAATCATAATCTGTAAGGATTTTCGAGACTGAGTAAAAGCTGGGAACTGCCAGAGTTGGAAACTGGTGACATCACGCACTCAAGTGCTGTGATTGGTCTATCCCAAAATACTTCTTTTACCTTTAAAAAAAAGTTTCAAATAAATGTTTTAGGATTAGGTCTTTTTATATGCAGAAGCTATACAATATATAAATAGAATTGTTGGGGGCCATTTCCAAGAAAACTACAACAAAAAATGCTACTTGTAAATTACAGTAAGGCTTTGTACGACAACCTCCTGATAGCACATTTATCTGCCAGGTAGAGAAGTTGGAAGTTGGCCAAGAATTGCGCACTATGATATCCTGACAAAATCTGTCTTGGAAAGTCAACTTCCAGTTAAGGCTAGCAGGAGGATGGAGTGGCTGATAAAATACCTACTGCCAGTTGCGGAAGCTTGGTGGAAACAAGATGGCAGCACTCCTAAGCTTTGTAGCCACCTGAATTTCAAAATTGAGGGAAGATTTAACTTACATAATAATGTCATTCTAGGCTCACACTTGAATGAAATATAATTGCACAAATCGATCAGTGCACTTAAAATTACTTGTTCTTGTGTAATTTAACTGTACAAATACAAATTCGAGTTGTTGCATCTAGCAGAGGCCTATCGAGCTACAACAGATACACCTCTTCGCTCAATGAGCTCAGGATCTTTTTACGAAATTTTACTGCATTCTTCCCAATAACAATTCAGCAGTGGTATTACAAAGCATCTTCCAGTTAAGCTGTCTGGAAGTCTCGTATCAGGAGGAATTGTCGGGAGGTGGTAATACAGGCCCTAAGAGTTATGGCTTTTGTGTTACTTCCACAAAAGATTCTTCAAATAAATGTAAAATTTTGTTGTGAAACAATTATTATCCATTTTTGAGCTGTAGTATTCACAGACACACAGACATGTTTCTGATAATAGAATTACTGGATTCAGGGAATTCAAAACATGTAATAATGGTGAAAACTGAAATATAATTTCAGGTCGAACTCAATATTTCTTACACCGACAAGCCTATGGTACGGGTAGGAAAATTGAAAAAAAAAAAAATGTGATAATTAATAGTTTTGTATGCATCTGGTTTTCAGAATCCGGACGCCTGGAGTTTGATGAGTTCATCACTCTGGCTGCCAAATTCATTATTGAGGAAGATGCTGAGGCCATGGAGAAGGAACTGCGAGAAGCCTTCAGACTCTATGACAAGGAAGGCAATGGCTACATCCCCACATCCTGTCTGCGTGAGATTCTGCGTGAACTTGATGACCAGCTCACGAACGATGAACTGGATATGATGATTGAGGAGATAGATTCCGATGGCTCAGGCACAGTAGACTTTGATGGTAAGTTGTACCTTCGATATTATAGCCAAAACATAGTGATCCAGCTAACAGGGATTATGCAACAAGGCTAAAATGTGAGTATGGAGTATAATATATTAACCTGACATTGGTCGAGTTCATTAAGATCCTGCCATTGGTCAACATGTGACCGCAGGTAGTACCAATCATTGCCATACTATCTATTTATTCTTATTAAACAATTTCTTTAATTTTTGTAATTTATGGTTTTGGGAAACATACTTGTTTCAATATCTTTGATTAAATACAGTAGAACTCCAATTATATCGGGATTAATTGAGACGGGACCCGATCTGGATACTCAAATATCAAGATAATTTGTTAAATCATGAAAAAAGTAATTTCTTTTTTAAAACAAAATTTTATATGACTCTACTTAGACTACATCTCGGTCAGAGTCTGTTGTTTTGATGATGAACTATCAATTTTGTCGGCTAATAGTTTTGCTTTTTTGCAAATAATTGGCAAAATGCTCTCTACTGCAAAAACCACTTAAATACTTAAATACGGCCTCAAAGCGATCCTGATAGTAGGAGTTCGGATAATTGGAATTCTACTGTATTTAATCAGGGGAAACATTTTCACATTACAGAATTGTGTTTTGAGCTCCTTGTTTTACTCCCGGCTGATGCATGACAATATCCCTCTTCCTACTATGGGTGTGCAATTCACAATGTCTTATTGCTTCTGCCTAAATATTGTGGACAAAGTTTAGTAACTTCAGCATCAGATTCTGCTGAGACCTCCGAGGTTGTGTCTTCTGCACCGAGTTTAGGATTTTCTTTGTCTAGATTTTCAATTTTCTCCAGGTGACCTGAAATACTAACATCTTTAGACAATTTAAATGAGGCAAGAGATTCATCTTCAACTTTCTGGAGCCATTTCAGTGTTTGCTGCTTTTGATGTTCCAACATGTAATCCAGTGGCGGTATCTCCTATTGTGCTGTACACAGCTTGTTTTCTGCTCGTAGTATAATGTTATTTTCAAACACAATACTATATTTACTTTTACATAGATTCTGAACTTAGCGCGTCCACGCGAGAATTCCTTAGCTTATTTTGGAGAGTCAGAGTCGGTAATGTGAATATTACCTTTTCCGCCTCGCGATCGGATTCTGTAAACATCACCTCTCTTGTAGGCCAGTGACGTCATGCCCAAGCTTGACTGTATGGTATGTATGCCAGTTTTAACTGCACAAAAGTTGGGGGCAAGCGTGAGATTTCGAGGCTTTACTAATTACTTCATGTCTCACTGGTGCTTGGAGCAGAATAAAGAAAGCCTTTAATTGTTTACCATGCAAACTTTTTAGTACATTACCTCAGTCTCAACATTCTTCATTAACATTACCTGATGGTTTTTCATCAGCTTCAAGATGGAAAAAAGTTATTTGACAAAGTGCCCAAACACGAAATTAGTTCCGGGCATAAATCATGCTATCTGCAGTGGAAATCTGAAGTCATGAAAGCCAAAAAAATCTCTTTCAGGAGCGTGAGATTCCGAGGCTTTACTAATTACTTCATGTCTCACCGGTGCTTGGAGCAGAATAAAGAAAGCCTTTAATTGTTTACCGTGCAAACTTCTTAGTACATTACCTCAGTCTCAACAATCTTCATTAACATTACCTGATGGTTTTTCATCAGCTCCAAGATGGAAAAAAGTTATTTGACAAAGTGCCCAAACACGAAATTAGTTCCAAGCATAAATCATGCTATCTGCAGTGGAAATCTGAAGTCATGAAAGCCAAAAAAATCTCTTTCAGGAATGTTCTTGAAGTCAATTCAACATGAAAAAAGAAAAACAAGTGTCATGAGATCTTAAAGTGGCTACTTGCAGACACTTTATTACATGCTGAAAGAGGGCTTGCCTTACAAGGGGAGATGAAAAAAGTCGGTGAACCATCAAATGGGAATTTTTTAGGAGTGCTAGAGCTGCTGGCCACTTACAATCCCATTTTAAGTGAACATTTGGCTAAAGTTCACTATTTTCAAGAGAAGGGAGATAGAATGCAAGCTCACTACCTGTCACATGACATTCAAAATGAATTTATCGATCACTTGTTCCTCAGAAGTAACTAAACGAAAGAGAAAATTACTCGGCACATGTGGAGCAAACTGCATTATAGATCAGGTACATCAATTTCACAGAGCAAATAGTCACCATTACAACATCGAAGAATGTCTATGCTTCAGTGATTGCTCAAAGAAAAGTGGAGAAGCTATTGCAAGGCTTATAATGGACAAGTTGAATTAATTTGAAATCCCCTTAAAATACTGTAAAGGGCAAGTCTACAACAATGGTAGCAAAATGAAAAGCCCCTATAAAGGAGCCAATAATGAGGCTATTTACTCTGGATGCACCTGCAATTATTTAGATCTTTGTGGGAACAAGGAGCAGAGAGCTGCACCACAGCAATGACTTTTTTTGGAGCAGTCCAAAAATTATTTAATATTTTAGCTCCAAATCCCCAAAGGTGGGTAATCTTAAAAAAGAAAGTGCAATGGTCAGTACAAGTAGAGAGGTCAAACCAGTTGCTGCACACCTTCCAGCCATTGTAGAAGCCCTTGAGGAAATAAAGAAATTGAATTTGACAGCTCAGTGTCGACATGATATGAATGGCCTGTTGGCCTGGAGAAGTATTTAAAAAATCTTCAACCGCTGTCTCCTTGCATCTATTTTCTTTAACCTTTCATGGGCAGAAACCCATATATGGGAGGCCTGTATTCATGATCGTGAGCGGAAACCCTTATATGAGTTCTCTGACCAACAGGCTCTTCTCACACACGATGTTCATAATGTAACGACGCAAATAGCGACGTGCATAATCAACGATAGGAGACCATTCCTAAACAAAGGAAGGGTTGGGGGACCGCAACTAATCGATATTGAACATTTTCATGATTATCGATACTGCCCTGAATTTTATTTGAATTACAGAAAAGGAGAGGTGCGCATGCGTCGACGGTGAATCGACGAGGGAGACGTGCGGAACCTGAAAGACGGTTAGTAGTACGTGCCTGACCACGAGAGAGAGAAGTTGAAAAGGCAGAAGGGAGAAGACGAGATTGGGATGTGTGACAGCGGTAGAGGCGGTCTGGCATAATGGTGTGTCAGACTTTCATCTAAAGGAAATTCTGGTTGTGAACTTCCTTGACACGGCTATATGGAGATAGTCATTAATCAGAAGAATACACCAAGTCGGCCAGTACGAGACACCGCTACAGCGAACATCAGCTGTGAGAGTGAGTCGTGACTGCTCGCTCTGAATAAGAGCAGATATGGACATCAGGAAGTAATGGAAGACAACTCAGGATCGGAGGATAAGTTGGACATCACTGGTTGAGTATAATCGTCTAGACTTTTTCTTATTGTTTGGGGAGTGAGAAAATTGAGATATCCTTTTTTTTTTGTAAGGATGGTTTCTAAGTCATGTATGGCGATTAGACACCGTATGGAATAATAGAATAGAATAGAATAGAAACATAGAAGTGAGAATTCTAGAAGTAAAGTGATGAAATCCAGTAATCCAACTATTTTCTATTTCTGGTCTAAATTAATTATAAAAGAGCAGTCAAGAGCCTAACAACTGAATGCCAAAGATAGATCTCTTCACTTTAGGTTTTTTTGGGTGATTGTCCCACGAATGAATACATAGCTAGGGGCAATTGGTGATGCTCATATAAACTTTGTTATTTTTGAGACAGGACGCGAGGGGAGTAAGGAAGAAAGGTAATTAAGGGGCATGCTTAGTACTTCTTACGAGGGCCCCTCCCTCTTGGGTTTCGTTCAGGTGACGGGTGACTATCTATAAATAGATTTCATGCTGGCCTGTAGTGTTAAGTTATGTTTTTTTATAGAGATTTATCTACAAGCGAAGGTGTATGGAATATGGTAGAGGGGGATAAGAAGTGGAAAGATTGAAGGGCAAAAGAAGGCCTACGAGTGGTAGTGCATTAGGTGTGTACCATTGGAAAATTTACATGTTAGGGTAGAAGTAGAAGTCACTAAAGGGGTTATAGAGAAGCTTACTAATCTGGGCGTGAATTAGTTTCAGTTAGAATTCTAGGGAATTTAGAGACAAAAGAAGATTGGGTGCCCATGCTAAAGAGTAGTAACGTAAGAAGTAGGAAAACTAGAATAACCACCGAGTGAATTAAATCAATGGTATAAGCTGAAGGGAACTCTACTTAAAGAAAGAAAGGGGTTAAAAGATAATAGCTGATGACTGGTCAGGTTAGAAAGAGGTGAGTGAGTTGAAAGATAATAACAAATAATTGGTTAGGTCAGAAAGAGGAGAAAAGGTAATTACGAGTAGTGTACTGATAAGTATGAACAAGTACTAGAGATTGTAAGGGTGAGGTGAGGGAACGCCGGAAGTATCCCGAATCAAACAAATAAAATCTGGTAGTAGGCAAGGCCTATACTAGTACATATAAAGAAAAGAAATTTATGAGAGATTGTGAAAGCCATCGATGTTGGAGGCGAACAACGGCCCCACGTGCCTCTAGGAGAGAGTGTCAGGGACCTCTGACATCGATTTACAAAATTTTATTTTTGTTTGCGGCCCATTAATATTTTCCCGGTTGCAGGAGAGGAGTCAGATTGTTTGTAACTCAAGATCTAGACGCCGCTCCTGTATCGGTGGTCTATCGCCACAGTCACTCTGTAGGTATAGGCCTAAACTTCTATTTCTTTCTTCATGAGACTGTCTTTCCTATCTATCTTTAAATACAATTCTTCATGGACTAAGATGACTAGTAGACTCGTATAGGAGACATAGGTGGGATTATTGAATGTAATCTGTAGAGTTAAGGACTGGATTATAAATTGAAAACCTTTATTTATTCTAAAGAGAAAAAAAGGGGGTATAATATATATATTGAAACATCTTGAAGTTGCAAATGTAAGTGACTATACAAGTTAATAGTAAATAATACGAGACGTTCTAGTAGATACCTGGAAACAAAAAAAAAGAAAGAAGGTTAAAATAATTAATTAGGAATTTGTTATTGTTGAACAGAGAACGTACTTATACAGTTAAAATTGGGTATACTAACCTTGAAAAATTAAGTACTATCCTACCAATAAAAGTGTTGAATGGTTAATGTAGTGTAAATGTAATTTATTGTATATAAGATTGTTATTGTTGAAAGAAAAGAAAAAAAAATATAATAAATTAAATAAATTATGGTTATTGTTATGCAAAGTAAATTAACGTGAAGTTCAGATTTTTGACCCTTATCCTTGTAATGGTTTGAGAGTCGCTGATTTTTGGGCTAAGTATATACTTTGGTAGTGAGCACTGAAAAAGGAGAAAAAGGAGAAATAGAGAGAGAAGCAAAATAATAAAAGAAAGATAAATCCGAACCCAATTCCCGTCTCCACTGTTAATTTAAAAGCTAGTCGAGAGGCATGTAGATACATAGCCTGTGTATCTATAATTTAATTTGTGACTGGGCTGATACATAAAAAAAGAAGAAAAGAGGAAGCGTATTGATGATGGCGCCCGTTAATAGAAATTTTCATCAATATTATCAAAACTGGGTAAATTGCTAAAAGAAAGAGAAAGTAGACTGGGAGTAGGAAATTTGCAATCACCCGGTGACAGAGGTAGTTGTACTGAACGTTGGAATGTGGACTATGCAGGCAGTGTTATGATGACACGGCAGGTGCATGAGTGACCTTGTTTTGTAGGAGTTCAGTAAACTTATATACTACGATTAAGAATAATCACATATTAGTCGTCACAGATTTTGGCGAAGATTTAATCCAAGAAATTAGGGAACTTTATAGCATAAAGTAAGAAAGCCCGTCACATATTTTGGCACCCAACGTGGGGCTAAGTAGTGTTAAAACAAAACAGTATTGCTAATTGTTGCAACTTAATTTAGTTAAAATTGTTAAATAAAAAGTATGGCCGTGTGTTGTGCTGCATAAAGTTATCGTGAAGTTCCATATTTTGGTCGTCCATAGCGTGAGGCTGTGATAGTTTCATAGTAGGATAATTTTGATAGTAATTTTGACCCATAGCGTGGGGCGAGTTGTGTTAAAATTACAAAAGTTTGGCTTGATATAAGAAAAGAAAATAAACATTAATCCGTTAGAATTGGAAACTTGAAATACGAGTCGTCATATATTTTGGAGCCCATAGTGTGGGTTGAGTTGTGTTGAAATCACATATTTTGATAGCCCATAGCGTGAGGCAGAGATAGTTTTAAAAGAATTTTGGGAGTTAGGTTAGTATAGTTGCAATTTATTCTCAAAAAAAAAATATAATAATAACATATTTTTGGGAAAAGAATAATGACTATTGACAAAGTAAGGACTTCTATAGATGACTAAGACAGACGACTGAACTATTGTGTTCTAATCTTTTTTTTTTCAGTGGTATTGTTAATATATAAATATGGCTACTTATGTTGATCCGTATGCACAAATAAGAGCAGCTGAGTTAACCCAAGCTATTAGGAAGTTGAGGAAGTCGGATTTAGAAGCAGAATGTGATAGAGTAAAGTTACCGACCACAGGTACAAGAGATGAGTTAAGACAACGCTTGTTAGATTATGCCCGCAAGAACCCTCAGTCATTTCAAGTGTTAATTACGGCTTTTGCTCTGAGTCAGGAAGTTTTGGAAGAAGATTTGGTTGAACATAATATAACGATTCCACAAGATTCATATGGAGATGTAGTGTATACATGGGTTAAGTTAATGCGTAGGAAGGCCATGGCGGTAGCTGATTCGGAAGAAGCTGTACCAGTAATACCATCGTTTACAATTCAGTTAGAGCCGCATAAACCAAATACTTTGGATCTGGTTCGTAAATGGAACATTAAATTCAAACCTGGGGATAGTATTTACTTATTTTTGGAGAGATTGGAAGATTTAAAACAAAGTTCTAAGTTACAGGGTGCAGAGTTATTGTCAGTATTACCCGAAATTTTACAAGATTCAGCTTTACTTTGGTACAGGAACAGATTAACAGATTGGCCTACATGGGAAGCTTTTTTGAAAGAATTTAGAGAATATTACTTGCCTGTTGATGAGGAAGACTCGCTTTTGGATGAGATTAGACAGAGAACGCAAGGTCCTAAAGAATCGATTTTTGATTATGTTAATGCTATTCAAACGTTAATGAGGAGGCTGAGTACTCCAATGAGTCCTCAACAAATGATGAAGAATGTTATCAAAAATTTGCGTCCTGACGTAAAATTGTACATTAGACCTGCAGAGATTCAAACTATAACAGATTTAATACGTGTAGGTAGACAGTATGAACAAATATTGTTAGATTCTGAGAGATATATTCCTCCTCCAACGCAGGTTAGAGCTACAATTAAAGAAACGGCTTATAAACCTCAGAGACAAGTTGTTATACCTTCAGTTCATACAGCGCTAGGAATTCAGGGAAAACAGGAACTTCCATCGTCCGAGTTACAAAAGAAACCCAATGTTAGTTTTTCTGCAAAGACGTGGGATAAGGAACGGAATTCAAGTCCTGTAAATGATTCTAGAATGGTTAAAGTAATAGAAAATAAAGAGAGACAGGATGAGTCGAGGGATAATGGTAAAAACACCACTTTGCGTTTTTCAAATAATCAGCGATGTTGGAATTGTGATAAAACAGGACATAGGCAGTTCGAGTGTAAAGCACCTCGTAGAGTTACTCCACGCACTACGATTAAATGTTATAATTGTAATAAGCTTGGACATAGGTCTATTGATTGTAGGATGCCCCAAGAAAGAAAAGTTAGGCCTACAAATCCCTTATGACAATTAACTAAAAATCAGGCTTGTGTGATGTTAAATATAAATCCTACAGATTTAGTTAATGGAGATAGATGTTTTGTTGAAATTTTGCTGGAGGATATTACATTTATTGCTTTAATAGATTCCGGTTCAGATAAAACTTATGTGGGAGAGAAGGGTGATTTTTTGTGTAAAATGTTAGATTTAGCAGTAGAAGAATCTGAAGTTAGGGTGGTGCAACTAGCAGATAAAACTTATAGTTCTATAACAGGAGAGAGAACTTTTGAGATGAAATTGCAGGACAGGATTTTTCCGATAAAATGTAAAATTATGCCAAATTTAGCAGTAGATATGATTCTGGGCATGGACGTTTTGAAACAAATTGGGTTAGTAGTAGATTTGCAAGATGGGACTTGGTATTTCAAAGATGAACCAGCAAAAATTTTTCAATTTGTTAAGGCTATAGATTTAAAAGAAGAAGATCAACTACATAATATTCTTACCTTACCTACACCTCAGGAAAGGGACAGATTGAATGTGTTTTTGGAAAATCAGTTACAGAAATTTGATCAGTGTACTGGACTTACCGATCTGATTTCTCATGTTATTGATACAGGCGATGCAAAACCTATAAAACAAAGATATTATCCAGTATCACCCATTTTGGAAAAAGTTATACACGCGGAAATAGATAAAATGTTATTGGAAAAAGTTATAGAGCCTTCAAATTCACCTTGGTCGTCTCCGGTAGTTATGGTAAAGAAACCAGATAGAACATGGAGGTTCTGCGTAGATTTCAGAAAAGTAAACAATTGTACTAAAAGAGATAGTTATCCTTTGCCATACATTGAACATGTTTTGAGTAAATTACGACATGCTAGGTATATCAGTACAATAGATTTGAAAAATGGGTATTGGCAAGTTCCATTAGATGAAGCAAGTAAAGAAAAAACAGCATTTACCGTACCTGGTAGAGGATTGTATCAGTTTCGAGTTATGCCTTTTGGAATCCATAACGCACCAGCCTCGTTTCAAAGATTAGTTGATACTATATTAAGAGAAGAGATAGGAGAGAAATGCTTTTGTTATTTGGATGATATAGTACTTATTAGCGAGACATTTGAAGAACATTTGTCCTTGTTAGAAAAAGTTTTAGAGAAATTAAGAAAAGCTAACCTGAAAATTAATAGGGAAAAATCAAAATTTTGCAGAAGTGAATTAAAATATTTGGGTCATATCATTACTCCATTAGGAATTGCTGTAGATTCAGATAAAATCTCGTGTATCCTTGAGTATCCAGCCCCTACAAAAGTCAAGGAAGTACGAGCATTTTTAGGATTGGCTTCTTGGTACCGACGATTCATTCCATTTTTTTCTGAAGTTGTAAAGCCCCTCACTGCACTTCTGAAAAAGAATCAGAGATGGCGTTGGACTAAGGAATGTCAGGAATCTTTTGATGAATTAAAATCGAAATTATCTAGTAGTCCTATATTAACTTGTCCAGATTATACTAAACCCCTAGTGCTACAGACCGATGCTAGTTTTTCAGGACTAGGAGCAGCATTAATTCAGACAGGAGAGGAAGGAGAGGAAAAAGTAATAGCTTATGCTAGTAGAACTTTAACAGTAGGTGAGCAAAAGTGGGCAATAGTCGAGAAAGAATTGTTAGCTATATTGTGGGCAGTTCAAAAGTTTCGTCCTTATTTGGAAGGTTATCATTTTAAAGTATATACTGATCACTTTGCTCTGAAATGGTTAAATACATTACAGAATCCGACTGGACGATTAGCTAGGTGGAGTTTATTGCTCCAGGAGTATGATTTTGAAGTAATACATAGGCCTGGTAGATTACAAAAAGTTCCGGATGCTTTATCTAGAATACACGAAGGGAAAGTTCAAGAGAAAACGGTAGAGGAAGAATTTTGCCTCTTGTTGACTGATAACTCTGAAGTAGTGGAATGGGAAAATATACAAGATGCTTGGTATATTAAGCGGAAAGAGCAAGTACAGAGTAAACCTAAATTTTGGCCAGATTGGAAGGTCGTAGATGGGAAGTTGTACCATCTTAGATTAGATCAGTTAGAACAAACTTTAGAGGGAACAGTAAATAGGTGGAAATTAGTTATTCCGCAAGATTTTAGGATTAAAGTATTGCAGGAATGTCATGATGCACCGACTGCAGGGCATATGGGGATAGCTAAAACTTTCTTTAGGATAGCAAACAAGTATTATTGGCCGGGAATGTTTAGAGATGTTGCTAAATATGTTACTGCTTGTGAAATATGTCAGAGACAGAAAGTGTTACAGACGGCTCAAGCAGGACCAATGCATTTTTACCAGAAAGAGAAACCTTGGATGACTGTAGCTACTGATTTGTTGGGACCTTACCCACGTTCAAAAAAGGGAAACCGATATGTGATTGTATTTCAGGACACCTTTACCAAATATGTAGAGTGTAAAGCGTTAAGGAAAGCAACCAGTAGAGCAGTTACGGAAGCATTTTATGAATTGATTATCCTTAAATGGGGAATTCCGGGATATTTGCTGATGGATAATGGACCGCAATACACTAGTAAATTAATGCGAGAGATAGCTAAAGCTTTTAATATAACTCCTTGTTATTTACCTGTATATTCGCCACAAGGAAATCCAGTAGAAAGAGTCAATAGAGTATTGAAAACAATGATTTCTAGTTATATTCAAAAGGATCAGACAGTTTGGGATGTGTATTTGAGAGAATTTAATTTTGCTATAAATACGGCTAAGCATAGTTCCACTGGATGCACTCCTTATATGCTAAATTATGGGAAGGAGCCTGAAATTATCAGTAGGATTGAAAAGGTGGAAAACCAACCGATTTATAAAGAAATTCCAAAACTTTGGGTGGAGAGACTCAATAAATTGAAAACGGTACGTTTAATGGTTAGACATAACTTAGAAACCGCCTATAAGAATTCGAGTCATTATTATAATCTTCGGAGGAGAGAGGTGAGATTTCGTCCAGGAGATCTAGTGTTAAGAAGAAACTTTAAATTAAGTGATGCCTCACAAGCTTATACAGCAGGTTTAAGTGCAAAGTTTGTCGGGCCCTATACTATAAAGAAAAAGTTCAGTGAAAATAGCTACGAACTGACAAACCGTTTTGGTAAAAAGTTGGGGAAGTGGCACGTCAAAGACTTGAAACCCTTTGTTCCTGGATAAACATTCTTTAAGGCTGGTAAAAGAGACACGCACAAAAAAAAAAAAAAAAAAAAAAAAAAAAGAATGTGACCTGTGTCAACATTATTTTTTTTTTATGGTGAGTGCGGGAAGAATGTAACGACGCAAATAGCGACGTGCATAATCAACGATAGGAGACCATTCCTAAACAAAGGAAGGGTTGGGGGACCGCAACTAATCGATATTGAACATTTTCATGATTATCGATACTGCCCTGAATTTTATTTGAATTACAGAAAAGGAGAGGTGCGCATGCGTCGACGGTGAATCGACGAGGGAGACGTGCGGAACCTGAAAGACGGTTAGTAGTACGTGCCTGACCACGAGAGAGAGAAGTTGAAAAGGCAGAAGGGAGAAGACGAGATTGGGATGTGTGACAGCGGTAGAGGCGGTCTGGCATAATGGTGTGTCAGACTTTCATCTAAAGGAAATTCTGGTTGTGAACTTCCTTGACACGGCTATATGGAGATAGTCATTAATCAGAAGAATACACCAAGTCGGCCAGTACGAGACACCGCTACAGCGAACATCAGCTGTGAGAGTGAGTCGTGACTGCTCGCTCTGAATAAGAGCAGATATGGACATCAGGAAGTAATGGAAGACAACTCAGGATCGGAGGATAAGTTGGACATCACTGGTTGAGTATAATCGTCTAGACTTTTTCTTATTGTTTGGGGAGTGAGAAAATTGAGATATCCTTTTTTTTTTGTAAGGATGGTTTCTAAGTCATGTATGGCGATTAGACACCGTATGGAATAATAGAATAGAATAGAATAGAAACATAGAAGTGAGAATTCTAGAAGTAAAGTGATGAAATCCAGTAATCCAACTATTTTCTATTTCTGGTCTAAATTAATTATAAAAGAGCAGTCAAGAGCCTAACAACTGAATGCCAAAGATAGATCTCTTCACTTTAGGTTTTTTTGGGTGATTGTCCCACGAATGAATACATAGCTAGGGGCAATTGGTGATGCTCATATAAACTTTGTTATTTTTGAGACAGGACGCGAGGGGAGTAAGGAAGAAAGGTAATTAAGGGGCATGCTTAGTACTTCTTACGAGGGCCCCTCCCTCTTGGGTTTCGTTCAGGTGACGGGTGACTATCTATAAATAGATTTCATGCTGGCCTGTAGTGTTAAGTTATGTTTTTTTATAGAGATTTATCTACAAGCGAAGGTGTATGGAATATGGTAGAGGGGGATAAGAAGTGGAAAGATTGAAGGGCAAAAGAAGGCCTACGAGTGGTAGTGCATTAGGTGTGTACCATTGGAAAATTTACATGTTAGGGTAGAAGTAGAAGTCACTAAAGGGGTTATAGAGAAGCTTACTAATCTGGGCGTGAATTAGTTTCAGTTAGAATTCTAGGGAATTTAGAGACAAAAGAAGATTGGGTGCCCATGCTAAAGAGTAGTAACGTAAGAAGTAGGAAAACTAGAATAACCACCGAGTGAATTAAATCAATGGTATAAGCTGAAGGGAACTCTACTTAAAGAAAGAAAGGGGTTAAAAGATAATAGCTGATGACTGGTCAGGTTAGAAAGAGGTGAGTGAGTTGAAAGATAATAACAAATAATTGGTTAGGTCAGAAAGAGGAGAAAAGGTAATTACGAGTAGTGTACTGATAAGTATGAACAAGTACTAGAGATTGTAAGGGTGAGGTGAGGGAACGCCGGAAGTATCCCGAATCAAACAAATAAAATCTGGTAGTAGGCAAGGCCTATACTAGTACATATAAAGAAAAGAAATTTATGAGAGATTGTGAAAGCCATCGATGTTGGAGGCGAACAACGGCCCCACGTGCCTCTAGGAGAGAGTGTCAGGGACCTCTGACATCGATTTACAAAATTTTATTTTTGTTTGCGGCCCATTAATATTTTCCCGGTTGCAGGAGAGGAGTCAGATTGTTTGTAACTCAAGATCTAGACGCCGCTCCTGTATCGGTGGTCTATCGCCACAGTCACTCTGTAGGTATAGGCCTAAACTTCTATTTCTTTCTTCATGAGACTGTCTTTCCTATCTATCTTTAAATACAATTCTTCATGGACTAAGATGACTAGTAGACTCGTATAGGAGACATAGGTGGGATTATTGAATGTAATCTGTAGAGTTAAGGACTGGATTATAAATTGAAAACCTTTATTTATTCTAAAGAGAAAAAAAGGGGGTATAATATATATATTGAAACATCTTGAAGTTGCAAATGTAAGTGACTATACAAGTTAATAGTAAATAATACGAGACGTTCTAGTAGATACCTGGAAACAAAAAAAAAGAAAGAAGGTTAAAATAATTAATTAGGAATTTGTTATTGTTGAACAGAGAACGTACTTATACAGTTAAAATTGGGTATACTAACCTTGAAAAATTAAGTACTATCCTACCAATAAAAGTGTTGAATGGTTAATGTAGTGTAAATGTAATTTATTGTATATAAGATTGTTATTGTTGAAAGAAAAGAAAAAAAAATATAATAAATTAAATAAATTATGGTTATTGTTATGCAAAGTAAATTAACGTGAAGTTCAGATTTTTGACCCTTATCCTTGTAATGGTTTGAGAGTCGCTGATTTTTGGGCTAAGTATATACTTTGGTAGTGAGCACTGAAAAAGGAGAAAAAGGAGAAATAGAGAGAGAAGCAAAATAATAAAAGAAAGATAAATCCGAACCCAATTCCCGTCTCCACTGTTAATTTAAAAGCTAGTCGAGAGGCATGTAGATACATAGCCTGTGTATCTATAATTTAATTTGTGACTGGGCTGATACATAAAAAAAGAAGAAAAGAGGAAGCGTATTGATGATGGCGCCCGTTAATAGAAATTTTCATCAATATTATCAAAACTGGGTAAATTGCTAAAAGAAAGAGAAAGTAGACTGGGAGTAGGAAATTTGCAATCACCCGGTGACAGAGGTAGTTGTACTGAGTGTTGGAATGTGGACTATGCAGGCAGTGTTATGATGACACGGCAGGTGCATGAGTGACCTTGTTTTGTAGGAGTTCAGTAAACTTATATACTACGATTAAGAATAATCACATATTAGTCGTCACAGATTTTGGCTAAGAATTTTGGCGAAGATTTAATCCAAGAAATTAGGGAACTTTATAGCATAAAGTAAGAAAGCCCGTCACAATAAAAACTTCAAAAGATGGCAGGAGAATGTTCTCATAACCACTCTTGGGAGTTCTCTTATACACGTGCCCAGAGTGATTTTAGTAGAGGATTTCAAAAGGCGTGCATATCAAGTGAATAACGTTTTGTTTTTTCCCCTTATTTTCGGTAAAATGGCAAGAAGAAAGTGTCTTACAGGTTCTGAATTTGATGAATTAATTATTAAAAGTGATAGTGAAGTGTCAGAATTATCATTTATCGATAGTAAGGGATGTTTTTCTGAGACTGCTACTGACAGTGTTAGTGAGAGAGAGAGCGATGTAAGTGACACCGGACACCGGAGGTAATAGTACAGTCTGTCAAATAAAAAACGTCGGGACTCGTATGCAGTTAAAATCAAAGTTTTAACGCATTAGTTCACAAGTTTCCTATAAAAAACATAAAATACAGGTCATTTTCGGAACATATGAGGCCATGCGACAGGAGGGAAAAAATGAACGAGGCAAACATGAAAAACGCGGAAAGCGCAATACACGATATTCAACTTAATGTATTGTCATAATTAATTTTGCTTTGTCATCGCACCACATACAAATGCTAGCTTGAGAGAAAGTGTAGTTAGGGCTGTAATTGTCCTGCATTTTTCGGCCTCTGAAGCAGCGAGAAGGTTCCATATTACTTAAAGAGGTGGGTACTTCACTATAATGCGACCGGAAGTTTTCATAGGAATCGTGGATCTGGCCGGCGTATTTCGATGCTAGATTGGTGGCAGAAGTTGAACGTAAGTTATTGATTTTGCACTACAAGTACCGGTATTATAAAATAAAATCTTTAAAAAATGCTCCTTGAATAATCATATTCCTTGCGAATTTATTAATTATTAATATTATAAGAATTTGCAACCAAGAATATGGCGGATGTGAGACATATAGCCACAGCCTTCTATACATGTTCGTTTTGGAACAAAACTGACTAAATAATCAAGAAAATACATGGAGAGACAAGAGGCAGGTGTGAACCTAACCTTAAGTCTTCCTGTACATGCGCATATGCTCGTTCGTGATACTTAATCAAATACCGCCCGACGTTTTTTATTTGATCGATGTACATCCAGCTGAATGGAAGTGAGTATAGAATAACAATAGAATAGATTTATTTGCCACAGACATTGTACAATATTTTAGCAATGAATTACAATAAACACAAGTGAATATACATGCACACATTTATCACCAGGCAATGTCATCAAATTCCTTGACTTGACACAGTAAAGTGTGTTTGACATCAAGTTAGATTTCATTGTCCTTTTAAATGGAACATAAGATAACTTAATGTTGTTAGGCAATGAATTAAATAGTTTAAGGGCAACATATTCAACAATTTTCTGGGTACTGTATTTACATTTATTTATATACAAGTTTACTTTATTTCTGGTAGAGTAGCTGTGGACAGTAAAGCATGTATTAAACAAGTGGACATTCTTTTTTTAAATAGACAAGGCAGCTCAAAACAAATACTGGTGGCAATGTAAGTATATTAAGTTCTGTAAAGAGTGGTTCATAGGATGATGTAGGTGATGCTCTAGAGAACATTCTTATTGCTCTTTTTTGCAACATGAAGATTTTTGTTGGCATAAGGATGTCCTCCCCACCCACAACAGGACTCCATTACTGAGATGGCTGTGTGTACGGGCATGATACATTAGTAAGAGCGACTTAGCATCTATGTTTTTGAGTTAGTACTCACATCATAAATCATTTTCTTGGCAACAGAGTCAATGAGATAACGCCACTCCAAATTAGTTTGAATACATAATCCTAAAAATTTAATAGGATTCCTTACTAGGCTATTGAGCAATTAAGACTCATATTATTAGCATCACACCATTTAGTAATATCAGAAGAAAAGCGTTGTCAATACAGATAGAGTAATTTCTATCACATGATACAAGTGCTACATCATCAGCAAAAAGATAAGTAGTGAGACAATTCTCCTGTACAGTAGAGGGAAGATCGTTAATATATATTATAAAATGGACAGAACCCATAACAGAGCCCTGTGGAACAGCTTATAATCTGATACATTAAGAGATCATTAAAGAGAACAAACTGATATCTATTACTCAAATATGAATGCATGGCTAAAGCCATAATAAAGAATTATGAATTAGCATGTCATGAGAAACTGTATGAAATGCCATAAAAAACCGGCTTACAACAAAATCACCCTTGAAAACATTTTTTTAATAAATGCAAGGACAGCTTCAATAGTACTACACCCCATTCTAAATCCATGTTGTGAGGAGCTGTATTGAGCTGTTTAAAAAATACACAGTTAGTTACGAAAAAAATAATATTGAGATAGATCCATACACTGCTTCCCTTAGCAGTGTATGGATCTATCTCAATATTATTTTTTTCGTAATATTAACTTCCCTGTATAAACTTTCTAAAATTCTATATATAAACACAGTTAGTTGTTCGTTTAGTAAAATTTTGAAAACCTTTAATATTACTTATGGACCTATAATTTCCATAATCGGATTTAACACCCTTCTTATGAATAGGGATAACCTTGACAACTTTAAAAGCATTAGGGAAGTACTCCTTGTCAATGCAGTTAAATATATGGGTTACAGGTCCACATATATAAACAGATTAATTTCAAGATTTTAGAGTTTAAACCATATACTGTAATTATATCAAGACATGAAATATTATGGTACTTAAATTGAATACGACAGAGTAAACACCTTCAACACTAACATGTTTAAATAGGAAACTAGTCTGAGGTTCAGTTAAGTTGTTCATGAGATTCACTGGATCTAAATCACATGGTATGCTTTTGACAATGTCATGAACTTTTTCAATAAAATAAGAATTAAAATTATCAGCATCTAAGTCAATATTTGATGTAAAACTCTTGTCGCACTTATTTAGCAATTTATGAAAAACTGACCGAGTAGATTTAGGTTTATTGATTGAAGCACTGATTTATTAGAATAATTTTTTTATTGGCCGTGATGACTTTTTTATACTTTTATTGTAATTCAATATATGAAGCATCCAATTCCAAAACTGTCTCAATCCAGTTTTAACAATTTTCAGGAAACGTCAAAAACTGATAACTTTTTCCTAACTGTTTGCAGTGTTCCAATTTTTTTAAATTTTACAGTTGAGAAACACTCTTCTCATGAGTGATATTCCTGAAAATCAGGGATCAATATTTCAGGAGTTATTTCATATTTTTGGTTGGATTGAGAGAGTTTTGAAACTGTAGGGTGAAACGAGAGAGTCTTTTTTGTTTCTAATATTTTAGAAGAGGCTTCTTATTAATGTAAATACAATAATCTATTACTTAAATTTCTATTTTGTCTATGTCATTGAATTCAAATATTAAAGTAATGGTCATACAGAATGAATAGATTATTCTGTTTGGTTATTACACTTCAGTTTAAATTTTTAAGTCTTCTTTTTCCATAAATAAATCCTCATTTGCATTTTCTTCTCTGTTTAACCTTGAATCACCCTATATTACGCTCTTGTAAAATGATAAATCAGTCATTTTTCTCCACTCGAACCAAAGTGTTGAGATCGGATAGTTTCTCTTCCTTTTGATTCTGAGATTCTGGGGTCATCTGCAAAATGTTTTTCCTCTCTTTAACACCGATTTGAATGCTCCTATGTCTATTAATTTACTTCCCCTCTTACAATCACATTTTTTCCAGATGCAGTTTTCTTAGAATGATTCGCTTAGCTGTGGAAAAATGGAAATGCCCCACTAGGTTTGAGAGTAGCTTGCACTATTTTCTTCCAATCAATGATAACAAAATCCTCTCCCAGTTCCTTCAGCTTTGCACTTTGTGCAATAATGTCTCTATATTCACATGGTTTAATAATAGTATCCCTCTTCCTAATGATATTTTCTATTCTCACAAAAACTCTAATGGCTGGGAGAAAAGAGTGGCCGACAATTGGGAAAATAACATGGAGTTCTTTACAGTTGGTATGCTATTATAGAGTCAAGACATTAACATTCCCATTATTGTAGTTTTTTTATTTTGTCCTGGGCACCCATCTGCATACACTTTCATGACCTTAGTTTCTCCCCCCCCCCCCCACTTCTTGCGTTTTTCTTTATTTTTTGCCCCCCATTTCGAAGGATCTTTCCATTTCTTCCGTCCTTTACCACTAGGTGATATCAATATAGCCTATTACTATCCATTTCTTAATAATAGTGCTTAATTAGCTTGTATTTGTGAGCAATGCATAGAAAACACTATCTTCTTATTTACAGAGTCTGTACTATTTGTTGCCTTCTAACAATGGGTATATGAGAGTTACAACGTTCATAATTATAATTTGTGCTAATGCACTGCTGACAACAGCTGGAAACATAAAATGAAAGGTTATTTATAAGGAAAAAGAAATTCATGTATGGAACGAGACAGTTTTGTAACAGTACATGGGATGGAATGAGAAAGTTTTGGAACTGTTTGTCTTTTCTGAAGCTTAATTTTGGAAGGAAAGAGGAAGTTTAGGCACAATATTCATTACTACATTGTTAGAGATATGTAGGTAGATGACGAAACCGCCATTATCTCAATTTTTTTAAAAATGGATTGAGACAGTTTTGGAATTGGACGCTTCATATCTATCTTTATATTGTTCCTTGCCATTGTGTATATACATTCTACAATACAAAGTACATTCTTCTTTTAGTTTGTAGAGGTCATCGTTGTACCACTCTGTGTTATTCCCTGTTTAGGTACAGTCGGTCAAATAAAAAACGTCGGGACTCGTATGCAGTTAAAATTAAAGTTTTCACGCATTAGTTCACAAGTTTCCTATAAAAACATTAAATACAGGCCATTCTCGGAACATATGAGGCCATGCGACAGGAGGGAAAAAATGAAGAACTAAGGGAAAAAATTGAACAACGCCAAAACCGCAACACACGATATTCGACTTAATGTATTGTCATAATTCATTTTGCTTTGTGTCATCGCCACATACAAATCCTAAAGTGATAGAAAGTGTAGTTAGGGCTGTAATTGACCTGCATTTTTCGGCCTCTGAAGCAGCGAGAACGTTCCATATTTATGAAAGAGCAGCTCGGATGTGGGAACTTCACTATAATGCGACCGGAAGTTTTCACAGGGATCTGGCCGGCCGCGTATTTCGATGCTAGATGGTTGCAAAAGTTGAACGTAAGTTATTGATTTTGCACTACAAATACCGGTGTTATAAAATAAAATCTTTAAAAAATGCTCCTTGAATAATCATATTCCTTGCGAATTTATCAATTATTAATATTATAAGAATTTGCAACCAAGAATATGGCGGATTTGAGGCATATAGCCACAGCCTTCTATACATGTTTGTTTTGGAACAAAACTGACTAAATAATCAAGAAAATACATGGATAGACAAGAGGCGTGTGTGAACCTAACCTTAAGTCTTCCTGTACATGCGCATATGCTCGTTCGTGATACTTAATCAAATACCGCCCGACGTTTTTTATTTGACCGACTGTACAGTACTTGATCGTACAGAAGGGAATGCTGCATCAGGGATCTTAGAGAAGATTGACAGAAAATAAACAACTTTATCACTTCGAATTGTTATGCCATACAATGTTAACCAGCTGACTAAACTTAATAAATAAATGAAATATGGTATATTAGATGCATTAAGTAATCTTTTAAATTTAAATGCAGGGTTAGATGGCTCAGATTTGTTGAGATTTAGACTAGCGGTTGAAGTAATAGCATCATGATCTCACAGAATTGTATGAACTACTTTGGCTAGGCAGTTGTTGGTATCATTGTTTGTAATAACATTGTCAATACAAGTTCTTCCAGATCCATTGTTGTTGATGTTGAGTTGGTTCATTGATCAAGCCTAACACCAAAGCTGTCGAAGATATTATATATTTCTTTTACTTCGTTACTATCAACACAGAAGTCTATGTTAAAATCACCAGTTAAGACATGTTTGTTCACACTGTGCTTATACGAGTATACTGGGTTAAGAATAGAACATGCAGTTTTGTCACAAAATTGTCAAAGCCATGTTTACTGTGGTCCATGCAGACCCACTATTTATTACAATATACAGCAAGGTCCAGTTCTGCCTTCTGAATTTTATCAAGATACTGATCAAACTGAAAATCATAGCCTATAGTAGGCCTATGTAAACTTATAATGTGCTCAGTGAGACTTGCAAAATAATATATTAGTGGCACAATTCAGCAAAAATCCAAGGTATATGTTGTTTTTTATGCATGTATGCCTGAATTAAGTTACTTTCAATAGATTTTTTTATTAACTTATTTTTTCTTTTAAAACGTCTTTCACCTACAGCCAATAGAGTATTACACGGGAGGGGGGACTGTGGATGTCGCCTCAAACAACTTGTGCTCTCTTGTGGAAGAACTGAAGGTCTTCCGCAATGAAGGATGGAAACCTATACTTAATGAAGCTCTAGTAGTCGCTGGAAATATCAGTTGGCCTGAACAGCTTGAGGAAGAATTCAAGAGAGCTGGGAGAAAGAAAAAGTTTGGAGACGACGACTTAGAGAATATATCTGAGGAGACCAATACAACAGCTACAGATCAACATTATTCAGACTATCAGTATTTAACGTCATCTTAGACAATGTTATCGGAAACATGACTCTTTGGTTTGAATCGGTGCACTCACTGTGTAAAATCTTTTCAGTGCTTTGGTCTTGCAGAGAAATAACTGACGACAAAATTCAAGAACAAGCAACCGATATCCCAAGGATTTTGGAGAGGAGCTTTTGGATGAATTACTTAACTTGAAATTTGTATATGTAGCCAATTTCGTAAAATCTTTAAAATCTCTTCAGAGGTGCCTTTATGGTGCTCCTTGCACAAAAAATCAGCCTGTCTTCTCTCAAGATCAACATTTAGTGCAAAAAGGCATGTAACTTGTACTTGATGAGACTTTCAACTTGCTTGAACATCATCCAGTCTCTATCAACTCTGCTGCTGCATCATAAGATTTTCAGCCTGCCTAAGTATGCAGCAGGAATGGTAGGGGGTGTTAAACAATGAAAAATATTTCAATGAAAGTACTAATGGAATTATAATGATTAATGATGTGGTTGATGCTGTCTTTTTTTGTTTACCAGCAGGTGCCTGCGGCTTCACCCAAGTCAAATAATTCAAAAAGTAAAAATTTAGAGCATAATAATTAAAGCATTATATTTATTAACACTTATATTCAAATCATTCATAAACTAAATGATTAATAATTATATTGATACAGCTAAAAATTCGGCTTTGTAGTGCATTCCAGAATGAGAAAGTGCTGCCTGAGAAAAACAACCTTAGATTCAAGTTCTCTGGCCCAAAAAACCCCTGCACAGTGATTTCAGTCCACATTGATCAATGTTTTCCCATTTAGGCCTATTTCATTATCCCTCTTCTGTCTATGTTGAAAATTTCAGATGTCTGCATCAAGGGCGCCCATACCCGTGGGCAGGGGGGGGGGCCGCGGCCCCCCCCTAGCTTTCAGGGAAAGGAAAAAATGTATATTAATATTTATAGTATGGTTTTTTTCTTTTAAGACAATTATTTGAAAGTCAGTATAGACATAAGTTTGCAGAAGTTTTACCATATCGACACCATGGAAGCAGAATCCACACTGGATTAGGAAAGGGGATCCTGGGGGTTTGGACCTCCAAAAATCAAAACCTAAAATTCTATTTTTGTATTTTAAAAAATTAATAAATTAAACAATTTTTGTGGGTGTGTCAAATATGATATAACAGTTATTTTGTTTTCTTAACATAATGAGTAGGCCTGTTATTTCCATTGTTCCTTGTGTTATTTAACTTTTCTTATAAATAGTAATAAGTATTATAACTTAGGTAACGATTTCTTGTTTAAGTTCGCATGTCTTACAAGGAACCTTTCACTACCCTCATATCGAAACATGCCTCAATATTTTTACTGGGTCATCTAGATGCTGTAAGAAGTCCACGCTCCAAAAATTAGCTGCTGGTTTCAACTGCAAGTACCTTAAAATGCTTTGCAAATATCTTGGTGAAGATAGGGAATATAACATGGTAATCTAGAGACGGGACTGGACAACCCTGACTGGCGAGAGTGAGTCCTTGAGACCTGTGAATCCCCTCTGCCCACGCACGCACGTGACGCTAATTCCTTCCTGCTATTTACAGGGTACAGTACAGTCCGTTGTCCAAAAATATTCTTTGTAAATTCTGTTTGAAGTTCTGTTTCTTTCACTGTTTGTTATGTGTTACACTCGAGTATTTTAAACAAATTTTAAAAAGTCCAGGAAAGAGTTGCTGCAGCACCAAAGTTTCTAACACCCCAGTTTATCGAATTTTACGTGACAGGAAAACACAAGAAGAGGAAGGAAGGTCGTTCGGGACACCTGGGGAAAAACAATGTTCCAAAAAGGATAACAGACATTAATGACTTCGACAAATGAGTAATTCGTCGCACCATATACAAATTCTATAGAGATGAAAAGGCTGCACCAACAATAAGGAGACTGATGACGAAACTACGAAATACGATTGAGTTTGAAGGCAGTTCCTCAAACCTTCGGACATTAATAAAATATATTATCTAATCCTAGCGAATAAGCCAGCACACAAAACCTACGTAATTGACCAAATATGGTAGAAAATAACCACTCTGTTTTAAGGCTTCCACCCTACCACCCGACTTGAACCCCATTGAGTCAATTTGGGGAGATGTTAAAGAACTAGGAGGTGCCCATGGCTTCGCCCACGATAATTCTTTTGAAAATTAAAAATTAAGAGTATAATCATTATTAAAGCATTGTATTTATTAACACTTGCACGCGAATCATTCGTAAACTAAGCCATTAATAATATTAATGAAACAGCTAAAATTCCGGCTTCAGAGTACATTCTACGATTAGAAAGCGCCCCCTGGGAAAACTATATCAGATTCGATTATGCAGTTCCAAAGGAACCTGTGGACACATAATACGTATTGTTTCTCAACTGCTTATTGACATGAATATGATGTGAATTTTATTTTATCAATTCAGTGTAATTTTCAGAAATTATATAATGTTTCAAGGGAAGGAATGGTTTGTTTGGATTATTATCAGCGATATTTCAAGAGTTAAACCATCAATATTGGTGCCCCCGGCTTCGCCCGCCATTATTCATTGACTCCAGGATTTTTAAGAAATTTACACTGGTAGATTATTAAAAATGTTTGTGGTTCAGAGCTATGAAAATTGCAAGTAAAAATAAAATTAGAATATTTGTTCATTGTGTTCATTTCACTTAGGCCTTATATAATAAAGAAACGGTTTTCCTAATTGTGTAGTCGTCATGAAATTTTACACTGCGAGAGACGAACATCGCCGAGTATACCCGATGTCTCACGAAGCGGGCGAGCGAGCAAGCACGCTATTTAGGGCTGTTGAATTGTATAAGAGTAGATGGGTTACAAGCAGGAATACAACATTTAAAACAAATGACGTAGAAGCATTGTGTAGGCAAAGATTTCAAGAACTCGGCCAAGCAGAATGGGAAAATGTATGTAGGCGCGTTGAAGAAATTGAACAGGAATAATGAGAGAAAGACTGCATCGTGGAGGAAAGAATTGAAAGGATTATAATAGAAGACAATGGTATGGAAAGCAGTGATGATGATGATGATGATGATGATGATGATGATGCTGATGATCATGAATATGCGGAATATCAGGTTGAACCAACGGAAGACGATGTCATGTCTGGTGTTGAAGAAATTGAAGAAGAGTAGATGTAAGCAATACCGTACTTATTTAGTTATTTCAATTAAAATTATGTGTTATATTATAGTGACTGTACCACTTCCTCGTGTTGCTCGTAAACTTATAGCTGACAGCTCTGTACCAAAACAAACATCGCCATCGCTTATCGGTGACTGAATTATTTGCTGTGCTTGGTGCCGCCGCATGAACTTGTGTTTTGATCACTGCATCAACAATAGTCACTTCTGTTTTGTTTTCGACCCGGCTAGACAATAACAGGGACGCTCGATCGTCTCCGTGCATCCGGAACTTCGAACTGGCGGTAAGGGTTGTCCAACTTCTCCCACTTCACTGCTTCGACCCGACATTTCCCAGGTTCGATTTAGGGTACTTGCAGTTGAAACCAGCAGCTAATTTTTGGAGCGTGGACTTCTTACAGCATCTAGATGACCCAGTAAAAATATTGAGGCATGTTTCGATATGAGGGTAGTGAAAGGTTCCTTGTTAGAGTATGGTAAACAAATTTCCTAACTAGTTTTTCATAGCTAAAATAGCGTAAAATGTTATTAAAATTAGTTCAATACTTAAAAAATTTCCGGGGGTGGACCCCCGACTTAGGTAATGATTTATTGTTTACGTTGGCATGCCTTAGAGTATGGTAAATAAATTTCCTATCTAGTTTTTCAGGGATAAAATAGCATAAAATGTGATTTTCATTGGTTCAGTATTCAAACATTTTCCGGGGGTAACCCCTGACTCAGGTAACAATTTCTTGTTTAAGTTGGCATATCTTAGAGTATGGCAAACAAATTTAATAGCTTGTTTTTCAGAGCTAAAATAGCGTAAAATGTGATTTCAATTAGTTCATTACTTAAAAATTTTCCGGGGGTGGACCCCCGACTTAGGTAATGATTTATTGTTTACGTTGGCATGTCTTAAGAGTATGGTAAATAAATTTTCTAACTAGTTTTTCAGGGCTAAAATAGCATAAAATGTAATTTTCATTAGTTCAGTATTTAAAAATTTTCCGGGGGTGACCCCCGACTTAGGTAACAATTTCTTGTTTAAGTTGGCATACCTTAAGAGTATGGTAAACAAATTTCCTAACTAGTTTTTCAGTGCTAAAATAGCGAAAAAAGTTATTTCAATTAGTTGAATATTTTAAAATTTTCTGGGGATGGACCCACGACCCCCCTTGCTTGGGGGGTATTCCAAACCCCCTGCCACTTCCAATCCTGCCCGAAATTATTTTCTGGCTACTTCATTGTTGCACTTACATTATTATATTATTAATGTAATGTTACAAACTAACCCAAGAAGTTAAAGGAACAAAAAATAAATTAGCTAAAAATTTGGCCCCCCCCTAGAAAATATCATATGGGCGCCCTTGGTCTGCATGCCTTGACATAATAAACAAATCAATCGACCAGAGTGGGCTTACAAACTTGAAGCGATCGATAATTCCATGCGATATGTTGAAAAAATTGTGATGCTCTTATTTTCACGTTATAACAAAAAAAAAAAAAAAAAAAAAAAAAAAGCAAAGCCATCTACAATTGAAATATAATACCAAAAACTGATGCTTCGATAACACTAAAAGTTATGTTTTATGCCAGTTTCTCACTCATAATAAAAGCAAAAATTAAAAATCCGGCATCGACATGCATTCAGCCACCCTTCAGTCCTTCAGTATGTTTAAAATTTCAGATCTCTGCATGCAATAGATTTTGCTGGGCATCATACACAGATAAACAGACAAATACTTCCTCTTATTATTATAGATGAATGCACTTATTTTCTTACCACATTATTTAGGTAGAATCAGTCTCAGACTCTCCCTTACGCTACGCCACTGTTAATGACCCAAAGTATTTCCCTCCAGCTACTGATTTTAAGCAGACTGCAGAAGTTATTAATTCATGACTTGGGTTGGTAAAAAGGAGTTGGTCTTTGGTCAGGGGACAGGTTTCTAATAAAGGTACAAATTGCATTGACGTTATGGGCTTTGATGTTGATACCTACAAAAATTTGTTTACAAGGGGTATGGTCACTTAATAGGGATAATCTTTAATGCAGGTTTTATTGTGTGTACTTTTTTGTGTTTCCGGCACTCACATTAATTCATATTTTCTTGTGTTTCAGAGTTCATGGAGATGATGACTGGGTGATGTGGACAGCTCCATTCCGCTGTGTTGTGTTGACTTGTGTGGTATATGTTATTGTGTTGCTGTAACGTCTGTCTCATTCCCTTCTTCGAACTGTATCACTGTCTTCCCAGTTAATTTAGACAGAAGATGTAATGACAGTAAATGATGTTATTCCTGCTCATTGTGTTCTTAGAGCACGGCAGAGAGACAATACTTCTATTAAATGTAATAAAGCTGTCTTGCTACATTTTGGATAATAAATGTGTATTCTTTTTTATGTGTAGCCTGTACCCCATATTGCTCCTGCGGCAGATATCCAAATTCAGAACATATTTCTCCCACGACAGAAATATTCTTCCCAGCAATTTACGATAATGTCACATGCCATTCCCTCCCACACAGCTTCACATCCCTTTCAGAAACTTCAACAAAGAATGTTCGCTTTTTTCATCTTTTGGATGGGTATGTTTTCACATGACAAATCACTAAGTTGTATTAAGTTAGAAATATATCTAACTTGTAAAAAGTATTTAAATTGTGGGGTGAGTATGTTACAAAACAGTTATTAAATTTTATTTTATTTTATTTTCTAAATAGTGGAAAATATATTCCATATATGCTCATTTTACCTAAATATTCCTGAATCTAGAGATAACACCAATAATTGGGAAAAACAACATGTACAATTTTCAATAGGGCTAAAACAAAACAACTAGCAGCAAGACATTAGAAATCCATTTTCCTGTAAGTTTGTCTTTTCTTGATGTAATACACCACTTTCTTGTACTAAATTTTATTTAGACTTTTACGGCAAATAGCTATGGATTATTTTATGCAGTAATATCGTGAAAAGTTATTTTATTGTATTATTGCCATTTTTTGTAATTGAATTAAAAACAAATTCTAAATTTTTAAAAAGTTAAGTCAACTGTTTAAATATTTCAAAATATGGATGCCAGAATTGTTAAATTGTGTTTTAGGAATTTGGGCTTACCTAAAAATTTTAACGTTAAAAAACCGAAGTCTTGCAGTAGTAAGTTGGATTTTAAAATACCGCTAAAAATAATATTAAAATAGAAACTAAGCCGAAGTGTACACGAAGCAAACAGAGTACCATAGACATGTTGATGGATTTCATATGATTTTGAATCGTAAACACTGTTTAACAAAACTCTCTTCATCTAAGTTCCATTTTATGGGTGAGCCTAAAAAACGATGTTAGCCCGTTAAGAGTAAAGAAAAAGGCACAAGCCCATTATAGCAATTACTGAGGAAATCATGAGATATCACTGTCATTCTCTTCCCTTTTGTACTAGTAAATAAGTATCTATTTCTTTCATTTCAACTACTGGTATGGAGTTTTAATTTTTATCCATTATGGTGCTCCCTGTCTGCATGCGCATCTACTGAGTTTTTGTGCTTAGCCTCGCCCAAAGCGAGAGCATCTTTGGTTCTCAGCTGTGCTTCTGTTAAGTTGAAAACATTATCTGCCTCGCATCTCTTGCTTGAAAATGTGTTTACTCTGTAATATGAATTCTTAATAGTCAGTAGCTGTAAATTAGTCTAATTTCAGCTTTCAAATTTAGCTTCTGTCTTCTCTTAATTTGTTGTTAGCTTGCATTCATGGAGGTAGCATAGCAGGATGCCTGGAAGTCATTTAAATAATTGGTTGAATTATGCAGAGTATCTGTTGAAAATGCCAATTTACAGTTATGCCGGATCCATTATTGTATATATGATTTTTATGTTTTTGTATTTTCCCGGTTTGATTTTAATTGTACGAGGGTAAGTCAATAAGTATCTGTACTTTTTGTTTGTCCACCGCAGTTTGTCCACTGCCAGTTCGATTCCCGGCCGGGTCAGGGATTTTACAGAGATGTAAAGTTTCCTTCCTGGATCAGGACTGGGTGTTATGTCCTCATTCCCTTCCCGCGAAAGGACCTGGCCACCTATGCAGTATCATCCGGCCTAGGTCCCTCAGTCATGCCATGGGTATCCCAAGGCCTCCAGGCCAAACACTTCACCATCATCATCATCATCTTTTTGTTTAATACACCATGTTTCAAAATGAATATCGGGGTTTTAAGGCTTTGTAGAATTTAGTACAGTTGACATACAATTATAAATAATACATCAAATGAAAGAGCAACTCAAACAGTTTTGCTGGTACTCCTGTGCGCACGCACTGTTTCCTCCGTATGCCATTAGAAAGCGCTAGTAGCAAAGATGGCGACTATTGAGCAGAAAGTTTTTTTCTGTGTTACAGTATGCAAAGACGGAATCTGTAGTAACAGTGCAACGTGCTTTCCGTATTTCCTTCTTTTTCCTTGAAGCAAGTGTGATTGGTAATTCTTATCTTGACGCGCTACAATTATGGCACTTTCCTCAATTGGAAGAAGCTGAACCAGAGAACTTTATTTCGCAGCAGAATGGTGCACCTCCTCACTGGCATCACTCAGTATGCGAATGGTTAAACGATGTTGTACCCGACCACTGGATTGACAGCAAGAGGCCGGATGACAGAGCTTGTTTCGCATGGCCTCCACGTTCACCTGATCTAATGCCAGGTGATTTTTACCTTTGGGGATTCATAAAGGTTCAAGTGTATGTGCCACCACTACCAACTGACCTACCCGATTGAAGCAGTTGTTGCAACAATTACTCCAGACACACTGATCAAGGTTTGGGAAGAACTCACCTGTCGACTCGATGTGTGCCATGTGACGAATGGTGCTCACATTGAACACTTGTAGGAAAAACTGTTTGAGTTGCTTTTTCATTTGATGTATTATTTATAATTGTATGTTAAATGTACTAAATTCTACAAAGCCTTAAAACCCCGATATTCATTTTGAAACACCCTGTACTTTGTAGGTTGGTTGTACCGCCTTGTGCTTGTGCACGTCGATGTGTTGTTCATTTGTCTCCATTTGTGGAATGTTTGACTGTTATGACTCCACTGAGTGTTGCAGAATTTAGAATTCACGTCAAATGGGGTGATATTAGACACTTTTTATAGCTTTTTTTAATATACCAGTGATGCAATCATTAATATTTTGAGTTCTTTGTGATAATGTATTAGAGCATACCTCTAGGAAGTTATAATCTACAAAATACACTTGCATTCAGCAATTACAATAATAAAGTAATTTGCAAACTGTCCGCTATCATCCCATAGTCAGGGTGATTTCGGACACAATTGCTTATAAACGAGTGTCTGATGTTGTGGCTTCTCTGGGGTGTTGTCAGACAAAACGATATGCTTTTAAAAAATACTGCAAGTATTGCAGCTTTATTTTGAACATTAATAATCATTACTCATACTCCACAGAACAATGAAAAGTACTAAATTTTGTGAAAATAAATGAATTCACCAAAAAAACTGACTAAACATTTCATTCATTATTATTGCAAACTTGTTTTTATAAGACAAAATAACTGCTTATCAAAATAAAATTACTTAATTAATTAGTTACTGTAGTTACCAATAAATAATTTTCCCAGTTTATTAATGCGACAAGCACATATTATAGAACATCTTCCTTCAAAATAAATTTTCCCTTCTCATTAATTGGAGTTTTGAGGAGTCAGCCTATTTGATCCTTGCTGATCACATCCTCATCTGAGATCACAGGGAAAATTAAAATGTTTTTACTGTTGTTATAGGGGTGCAGAAATTTCACTTCAACATCTTTTGCACCCACGTGTGTAGCTACTCCAGCATACTGTTTAGTGAGCAACTTGTTTCCTTGATTGTAGTTGTAATTTGCAACAAGAAATGTCTCTTCCTGTAGAATATTGACTACTTCCGCGGTTTCTTCAATCTTCTGCCTGCTCTCACTGTCACTGTCACTACTGCTGCTATTACTTGTTGAATCCTCTTTGTCATTGTTGTTCTCAGCATCAAAGTAACGTCCCAAAACAGATTTCCCAGGTGGAACCGCAAGTTTCTTATGTCTGCCTGTTGTTGAAGTTGTGCTTTTGTACCGTGCCTGTTCTAACATTTCCTCAAATGATGAGGACCAAACTGCTGAGCTGTCATCCCTTTCTTCCGTACCTGGCAGCTTGTTCAAAACATGTTGGGGATCAAATGGAATGAGTCCTGTTGCATGGAATTCACTCTTTATATTCTGAGACTGATTAGCTGAAGTCTTATGAAGTGTCTGCTTCAGAAGAGCAGAAAACACATCCTTAGATATAGTTCCACAAGTGCACTTCTTCCATTTGGCTAGTAGATTATGCCAAGGAGATGCTGGCATCGAGCTTTCTTTATGTTGTTCACATGTATGCACATCTCCTTCTTGTTGAATGTAATTTTATTGCACTTTGGCATACGAAGATGCATATGAACATATGGAGCATTCAGCTCGCCCTCGTTACCAGCCTCCATAAAAAGATCCAGCATATGGTAGTCGCTGTCTGTATATGACAGTAAATCCTCTTTAGATAAGTGAAAGTAATTGACAACATCGTTGTTTAACAGAACTTCAGAAAATACAGTTTTCCATACAGTAATGGCTTCAACGGCTGATCCAACCAACTTACCACATACCCTTTTTGATGTGGAATTTGAAGCGGTGTTGTCTTCGTCTGATTTCGGTTCCAAAGCCTGTTTCTTTTGGATCCCTTCGCTACTGTCTTTAAGACAATTGCAAGATCGGAATCGTACTCTGAAACGTTGTGGATTATGCCCTCCATGTTGCTACATCCAGCGGTGCTAGTAGATTCTTCATTTATCTGTGGAGATGTCATGTTGCTGTCTAATACAAGACTACATACATTCATTATGTTCCATGCTCTTTATATACCTCTTCTCTCTGCATAAAGAGAAAGGCAACCAATCCCTGCTGGGTATGGGATGGCTGGAAGGCGGGTCACACGCATCCTTGTTTGTTGTTATGAAATGCTGCATAGCTATGTCCGAAGGGTGCAGCAATGACCTTGACATCTCTGAGAGTGTCTGAGAGTGTATTCGAGTGCCTCTCCAAGAAGCACTTGGCCCAGTTGATTCCAGGAAGGTTATTGTTGAAATGTTTTCCTTACAGCCATATTTGTCAAGATATCCCTTGAAGAAGTACCTAATATCTGTTGAATTGAATGGGAATCCCCAATGGGCAGCTCTCAGAATACCTTGAACCAACACATCTTCTTCTTCCTTGCTTAAAACAGGCTGCTCGCCCAAATATTTCATGTTTCTCTTTTTTTCAAGGGTTGATTGAGGGACTTGGTACTTCTGTGAAGTCTGTCGGTATGTCAATTTGCCTCTTTTTACAACTTCAATAGCCTTCTCCATATTTGCAACATGATAATTACACTTTGGTTTTACATCAAGCTTCCTTTGGTATGTGCGAGGCATTTTATTTATTTATTTATTTATTTCATCCTTAGATCATGTGCATAATATCAGACAGGTCAATACATTAGTAATACATAATTTACAATAGGTACATATTAGAAAGTAAAAGCAAGATAAAATATGATACAAAAGGAAATTAAAGATATTAGAAGAGACTTTTTGAGATAACTTATAAAGTAAAACGTAGCAATTTAAATTTAAGTCTTCTTCACTTGCATTTTATTAAGATCTTCAGCGATGATAATGATATAGTATTTTTTTTTTTAATTGAAAGTTTAAATTCAAGTATTCACCCCTACATTCTATGTTAAATGTATTAACAGTATTGATTTTACTTTTTTTTAAAGTTTTTGTTACTTAGTGCTTTGATGCATTGAGGAAGATGATTATACATTATGGTACCTCTATGCGATAAACTGTTAAGAGTTTTAGTAAGCCTGTGGCAATTCAAACGTATATTGTCTGACGTTCTAGTGTTGTATTACTTCTGTAACTTTTACAATCTTTTAATGGACACCCCTGAATGAAAAGCAGAAATAGCAGAGGGTGGGTTTTTCACAGAAACTTGATTTTCCCAAACAAATGTCACCAAAGGTATACTGACTGGCAGGGGAGGGGGAGGATAAACTCAAATGAACAAGTAGCAGGTATATAGTAAGAAGGGACATACTGTGTCAAGTCGCCAGTGAAAGACAATCTGTTTAAGTGAATATAATTCATGAAGCCTAAAACGAAATCACCTAAGAGTTCGCTTATACAATAATAGTTTATACATTTCCAGAGATGACTTTTGATGGCAAGATTACATTCTGCCAGTACAGCAATAAACAGGTGTGTGCATTTTTCATATTAATCTAAAACTAAGGTTCTGCTATTGGCTCCTCTAATTAATTTTAGAGACCTTGTCCAGGCAGCATGGGTTGGATTTTCAGTACCGGCAGTAATTTAGAAAGCTATGAGGTCTGGAATGGCGTTGACCCAGCCTTGTGAGGTCAATTATTGGGAAGCTACAGTGAGCAGCGGTCACGGAGGCAGTGCAATTTGGCTGAGGGATGTGTCAGTTTGACCACATGACCACACAATATCTGCAGGCCATTAGCTGGGCAGCAGTCGTTATTGAAAGCCTGTAGTGTTCTAATTTTTCATATGATCCAAAACTGTTTTTGATAAACTTTTTTTAAAATTCTGTCTTAATTTTGCAGTTATTTCTGTTAAGAATAGGTATACCACACTTCTTACAGTAAAAAAAAAAAGTTACAGTTTAAGAGCATATTGTAGTATTTTAAAGTCTATTTTCTGTCTATTTAAGCATTTTTAAGTGCCTATTTTCTCTTTTAAAAGACTATTTACTTGTTTTAAAAGCCTATTTTCTCTTTTAAAGCCTATTTACTTGTTTTAAAAGCCTATTTTAGGTGCCTAAGTTTTTTAGAGCCTAAAATCCCAGGTCTAATAATTATATATATATATATACTCACACTATTGTTCATTGTTGTTAATCTTAATGGGGTTTTGTTATCTATCTCAGAGTGTTTCAAATGTAGGCATCAATCTTATGCCTGGAGTCCTGCTTCTCTGACCATGAGTTTACACCATCTGGGTTCCCTGCTTTACGCTTCCATTGAAGTATATTGGTAGCAAATGGATATGTCTTTAATCCCAAACCTTACCACGAAACAATCTAGTAATAAAGTAAATTGTTATATATATAACGTTACATAAGAGGAATAGGAGTGTAAATTGTGATAAGTGATAAGAAGACATTAATAGATGTATTGGTAGAAGTCAAAACAGAACTTAAAGAAGTTTGTAGAACTTTCCAAAAGTTTGCAGAAGTCTGTAAAGGTGAATACTATTGTTTGTGTGTTCGAGCCCCTCATTGAGCAAGTGAGCAAATGTTTAGATTTTGATTTCAGTGCAGGTTTCTTCTATTGGATTTAATGTTAAAAGTAAAGTTAGTCAAACCGCAATTAACTGTGATGGATTGTGAGATATTACGGTTAAGGAGAGGCTGTGTGGGGAAATGATAAGCAGAGAGTGTAAGTTTGTTAAGTAGAAGACTGAAGTACCACAAATCGATGGCCTGTCAGAGGGATATGGTTGGCATGGTAGGGATATGTTAGGAAATGTTCCCTTGGCATTGCCTAGGTTGGGCCAACGTCCAATTATGTGACTAGCCCTAGTGCTAAAAGTCCAACTGAAAGAGCCATTGACCCAACAATACATTTCGTTGGAATATAATCACATTTATATTAACATTAAAAAGTACCGAGATAATATTAAGTGTTACATTTTTATTTCCTATAAAATAAAGCTTAGTGTTAATTAATTAACTGTTCGAGCTCATTGTGGTACCAGTACTTGCATTTTCTTCACACATGAACCTTCCCTTTTTTTTTTTTTTTTTTTTTTGCTTTTAACATTACTAGATTTTTTCATTCAGGAAACTCAACCAATTCATTTCTAATTTGTAGTCTGTCTGTCTGGAACCCTATGTTATGGCAAAAGGTACTCCAAGTGGAGGTTTCTGTTACCTATATAAATTTTTTTTATGCTTATTTTCCGAGAGAGGGCAGAGGGACAGGTGATAAGCCCATATCGACACTCAACCCCTCTAAGGAAACTAAGGTATTACTTGGACGTGAAAGGGCCAAGAAATTTTGTCCAGAGGCTCTAATTTAGGCTTGGAGTTCTTTTACGTGCCGTAAATCTACGACACAAGCCCCCCAGCTTATATAGTCCCTCCCGGAGGACTCTGTGCCCAGGATTTTTACCCATCGACTGCGGCCAGGTTTGATACCGCAACCTTCGGACCTAGACGCGGGCATGCTACCTCTAGACCACCACAGCAGACTAATTTGTTGTAGGCCAGCATTATTCAACTTTGATTCATAAAGGGTATTGTCTAATACTTTGGCTTATAAGTTATGTTTTGTGTTCACATAATCCCAGAAATATCTTCTGGGTTGGGCCTGGGCCAGGTCCAAATACAATTGATGCACCCTATCCAAGTTGTGTTTAAGTGCCACCACTTGGTGAAGAGGATATGGAATTTCATCAAGTAAGTTGTGGTGTTGTTTTGAACCTAAATACAATGTTTTAGTAAGTTTATTAACTTAACCTATGTTGCGCAAGACAACAAAACAGCTAGCCCAAACTAAAATATCCCTGATGAGGTCGGAGTTTTTCAATTGGCCTAATCCTACTAGCGGCACTATGGCCCTGGGGTCGACTCAACCTCTAACAGAAATGAGTACCAGGAGCTATCCTGGGAATAAAGGCAGATGGTGCATAAGGTTAACAACCTTACCACCTTCACGTACCGAATGCCTAAAATCTGGGAGCCTCAACCATCTGGAAACCTCTAGGCCCCCATGGCTTACACCTAAAATATGAGATACATGACATTTACCAATACTGTATTATAATCTGCTACACCTTGAACCTCACTCCACTCTCTGCTGCACGTTGCCATGGCAACGGCACATTTCCCCTACCTGGCCTTTAACCTTTTCCCTTCCAAGCTGCTCAAAGCCGGTAATGTTGCAGCCTGTTATACTGCACTGTGCGCTAATATGTGTACTAATATGAGAAACGACCCTTGCATCAAACTGGCTCTTTTTAGAGCCAATATAATATGTCACAATTATAAAAAAAAAAAAAAAAAAAAAAAAAAAAACTTGAACTAAAATGGCTATTTTTCATGTACTAAAGCTCTCTAAACTTAAATAGATTAATTTTCCCTCCATTGCTCAGCAATCACCCGTGGCGTAATGGTTAAGGCTGTTAGCTACAGTGATAGTGGTCCTGAGTTCATATACCAGTCAGTTTAAAATTTACGGTTAGGAATAGGACCCAAACAGGTAGGTAGGGAGGAGAGGAAGAAGGAGGAAAAGGAAGAGAAAAAAAGAAGAAATAAATGATTTAATTTTTTTCAGTTTCTCCTTTTGCATAATAGATGGTGTTGCTAGTAGTTCAAATGTTGCCGTTAGATGTCTTCCAGGCAGGTCCCATTGATAAGTAGGAGTGGGGAGCAAGGGTGTAGCAGATTCTTCCGTTTTCCTCTGTTAAGTTATATTATAATTGAAGGCTCAACTGTAATTTACTATTGAAAATTTGTTTCAGATGATTTACTGAAAGCAAGGCAGAAGGAAATCAAAGTAGAGAAGGAGCATAAGCAATGAAAGTCTGACGAAATTGGATCAGTTCATTTTTCAAGATTACATACTTGCTCACATGTGCACACGCATATACACAGAGGTGTCTTGTGTCAAAATCAAGTTTTTTAGTTCAACAACTTCTCGAGGTACCCAGTAAAAATATTAAGATATAAATATTTGATTTATTACTAAGATTTAGTACCCATCAGCTGAACTTTTGTTGTTAGTATTTCATGTAAACATGTTATGTAGTTTATAATATATATCCGACATATCCATAACTTTTAAAGCATCAATGACAAACTATTCATTATTCATTCCACTGAATTTCATTTATAGCCACGATTCTTCCATGATGTTATTCTTTAAAGTTTCAAGTTCATTTTTTTGCTTCGTATAAACATTAATCTAATTGTTAATAAGTTTATATTATAAAATGTCTTTCATGTGGATTTTAAACATAGTTAATTCTATTTATGTGCTCTTAAAATAAAATATATAACTTAATTCAAATGGAATCATTACATTCATCAAATAAGAATAAGCTGTCTGTTCACTGAGAAGATTTGCAATTTTTATATTTGTTACAGGTTTAAAAAAATTAACATTGAGAAGATATGAACAAGTTAACTGTACACTGTAATTTGTGACTTATACCACTGTATAAGAGTGCATTTATTAGTAAGCTAAATACCTGGTTTTCCTGGGCACCTATCAAAAGGGGCGAAGTCATTCTTAAATTGCAGTTGCTGAGGTAAATATTTTATCAATTACCTAATTATGATAAAATAAACATGAAACGAAGACAAAAGCAGAACCTATTGGAGGAACATAGGGAAATAGTTGGATTTTGGTTGGCTTATGGATGAAATTATGTTGGAATTCGGTTGGCTTTCTGTTGGCATTACAATGTTGGCCCAATAGATCACCAATGAATATTCCTAACTGTTGGGATTTCGTTGTATATTGGTTGGCCATAGCTAGCATTCGGTTCGATGGTACAACAATGGACCAACAGAATGTCAACCGACATTCCTAACCGTTGGCCAAAGAAATGTGCTGATGATTTCCCAACAATCTGTGCTATTAGGGTATGGCCCAGCTGTGTAGTTTATTATTAACAATATAGTGTAAAGTAAGTTTGAAATGTATATATATTTTTTTATTGTAGCTTACTTAGTTTTGGTTATTTCTCGCCCTTTGATCACAGGTTTTCCTCTGGGGTTTTCCTATTGATAGATGCTTTCATGGTTGGTGTCCAGGGAAAACAGAGTATTCAAGAAGAGAAGAGACAGAGATAAAGGGGGAATAACAGTAACAGTAACAGCAGGTTTTGTATTTTGTAAATGTGTGGTTCACTTTATGATTTTTGGCACGATAAACCAGTGAAAAACCTTTCACCTATTTACCTGTGAGCAAGTTTTGAATTATTTAATCATAAACATCATTATTCCTGCTCATATATTGAACTCTTGAATATTTACAGAAATGGGAAGAACAGCACAGATAAAGCAGAATTAGAGTTAATCAATAAATAGCATTAAAGCCTATAATAATCAAAGATATTTGTTAGGTAAGTTAACTTTAACTTACCATTTGTAGAAGATGTTGCAGTGTACAGAACGTGACTCCACAAATGTTCGGTAACATGAATAACTGTACTTGGCTGAGCATTCAGCTTTAAAGAAGGGACAGGGGATCACTTAAGGCATTTGGATTCCATCCCTTTGATAGACAACACTATGTACATGCATTTTACACTCTCAGAGGTTATTAAAGAAAACCTATAGACTATATCACAGTACACTTTTTCACTAGAATGCTGCAAACAGACTCATGAATCATCTCATCCAAAATTCTGACCAAGAATAGTTTAAAATTACGTTCCTCAGCATCTGAGTTGCCTTAGGTCAGGCTGAAGAACAGATAACAATACATTGAGAGGTGCAGCCAAGGCAAATATCAGTGAGGTAAAACTGCAAATTAATACAAAAGTAACGAACTACAGTCATACGAAGAATAAAATATGAAATAAATAATAATATTGATTTTTAATCACCCATGGTTAGTTTGCCCATGGATAATCGAGGGTTTGCTGTAGAGAATGCTTGCTCATCAACGCAGACATCTACTAGGTGTAATTTGCCTCCACCTCTGAAAAGGCACTACTTTGGCACAATCTCAGCTGAGAGTTGAGGAGTGTTATGAACATTAAGGTAGGCCACATCTACCTCCTTGGCTAGGAGACACACCACTCTAGATTTGGAAACTGAAACAAGCTTATAACAACTTATAGTCAGGTTCAGATTACACTACGACTTGAAGAACTGGGGGAACTCATTCGATATGTCCCTTACTAGTTGCTGGTCTAGCTTGCTCAATTCAGATTCCTCACAAAATATTCGTGTGAAACATTTGAGAATGTCGTCCTGTCGGTGATGGTGGTCAGCATATGGTGTGTTGCGCATTACCAGCCGACATAGCTCCAGGTACTGCTGACGTCGCTTGTCACCAGGGGACAGATCTGCCAACTGTCGTACAATGATATCTATCAGCACCTTGGTGTCGTTGGTATAGAAAAGTGTTGCAGTTTGCGGATTGCTGAACAAGTCCACGAACAGCTTCAGCACCGAATGGGGTGGAGCCGGTTGATGCTCAAATATGCGCACAGGGTCCTCTGCAAACAGACAACACTGTCCAGCATCCTTCTGTGGCAAAATGTATGCACTCAAAAACACAGTACGTCATTCAATGAGAAGTCTTTAAATAGAGGATATCGCTCTTATGTTACATTGTTGTCACCTCTGTGTATACTTCTAATGCTTACTCTCTTGAGAAGAGCAAACTGCTAGAAAGTATCCCATTGGAAATAGTTAAGGGTTCATGTACACCACTGACGGTAAAAATAAATATGACTTTTAAAAAATATTATATTTTTGTACCATTAATTTAGTGAAAAAATTACAAAATATTTCCATGACTTCATTTCTGTTCTGTTAAGAGTGTTAAAATATACATAAAACAACCTAAGAGACTTATCCTAAAACTTGTCAGGGTCTGTAACACACACATACATAGGCCTACTAACAATTATAATTAAAATACAATAAATATCACTCTAAATCTCACTAAAACGTGAACACTTCAGTCGGTTCTTACCTATTGACCAAACACAAGTTTATGAAAACAAATGTCTACTGCAGATGTCCTAGAATACTGCGATATTAATCAACATTTGTTGAATATACTGGTATTTTGTGTGTTAATGAAAACCAATCAGGATTGCTGTTTCCATGCACTGCTGTTTAAAAACTTGATTTTAAAGATAATCAAGCCATCCAATCTTATGACTTTAGATACTATCAGAGGCCGCTTGTGGGTATTCTATTGAGGGGGTCTGTATCCAAAAATACATTTTAGGCCTAACCAAGCAACTTACTTTAATTATAGTTTAACTCCATGCGTCTCACCCTATAGGTCGGGAAATTTTACTCTTTTCAAACACAAGAAACATGATCTTCTAAAGTTTTCGTTTGTAAAAGGATAGCTATGCATAGGACTTTTGCAACTGAAAATGATGCCTGTAAATTCTAGATAGTAGAAATTACAAGATCTTGACTATGCCATTGATGATTCTAAATTCTTGTCTCTGATATAACACAGTGAGTTTCATTTATCAAGAACTGGGAAAAACTTTAAATTTTCATCTGAATCATAATTATATTCCAGTTGCTTATTTTGAACTGTTTTTGAAAGGCCTTTAAATGGCGAAGAACTTTCCAAATGTGACTTAAACAATGAATTTATTTCACTTGTGAAATTGAGGAATATGCCAGAATCTGTCTTTTCATTAAGCTCTCCTAATGCCAACTCGTTTGCTTGATACAGCCAATAATTCTAGAAAATGACTCTGTTCTTTTTTATTGTTATTATACAGCTTATGAGCTGTAGTCCTTTCATATTCGCCAGAGGTTTCAAGGCCAAACGTAGCACGCCTATGATGCCCCCACTTACCGCACTCATATGACATCATACCCCTCACATGACAAGCCAGTAGGGAGTTCCCCTTGGTGTCTAACCTTGCAGGTTATCGGCTCTGGTTTATTTTTTTCTGTAGAAGTGTTTTCTTGTAGTGATATGGCTTCACATATGGGTGGAATGAGACGACAGTCTAAAAATGTAATTTACAATGTGTACAATTACTTCAAGTCGCTTGAAAATTGTGAAGAAAAAGTAAATGTGTTGTTTAGAGATACGCAAAACGTTGTCGTGAAAGCATGTGGCGTATCATTAAGTACAGTGCAACGCATTTGTCAGGAAGCTCAGCAAAGTGCGCCTGATGATGTAGAGGTTCAAGCCTCGGCCCCTGGCCCGTCCTTTAATTCCCCAAGGAAAAATTTAATTCGAGTAAAGCCGGTCACAGAATTGGACGATTTTGAGAAAGACGTTATTCGCCGTTCTGTACAAGAATTTATGATCGTGGTGAATATCCCACTCTTAAAAAACTAAGGGATATATTGAAAGAAAAGATTAATTACAAGGGCGGTATTACATCTTTACATAAGATACTTAGAAAACTTGATTTTAGATATAGGAAATGTAATGTTGGTAGGCGTTTCTTAATGGAAAGGAAAGATATCGTAACTGCACGCGTGGCATTTTTGAGGAAAATGCACGATATCAGAAATTAAAATAATCCCCATCCATCATATACCTTGACGAGACGTGGGTAAATCAAAATCATAGTAGGAAATTTATCTGGCAGGACTCTACAAAGAACGGTGGCCTCAGAATTCCTTTGGGTAAAGGGTCTCGTTTAATAGTATGTCATGCAGGCTCAGCTCGTCATGGTTTTACTGAAGGGGCAGATTTAGTTTTTCAGTCCAAAAGTTCTATTGATTACCACCAAGAAATGAATAGCCAAGTATTTAGAGAATGGTTTGTAAACTTGCTAAGGAGTCTGGATGAGAGATCTGTAATAGTGATGGATAATGCGAGTTATCACTCTATGCTTAAAGAGAAAATCCCCAGTAGTAACACTAAAAAAGCTGATATTGTGTCATGGCTTCAAAGTAAAAATATACCGCATAATCCTTCACACCCAATTGCTGAGTTGCTCGTTATTGTCAAGCAGCACAGTAGTAACTACAGAACATATGAACTTGATGAGCTGGCCTTGCAAATGGGACATGAAATAGTGCGTCTCCCCCCTTATCATTGCCAGTAAAATCCAATAGAACTCATATGGGCGCAAGTAAAGGCCGACAAAAATTGTACTTTTAAAATTAAAGACGTTAGAAAATTATTACAAGACAGCATAGATAATGTGTCGGTGGAAGACTGGCAGAATTGCGTTTGTCATGCTGAAGCACTGCAAGAAGAGGATTTTGTAAAAGAAGGGCTACGAGATAACTGCATCGAAAACATCATTATTCATTTGTGTGACAACAGTGATGATAGCAGTAACGATGATGACCTTGATGGAGTGGAAAGCAACGAAAACTGAGTATTCTACTTGGTAAGCCATTTTTTCTGTTTTAAAATGTATTAATAATCTTGTATTTATTTATTTATTCGTTGATATCCGTACTTTACAGGTCATGTCGTTTATAATGTTTATTTTATACAGAAATTACGTTCAACTTCACCCACACAGAGAGAACCTCTCATCGTAACCCCCTATCGGGTAGGATGTCGTATGAGTGTGTGCGACAGTGCAGCTCCTCCACGCAGAGGATCAGTGCTGATCAGTGGGGGCATATTAGATGTGAGAAGTTGTGGCCTTGAAACCTCTGGCGAATGTGAAAGCACTATAATTTTTATTCTTCCCAGTATGACCAAGGTGTTATTTAAAGGTGTTATTTAGGTGTTTCAACGAATTTGTGTGTTTATTTAATATCTGAAATTAGTTTCCTAAGATCAATGATGCCTTTCTGAGTACAGCTCAAGCCCCCAACAAATCAAATACTATCGGCCAAGCACGAGAAAAACTCTGAGCAGAACGAGGAGCGGTACTTGACGTCATACCATGCTACTATTCACTAAGAAAGCACTGTCACCTTGCAGCTTGGAACACACTGCACACTGGAGGCTAATGTTTACAACTCGCTTACAACAGAGAGGCTCGTCTTTCCTCTGCCCAATCAGAACGCTAGTATCCACCTGCTTGTGAACCAACCCCTCTCGCCGCACTCCGCTTACAGAGGTTTACTCGTGCTTGGCCGATAATACATGGACACATTGTTGAACTTGTTAAACTTACAAAAACTGCACACAGTTGTGAAATGATAAAACCACAGTATACGTATTAATACGGTAATGAAACTCAGTCCGTTTTTCTGCCAGACGAACATGTGCATGCATGCACCTAGTGATCGTAGCAGCCATAAACTAACGCCACAGTAACTACTGCAGGAAGTATGTAAACAAATAGGAGTGTTGTATTTATTAGAACAAGCATGTTTCGAAAGAATCTTATTGTTCTGCTGTAAATTGCAGTAATAATGAAGGAAGAAATCCTGAATTGCATTTCTCCTCTTTCCCAAAAGATCCAGAAAGATAAGAACCAAAAAATACGTAATATTTATTGTAGGCCTACTGGCTTACTCGTGACATGCATTCTGGCATGGTTATGTTTCTATTTACTTTAATGCAATATGGGTCATTTTCTTGTAATGATTTCTGATGTAAAAATGGGCCATCAATAGGCGACGAGAAGACCTACTAATAAACATGTAAAATATTTGAGTGAAAATTGCCATCTATGCTTTGAACCAGGATTGGCATTTTCCCATCCAAAACTATTTTTTACTATCCCAGTGGTAAAAACTGGTAAATACCAGGATAAATTGGTAAATACCGGGCAAAAGTGGGAAAAACTTGAAAACATTATATGTTAACTAATTTCAACTTTATGGATTATAGTATTTTTATTCCAAAAAATTTCTGTGTAATTTCTTGAGAAACAGTTTTAAAATAAATGTCATAATTATAATGCAATAATGTCAAGCTTTATGATTCCATGTTGTAATAAATAAATCTTCACAAATATTTAATTTTATTGTTTAATTGTTTTATAGAGGCTGTAGTAGCCAAGCCCAAAATAAATAAATAAAATACTGAAGTTTAGGCTAGAAAATATAAATATAAATCCACAGTATTTGCAATACACAGTTCAATTTCAATAAGACGAGGAGCCTTTTCCAAAGACATATTTTTTTACCTGATATTATTAGTAGTGTGTCACCTTCTGTGTGGTGGAAGAATCTTTAAATAAAAAAAGTGGAACTGATACAAACTTTCTGGAACTAATGGAACGCCTTCTAGGATGTCCTGCATCATCCGCATCTTTGAAGCTTATTTTTTAAACGTTCTCATTTATTCATAACAAAAATAGATACAGATTACGCTTACAAACAGCTTCTAAATTAGTGATTTGTTACACAATGTTCGAGTGAAACTTTAAATTGGTAGGCCTAAATGTTTAGAAATTCCATTTTTAATTACATTGTGTAGGCTAGAACCTACTTTAATTTTGAAGTTATTTCTCATTTTCTTGTCATATTTTAAGTAATGCACGATGCTGTGTACAGTACAATTTTAAAAAGAAAAGTTTTATGTACACTTCTTGAAGTTTTTTAATAAACATGATGAATTTCATTTGCTTTAGTGTTGATCCTCAAAGTTTACTTTTATGTAGATTGCAATTTCTGAGACTAGTGAAAAATGTCATTATACCATATGTGGAAATTATGTATTACCAAGATTTTTCTATATTTTATAGAAGTATTCAATGGAATCTAGTCATGGCATGACACTTTCAATTTATTCTAGCCTGTTTTTGTTTTCTAGAGTCACATAAAAATATTTCAACAGCTGGATGGCCTGAACATATTATGTTGTATATGTTGTCATTAATTACAATACATTTACAATGGTATTGCATAATGACAAGAAGACTTAAAAAGTAAATTTTGTTAACTAAAAATTGCAATAACAGTATAGATTAGGCTTACTCAAAATATGTAAGAATTACAATTTTTCAGTTATGTTTTTCCCGTGTGGAGAAAGCTATATATTTCCCAGGACGGTAAATATCAGTTATTACCATGGTAATAATGGTATTTATTGGGGTGGGAAAATCGTTGCCAACCCTCCTTTGAACACACAGAAAACAGCCTGTTCATGAATTCCTATAAGAACTCGTTGTACCGATGGTGCTGTACCGACGGTGTTCTCACTACATGATCCAGGATTTTTTTGTTTTCTTTAATGGAGTTCATCTGCAGAATTGAGGGTAGGTAGTCCTACTACTGAAGTTGTATGTTGCCATATAAGATTTAGAAACAAAATACACTCTGAACAACGAAGTGCAGGATGAACAGCATGACAGACCTATATTTAAAGACTACTCTTTAATATCTTTATAATTTAAATGATGATTTCAAAGGAAAAATACTAGGCCTAGATACAGTTTTTAAAAGTAGCCTATTTAGATACTATTCACCTGTCTTAACTAGAATATAATAGCCTAACTGTTTTATTATGTCTTAAATTTAAAATTCAGATTTACAACAAAGAAGAATATTAGGTATTTTTCTCTTTTAATATTACATATTTTTTGATATGTTCATGTATTTTCACAAGTTGTTTGATATGATGAGAATGTAGTTTTAGTTACTTGCCGCATGGAGTGCTAGTGTTGTCCAGTTAACATGTTGTCATAGGACTTTTAACACAGTTTCTCTACTGTATTAATACCTATACTGTGATAAAACTATGAAGTTACTGCACAAATTGCATTTCTATTTCACATGAATTCAACGTCCTTGAAACGGTAGTAATGAATAATTGTTGGCAGGGACTTTGTCCCTGGAGACCGGCAGTTCCAGGGGAGGAAATGAACACTTCCCTTGTTAACTGACCACAACCCCAGGGAAGGAAATGACTTCTCTTTACGAGTGCTCTGTTTCGAGTGCATGCATGTAAATGAGAGCAGGATTTTCATAATTAGTTAAGCAAAATAGGGATATTTCTGGTAAATATTGTTCAAATCTAAGACATGATAATGTCTGGGGGGGCTGCAACTCCATAGTCCCCCTTTGGGAATTTTTGTTAAAATTGAGATGTTACTATTACATGGGGAATTTTAATTTTTTTACATGAAGAGTTGGGATGTGTCCATTATGTGAGGGTGTCTAATGCACGAGGAAATATGGTATGCTTACATATGTTCAGGAATCAGCATTATAATATTATACAGGAAATGTATTCCATAGTTCAGCAATGCTGGCATATTGTAATCACTTCCTGCAAAAGACATGATAAAGACATAACTATAACAGCATTAATGACTGATTGCCCTTAATGTTCATAGGAGAGAGCAGGGGCGTATTCAGAGGGGGGGCTGAGGGGGCTGGAGCCCCCCCCCCCCGAAACGTTAACTAATGCTAATATGTTGCACATAAGGGCACTTTAATTTCACAATTAGTAGACAATTTAATTGCACATCTTGACTCATAAAAGGTTCGGCATTTTATTCTCTACTAGTAATTTTTCAGGAAAATTTCATTCTTTCGTTGCATTTTTACCTATTGTGTTTCTGAATGAACTTTTTCAACATTACAAAGGAATCTCGTAGTTCCTTAGATATGAGACATTCATTAATAAATGTAGTAAACATAACAATAATAGAAGACATAATATTACAGTAGTTATATAAAATACTTAAATACTTTTTATTTGTTATTATACTACTGTATATTCCTTTTCATGAAATATGTATTTAGAAATATTAAGTTATATTTTCAATTTTTAATGTCATATTTTCATAAATTCAAGGTAATTTTCAGGCATTTTTAGATCATCAACTTCTGAGTCCTAGTGATAATAGCGTTAGGCTTTTCACAGCCCCTCCCAAAAAGAAATCTTGGATACGCCCCTGGGAGAGAGGTTCCATCTGGTGCTGTGAAGTGAATTCTGGCCTGGCTCAGTTGGTAGAGCAGTGGCCAAAAGGTCTTGGGTTCAAATCCCAGAGTCGGAGGAATTTTTCTCCTATAATATTCTCATGTAATGTCCAACAGAGACAATAATCTGTGGTTCATGAATGCATATATATCCATCTTGAGCTTTTAAACTTGATCAGAGAATAAAAATCTATAAATGATTTTACCTAACATATTGCATAAATCCACGATGTACTTGTCCCATCTTAAGTGTTGATAAATTATTATGCCTAGCTAATTCACTTACTTGATTTACTTAAGAATTGACTGTGAAGCTGTTATTGCAGGAACCTGGATTATGTATTTTTAAGCTTAAATTATGACATAATTTTAATTGTTGCAAACCCGTTATTGTTAAAGAGAAAGGAATTACAATTGTTTTCATAATGTTTAACGAAAGTATATTTAAATCCAGCCATGATTTAGCGAGACTGATATCTTTGTTGCCATTTTTATAACTTTCATTCCATGAAGAACCACAAACATTAAAACTATGTCATCAGCACATGAGTAAATAGAGACACTAAATACATTCAAATTAATTTTAAGGAGCTTTTTATGTATATTAAAAATTCCTGTGTCCTATTACTTAAGTATGACCAAAATTAATTTGAAACATTTCCTCTAATGCCTAGAGCATATAATTTGTTCAGAAGAATATTATGGTCCACAGCATCAAATCCCTTTTTAAATGTAAAAATAGATGTCAATTTGGGTCATACTGAGCAACTTAAAAAATATATACATATTCTTTAGATATTCCCTTAGAAAATCTTTTTTTAAATTTTAATTTTTCAGTAACATGTAATTGTTACATGATGTTTAATTTTTTTCTGTGCACAGAAAAATATATTAATGAGATTCCACTGAATATGCAAAATCTAGAACAGGTGTAAGAATTAGTTAGTTAGTTACAATGAGTGATGATTACCTTCTCTGTTGAGGAGTAGGAGGATCTTCTCGGTGAACGTTTTGGCCACTGTTCTGTCCAATAGGGCCCGCAGCATCAAGTTGTCCTTCGTCAATGTAAACTGGAGATTGTATGCCAGCACCAAATTTAGGAACAAATCAGGTATCTGTTCGCTCACATCTGTGTCTGGCGGGTTTTCAATCAGGTTGAACAGGAATGTGAGGAAGTCAACACCCAGTTGCTCTGTAATCAGGCGTTCAAGAATTACAAACATGTGCAATATTATGTTTGTTTATAACTGAATTTGTCTGGAGACTCACCGGTGTGAGTAACAGGCATTGGCTCGCCCATCGAGAAGATCATTGTGAGCAGCAGAGATGAGTAGTTGAGACGAGCAATGTCGGTCTGGTTGGCAAGCATGTCTCTGTAAAACACAATAAACATAGGATGAAAAATCTTGGCAAACAAGTGCATTATTAGTAACTAAAAATAATGCAGTGAAGGATATCTCATAAATCCATCCAATTAACAACTTGGAGTTCATATTTAGCTACATATAGGGTATTATAGGAGAAAAATTCCTCCGACACTGGGACTTGAACCCAGGACCTTTGGCTATTCGCGCCAATGCTCTACCAACTGAGCTAAGCCGGAGTTCAATTCACAGTGCCAGATGGAACCTCTCTCTTATGACTGATTGCCCTAATGGTCTACCTCACAGACAGATAAGTTGTGTCATATGCAGTACTGTAAGGTACACTAATTAGTGATTTTTTGTGACCGGGCTTCCACTGTTATTGTACAGTTAACATTCAAGATAGATATATAAGCTTTTATGAACCACAGATTATTGTCTCTGTTGGACATTACATGAGAATATTATAGGAGAAAAATACCTCCGACACTGGGACTTGAACCCAGGACCTTTGGCTATTCGCGCCAATGCTCTACCAACTGAGCTAAGCCGGAGTTCAATTCACAGCGCCAGATGGAACCTCTCTCCTAATAACAGTGGAAGCCGGGTCACAAAAAATCACTAATTAGTGTGCCTTACAGTACTGCATATGACACAACTTGTCTGTCTGTGAGGTAGACCATTAGGGCAATCAGTCATAGGAGAGAGGTTCCATCTGGCGCTGTGAATTGAACTCCGGCTTAGCTCAGTTGGTAGAGCATTGGCGCGAATAGCCAAAGGTCCTGGGTTCAAGTCCCAGTGTCGGAGGAATTTTTCTCCTATAATATTCTCATGTAATGTCCAACAGAGACAATAATCTGTGGTTCATAAAAGCTTATATATCTACATATAGGGTGTTCAGATCTACCTACACGAAAAAGAGGATAGTAGGGTGAAAAGATGAAGACACTGAAGAAAAAATCAGAACAAGCCTAATTTAAGCCATAAGAAATGGATATAACACAGGTACGGAGTTTAGAATCATCAAGCTCATTAATATTAATAATGCTAACAAATATGAAATTTAACATTTTTAACAATTTCTCAAATTGCAGATGTTAAAAACCAAAGTGCAAAGTTCTCAGATATTTCCCCTGATATCCCTTGCAGGAGTTTAGGTTTGCTCAAGATGTATTTATAGAAATCCTACACTTCCTTTTAAACATTTTGTTAAGATCAACCCCACACTCAGAATGCAATATTTAAAATGAACGAAAGTCGGAAGTGATAAGTTCAGTGTTGTTAAACGCAGTTCAGAGAAAAAAAATAGTTTTAGTAAGAACTGCCAACTTCAAATATTAACGAAAGAAGGAACAGTCACAATGTGCAAAGAACTTCAAATAATTGTGCATATAGGAACAATCTATTGTAATATTAGTATCTATGTTTTACAGTTTACAGGAAAGAGCTTAGGTTGAGTGACGAAGTAATCAACTATTACAAAAATGGAGGACAATTTGGAAGATTAAAAATTTGTTCATGGACAGAGGACAGAGACGTAAAAATCAGGGCATGACCAGAAAAAAGAGGACGTCTGGTCACCCTATGCCACTATATGGTCATGTATGCCAAAAACCCAATTAATTTTGAACTTGGTATATTAAAGAAGATTGCATATTATGGAAGAGGATACTGTAATGTCAGTTTTCATACACAATGTAGATAAATAGACTAGACTTCTGTTAGAAATTTTAAGTAAAAAAAAAAAGCATTAAATTTTTTAGATGTTTACTTGAATGAACAAATTTCTGTAAATTTATTGAAAAATTATCTGTACACTTGAATGTGGTTTTTTCTTCTGGTGTATACTTAATGTTTGTTATGGGTAGTAAATTTTGTTATACGCTTAGGATAAACAAATTGTAATATGTAATTTTTTTTTTTTAAATCAATGAATGTATGTCACTCCTAACTATGTATGGGGTTGTTATAATAGATGAAATAAAAAAATAATAAATACATGCTAAGTGGTATTTATCTACAGTATGTACACATGTTGAAAATTAGAAAGAAAAAATAGGTAAATAATAGTTTATACCGGTACATAATGTCATTACTCATTTTTGACTCCATGAAATATTTTTGATATCTTTTTATTACTATGAAATCTATCGTATACAACAAATCAAACAATACTGAAATGTTGGTATTTCCATTGGTACAGTATATGTTCAAAATATGTACCATCACATGTCATACCTTGTTGATAACATTTTTAAGGTTACTGAACATGTTGATGAACAAAGGTTGCTGTAGGGACACAAAAAAAATAATGGGTATTAATGAGGTTTCTGTAGTGTATTTGGATTCCATGCATAATATTCCTTGACTGGACATAGCGCATAAAATTGTAACCTGTGCACTGTGCAGTGGTTCAAATTCTAAAAAAAGAGTTGTTTACTGGCTGATGAAGCTATCAAGGTGAATATGGTTTTCATCTGAAAACTACATGTTACATAAGAAATCTGGACCCTAACAAGTAGACTTCGAACTTTTAGGTTGCTAAAATGCAATTTTAGGTGCTTAAAAGTAGGCTCTCCTGATCAAAATGTGTCCAAGCAGAGACAAGGTAGGGAAACTTATATCAGATAGGTTTGCCATTAAAAGCAGCTTGAAGCAAGGAGATGCACTATCGCCTTTACTTTTTAATCTTGCTTTGGAATATGCCATTAGGAAAGTTCAGGAAAACAAGGTAGGCCTAGAATTAAATGGCAGTCACCCGATTCTAGCTTATGCAGATGATGTTTGCTTGTTGGGCAATGACATAAACACAATCGAGAGAAATGCAGAAAGTGTTTTCGATGCTTGCAGGAAAGTTGAAATAGGAATTAATACAGAAAAAAAAAGTATGTGGTCATGAAACGTCAAAATAATGAGCTACAAAATATTAGAATAGCCAGTAAATCGTTTGAACAAGTGGAGAAATTCAAATATCTGGGAGCAATAATAACAGACACAAATAACATTAAGGCAGAAGTTAAGTGTAGACTCAAATCAGGAAATGCCTGCATTTATGCTGTGGAACAATGAGCTCTATATATAATTTGGGCAGTGAACCTGTGTAATTGAGCATGTATGGCGCTGAATCCATATGTTGGTTAAATCTGAAAAAGGAGAAAAAGCTCTCTTACTGCTCCAGATATCTTCCTCAGGATCTTCCTTTCCCACCGTAATAACCACTGTTCAACTCTTAATAGTCATCACCCAACATTCTGAACCATACATGACTGTTGGTCGCAAGACTGTCGTCAATGTAATGAGTAATGAACTGGAGTCATAAGAGTAATGTGATATTACATCAAAGTGGTAATATATTTGGAATTGTTATAATAAAACAATTGGAATTCTTGGACAGGAGATATCCATCACAACCTGTTGGAGAAGTCATCCTTGATTCTTGTTTATAGTGTCGGTTCTTGGGTGTCCTGTTGTCCCCTTTCATTGATACAAGACCCCATCTGATGGAGCTTGTGAACAACAGCTCATATTGGTTCAAATTCCGGATAGGGCAATTAATTTTTCAGTCTGACTCCACCTTTCCACCTTAGCCTATACATGGCCAGTGTGAAAGAATTATCATTTGACAGCTAATTTTGTTCTGTTACTTTGAGCCTCACTAAATCGTTCCTTGTACTGTTCTTTAACGTGAAGCAAACTTGGTCCATTCTGACATCCTACTCCGTACAACTGGAAATAATGTTACATTCTGTTTTGTGGAGATATTTCACCCGATCGCTCGGGAGTTGGAGCTGTGCCCACCCGACATAGAAACCTGCGTCAATGGCCAACTCTTGCATGGGACTCACTGTGTTATTAAATACAGCAAACCCAGTCTGACCCCAGCTTTTAACTGTACATGTCAGGCATGGTCTTCAAAGTTTTAATTGGCAATACCAGAACAGGGGCATTTTTCAAAGTGAAGTTGAACCAAAAGTTTATAAAATATTAAAATTGCAACCTTCACATATTATTCTGAAGGAATTGAAATTTATGTGGCAAGCCACACAGATTCTTGACAATGCCTACATGGAATTCCTCTCCTTGCATATCCATTATCCATTATGGCAATGTTGAGGCTATGATTTAAATTCCCGAAGGAACAAGACCCTCACTGTTTATGCAGGTGGATGTTTGGAAAGCATGGGTAGCCACTCATTGCTGAGTAGGAACTCATGCCACTGAGTAAACACTTCCAAGCAACAATAATTTTTGATGAATACGACTTATGACCTATTCCACTCATGAGTAGAAAATACCACTATCTATTCAACTCTTATGCATATCAACCAATGTATCTGGAAAGGAAGTTGTCTCCCTGGTATGATCATGGTATAAGATGATTGTGAATAAGCTGTCTCACCTAGCGAGTTCCATCGGTAGAACAGAGTTAAGCATAAGTGTCACCACGACAGCATCCAGACTGCACATCACACCAAACGCCTGCAAGAGCAACTGTCGGATGGTCCAGCGCACTTCCATCTGATAGTACTGCACCAGGGAGCTCACACTGTTGTACTTGTCACCCGACATAATGTGTCGTGAGATGTTAGCATCAGCATTAGTCAGGATAGAGGTGAGCTCTTGAATGTATTCCATGATGGTTGACTCATCCTCGTACAACATCCAGCTGCGTTGCTGTGAGTCTTCCTTGCATGATGTCAGTTCTGTGAAGATCACGCGAAGTCGATGGGCATCATGCGTCTCCTCAATGACTGGCTGTGGTGCTGCCAGGGGTCCCTGCAGATGTGACAACACTGCATCCAACTGTGGAGCTGCAGACTCTGGAAGAAGATCTCGAAGATCTCTTATCACAACAGCAACGGCCACACGAGACATTTCATGACTCAGCTGTGTGTGTTTGCGAACCTGAACACACCAAGCAACACTATTCATTACACTAATGAAAGAAACAGGACAAGGCTTGAACTAGAAATATTATCTGTTCTATTCCATAGCATTATAAAGCTACTAAATCAAAATTCTACGGCCATGATGGTTGTTTCTATACTAATCCAAAGACATACACTACAAGAAATTCATTTCTATATTTTTGGATGGCCAAACATTTTCCACACCTGCAAGTGGTTTCCTACTCATTCCCTTTTCACTTTCTTTATCCTTACCACAGTACTATAGATTGAGGAAATTTTATGTTGAGTTTTTAAGTCCGAATATATATGTTTTGAGGTTCCCCAAATATGAATATGCTATTAAACTTGTCTTTGAAAAACATAGCTTGAATACGAAATGTTGTCTCAAAATAAGATGTTAATTTAAGATAAGGCAGGGATGCCCACAAGGTTAAGACACAGAGTGCATCATTGTAATTATTCGATTTTTTTTGGGGGGGGGTGAAAATTATTGCAAAATTAGCATTTTATATGCTAAAAATAAAAACGGTCAAGATTTTAACTTCAAAAGGTAATAAAAACATCTTCTCAATTCTTTAGAAGTGGATAAAATATTTAATATACTATTCAAAGGCTGTGTTCACCAACACAGATAAAATTTCTCGGTTTGTCACCTTGGTTTTCAAAAGCTTGGTTTTTGTCTAATACTTGTCTGACCCTTAAATTTTTCATAAGAGAACTAATGTCATCTAGCGGCCAGGGCCGTAGCAAGGTCCTTCTGCGCCCTTGGCGAGTTTGACAAATCTGCACCCTCCAAATGAACAATTGTTTTAAATTTCTGTAAAACTGATATTCTTAAATTCGCTTGCAGAAGGTTTTTTTTGGTCCCATTTCTTTAAAAAACCACTGCCTAATAGATCAAAACTAATAATGTAGACTATGATGGTCATGGTAGTTTTAGTTGGCACATTTTTTTACTGAAATCATTCAGACCTATACAACAGAAGCAACGCCAACATCAACAAGAGACGAAACAACACAAACATTAATATTGTTTCACTGTTTATTTTAAAAATCGCTTAGTTAAAAAATACAATAATAATCAGAGCCCGGATTGTAATGACAAGTCATCTTTTTTATTGATGCTGCATAGACATTGCCAATTTGTAGATAAATCGTAATCATGGCCTCTAGATTATAGAAATGCATTTTTATTAGGTCATTTTTTGACATTGTATGCAATTTTATATTTTTAGGCCATTTATTTCGTCCCCAGCGGTGCTGTCTTTGAAGTGTTTGTTTAATGCAAGAAGGACACACTCTATGTTGAAGTGTTGTCATGTCTCAGTCGGAAACGAGAATCAAAGGAACGCAGAAATGTTGTATTACATTACTGTTGTTATTAGATTGACTTGGCACCAGAGTCTGCCACCTGCTTGTATTTGGGAGTGCAAACTACTGTTTACCCTCAATAAACAATATAATCCGGCAGACCGCAAAAGGAAATGCCGAAGTTTGACTCGCCAGTGCCTCAGTGCCAGTATAAATTTCCGTAAGGAAAAAATATTCACAGCAAAAATCAAAGTTTTTTAGACCTACAACATCCTCTCTGAATTTAAGGTCTTAACAATTATGTACAAATTATTCTATAATTTTGTGTGTACAATAATAATTTTTTATAAATAAAATATCAGTTTTTAGGTCATTCTTTATAATTATTAAGTCATTTTCTTTAAATTTTGGGGTCATTTTATAGGTCATTTTTCAAACAATTTTAGGTCATCAGAATCCGGGCCCTAATAATAATACAGTAAAATATAATTTAAAAATAATAGCAGCGACTATAATATCAGCGCCGGCCTTAGAAGGGAACTTGATCAAAACAAACAGTATGTGTACTGCCAGCTGGCAGAGCGTGCATCGGCCGCGGATCACTACACATATTATTCCATGTAAAGTTACAGAAATTAATTTTAATGTACATTAATACATTGTGTGATTAAAAAAACTAAACATTTTTAAAATAAGAAATTTTATTTCACACTTAATTTATAATAAAATAATAATAACAAAAGGAATTGAGGTCTGCGCATTCGGCTTTTTCTGTTGTAATAATACAGTTGGTCAGTCATTTTTGCATGTAGCATGTAACAGTATGAGCGATGCCATTGTTGATCGCTTTGTAATCAATCCTGCCGACAGTATTAGCACTGAGGACGACAATCAGCTGGAAAGGGATTGAGTTGAACCACTTTCATCACAATAATAACGTACATATTAATTTTCATTGTCGTTATATATTTTCATACTGTTCATGATTTATGTTTTACTCTGTCAATATGAATCGTGTTAATTAAAGGACGTTGCATGACTGTTTTTTGCTTGTAGACAATCGGCATAATACTATAGGTATAGATAGTTCACATGCATTAATTTTTAATAACCTGAAAGATTTCTTCCACTAACGTGGAATTTATATTGCTTGATAAATTGCACCAGCCTAAAAAAGGCGGGATTTTTCATGGTTAATTTTGCACCCTCTTCATACCTGCGCCCTTGGCGGTCGCCTACCTAACCACCGCCTAGCTACGGCCCTGCTAGCGACTGTTGTGTGAAACAGCGGAGGGAAGACTGACTATTGGCTGCTAATTGTACACGTTGCCATAGCATCAAAAAGTTTCCCCTCATGCTGTCGCTAGCTAGTAGTTCTACAAATGGTCACTAGGCGTGGGGACATGGCGTATAGCAGATAATTTCGTTTTCCTCTTTAAACTTGTGCAGAAATTACGGCATTTGTTCCTTTATCCATTAGGGTGCCTTATTCTGTGTTCTGCTTCATATTGCCCGTCACTGTGATCATCTCTCATGTTGATCAGATGTTCCTATCATCTACGCATCATCTTGATGTCGCAATTAGCTTGGTTTATCCTGTTTTGCTGGCCGAAATTTCACCGGTAAAGCATTAGCTTGGATATTATCGAAAAACCAAATTACTGTAGCTGGTGAAACACAAAATGGAAAATATTGCAGCTTTTCAGTTTAAAAACCAGGATCAGACAGATTATCGGCATTGGTAAACACAGCCCTAAGGTATATTAAGGTAAGCAAAGTCATTTGGTTGTAACCAAGTGTCAGTTGTATGTGCGAGAGCAAGCTCAAGCTTTATCAGCCCATCACATTGTTGTCTTGCCTGCATTGTTGTTTACTTATCTTTCCTAATGCTAGGAGTTAAAACAATCAGTTCTTCTTAAATTTTCCTAGAATATATTCTGTATCACTGAATCACTTGTGGGAAGAAGAAAAGGTTTCTAGTTTACTCCCAGGCCCATTGATAACTTGTTAAAGGACTTGGCCCAGGCAGGGAAATATCACAGTGACAATTACAATGCACTGAAGAAGTGAACAGAACTGTAAAATCAAGAAGGAAGCGCTGCTGTGACAAATCATAAGAAATTAATTAAATGTAACAAAGAATGTTTTAAGTCCCAGCTTAACACTACAGTTAAAGTTAAAACTGCTGATGCCATCTGTAAGAAAACAAAAGTTCGATCCCCGGTATTATACTAAATTGAGTTCATTTTGTGTGTTTTAAAGTGGGTTGCTTTGAGGTTACAATGCCAAGTGAAGACCTGCTTCCTGCATGGTATCACCTGCCATCTATCGCAAAACACAATAACTTCCTAACACCTGATCGCCGAGACTGAGAGGAACGTTTGTTTGATGAATGACATGGTATTCTAAACACTAAAAACTTAGACATTTAATTATGGTCGAGCAAAAAGAGTTGATGAAACTTGCCTTTAATGGTAATTAAGACACTCATGGAAATTCATAAACATCATACTAGAGTCTTAATGAATACCATTATAGGCTTGTATAATATAGGCTACCATTATCAAAATATTTGCACTTGCACACCCTACACACTCTGTATTATACAGCAATCTATGCAAATAAAGCCACTAACGGTGTTAAGATTCAGGCAATATGAAAATTATGGTTAAAATTACCTTATCACAAGAGATATTGGAAATGTCCTACTCTTGCATCCACACAACACTGGCACTTTTTTAGGAAATTTTCTTTCATGCGCATAAGTTTAGCTTCCGAGAAATGGATTTGATTCTTGATAAGAAACGAAGGGTAAAGCGGTGCATACTTACCGAGAAGAAAATAGATGAGCTTGGAGAACGATTAGAAAATTCCCCTCAAAAATCTTTGCACAGCAAATCGAAATTTCTAGCACCTCACCATGGTGAACTACCAAAATCCTAAAATTGAAACCACATAAGAACTCTGTTGTCCATGAATTGCTATCACATGATAAAGACAGTCAAGTGCAGTTCTGTACCTGGATGTTCAGGAATGTTGCTAACAGGGTAATTAATAATAATCTTCTCTGATGAAGTTCCATTTATACGGCTCTGTTTCGACACAGAATAATCAGTATTGGAGCTCAGAGAAACCCGATATAGTGCAACAAACTCTATTACATGACCAGAGAATTGGGGACAGCTGTGCGGTAAATGCTACAGGATAATAAGGCCCAATATTTTTTGCAGATAAAGTGACAGTAAATGCAGAGCGTTATAGGAATAACATACTTAAAACTTTCTTTGAAGAAATGATCGATATTGAATGACGGCATCCATAGTTCAAACAAGACTCTGCCACTCTGATGAGTCATTGAAGTTCATTCAATAAATTTTTGAAGATCGCTTAATTAGCAGGGTTTATGGCCCCAGTATATGACTATTATTTATGGGGGAACTTAAAAAATAAAGTGCATAGGTCAAACCCTCATACAATAGAAGAACTTAAAGACAATATCACAAGAGAAATTAACTCTATCTCAGAGGCTGAACTAATGCACATGAAAGAAAATTTCCTAAAAAAGGTGCCAGTGTTGTGTAGATGCAAGAGGAGGACATTTCCAACATCTCTTGTGATGAGGTACTTTGTTATTTTCATTGTAATTTTAACTGTAATTGTGAGAACCTGAATCAGTACACCATTAGCAATTTTATTTGCATAGATATTCACTCGATCACTCAGGAGTTAGAGCAAAAACCCACACGTTTGGCCAACTCGTATGTGAAACATGCTATATATCTAATGATAATCTGACCTGGTCCACCAGCTGATAAGCGACAGGTGAGCCTGGGATGTCTCTGCGCTCAAGTGAAGGAGATTTCTTCTCGACAGGTGCTGTTTCCTTCTGTATGTTGTTCGAGTGACTGTTGGTGGTGTCTGAAGTGGTTACATGGATCACATGCTTCTTCCCAGATGTCTTGCTGCGTTGTGACTGTCTTGTAGGGGAATCTGTCTGTAAGGAAAGTAAAGGTCAAGCTCCAACTCAGATCACAAAGAATAACTTTATATTTCTGGTGAGTTACTAGCAGAGAAACTGGGCAAGCTGCTCTGCAATGCCATCAACAGCTGCCATACTAGCAACGTTCTGAAAAACGTGCGAGTGATGTGGTGGATGGTGCCAATTCTATTTCAGGTAATGTTATTAAGGCTTCCAGTCAGTCAGAAAAAATTGTCTGAGTGTTATCTGTCAAAACATGCAATCCATGAAAAATAAAATCTATGAACTCAAAATATTATTAAGTAATAAACTTGAAAATGTAGATGTCCTCTGTCTAACAAAATACTAGTTAAATGAAGTGGAAATTCCTAATTTTAGCAAACCAAACTTCAAACTGTCGTTCTATTCATAAAAGTGGAGTTGCGTTTTTTGAAAGTAAAGACCACCCCCCAAAGTACTCACCCTACATTTAAATGAGGGAAAACAGATTGAGCATGTCTTCTATAAGCTGCGACTTTGCACAGGTAAATTCATTCTGGCTGTGATCTATTTAAATCTCCGGACAAATCTAATAATGTGTTTCTAGAAAAACTTGAAAACCTTCTAAGTACACTAATTAATGAAGAGATTATCATAGTTCTCTGTGGAGACTTCAACATTGATTTCTTATCAAACCCGACAAGAAAGAAAACATGAAAATTATGTTCTTAAAGGCTGTTGGAAAAGACAGAAAAATATTTAGCCCTGATAAAAATGATGTTGCATTTCTCCAGTTCAAACAGATCATTTGCAAATTGTCATCACCTGGCTTAAAAATAAGAGGAAACGAACAGACTATTTTTATGGATTTAGTAGTGCAGTTCTTGAGGTTTCAAAATAATTTAGTCTTATGTGTCAGTTTAATTAGAAATTATGACTGTAATGTGTGTTTAATAATAAGCAAACCTATTAAAATACAAGGAGTTCCTGAATCATTTTTAAGAACTTGAATATATTATTCTTGGCCTTATTTAATGCTTAATTTGCTTTAATTGTCTTTATATAGCATTGTCTCCTGAAATCTGAGAAATATTTTGCCAGTTTTTCTCAGTTATGTTTTCTGTGAACTATGTAGGCTACAGTAAGTTAATATTCAGTATTCAATATTCACTTTATTGGTCCACAAGCATCATGTAGTACAAAGTAGGCCTACTTAAGGTATGGGACAAGTTAAATAACTAATAAAATTAATTTACTATACGAGTTGACATAAAAACACTTTTTGCTTCACTTACCATATTTTGGTATGACGCGTTTCAAGGAGCCTCCTCCCCATTTTCAAATACTCTGTCAACTGCCAAATCCTTCTCAGGAAGATTCTTTTGCGCACCTGGTGGGCTTTTTATGAACTTTCTGATTAAACTGTCTTCCTCAGGTATTTCAAAATTCATTAGGCTGTTCTTGAATTTTTTAATGTAAATTTTTTCCCAGATCCTTGTGTTTACTGACTGACTTTAATAGTTTATGTTCTTTCGAAATTTCATGGTCATATTCCCAAACATGTGATACCACAGCTGATTTTTCAATTTGACAGTTTTTGATGTTCCTCACATGTTCTTTTACTCTTGTGTCAATGTTTCTTTTTGTTCTTCCTATGTAAAATTGGTCACAATTTTGACAATTAATTTGGTATATTCCTGATTTTTTCCCTGGAGGTATGCAGTCACCATGGTTAGTTTTTATTAAATTCTTAATAATGTAATTGTTTTTTGTGGCTAAAGTGATCCCGAAATCTTTGAATATCTTTTGAAATTTCGAAGAAGCCTAAGGATGATAGGTAAAGCTTCTGAATTTTGTCTTTTCTTTAATGGGTAAAAGTGTAGTTGTTTCTTTTATTTTTGTCTGTTTTTTTAATTTGAAAATTTTTTTGTCTATTATTTTCTTATTGAATCCATTCGATTCAGCAACATCTTGTATGTGTTGATATTCTGATTTTGTTAATGGTATGTTTACCAATCTGTGTGTCACGCTATTGAATGCTGCAAGTTTATGAGATCTTAGGTTGTAACCATCTGCTTTAATATAGTTGTCAGTGTGTGTGTCCTTTCTGAATATACCAAATTCCAGTCTGTCTTCTGTTCTCATTATTTTTAGGTCAAGAAAGTTCAGTACTTGCTCTTTTTCTGTTTATACTGTGAAACAGTAGATTAAGTGGAGATTAAGCAATTTTAGAGCATCTTCAATTAGTTTACCATTCACAACAGCATTTCATCCACATACCTGTTCCATACCTTAAATATATGTGGAAATGATTCTATGATATGGCATTCAAAATAACTCGTGTACAAGTTGGCCAGAAAAGGTGACAGAGGACTTCCCATAGCAAGTCCAGATTCTTGTTGATATGTTTTTCATTGAAAGAAAAGAATGTCTGTTCCATGCCGATTTTTGTTAACTTTATGTATTCATTTACTATTCCAGTTTCCAGATTGATATTTTCCAGCCAGTTTCTTAGATAAATTATTGCTTTTTCCTTAGGTATGCTTGGAAACAAGGATTGTACATCAAATGACACTAACCTTTCTTGAGGTAGAATTTTAATATCTTGTAACTTGTCAATTAATTCTACTGAATTTTGTATGCTAAGTGTGCTGAACTTTGGTAAAGACTGGAATTTTTTCACATTGACACATGTTTGGGAATATGACCATGAAATTTCGAAAGAACCTAAACTATTAAAGTCAGTCAGTAAACACAAGGATCTGGGAAAAAATTTACATTAAAAAATTCAAGAACAGCCTAATGAATTTTGAAATACCTGAGGAAGACAGTTTAATCAGAAAGTTCATAAAAAGCCCACCAGGTGCGCAAAAGAATCTTCCTGAGAAGGATTTGGCAGTTGACAGAGTATTTGAAAATGGGGAGGAGGCTCCTTGAAACGCGTCATACCAAAATATGGTAAGTGAAGCAAAAGGTGTGTTTATGTCAACTCATATAGTAAATTAATTTTATTATAGTTGCTTCACTGTATAAAGTTCCACAAAGTCTTTATTTATAAATAACTAATGCTAAGAATATACTAAAATTACAAACAACAAAACTACAAAAGCACTATAAGCTTACTAAGAGAATTGTACATTTAAAACATAATACCATATGAAAAGTGTTTACATGGAAATAAATTCGTTCATTGAGTAAAAGCAGTAATCCATTAAATATGCCTTGAAGGATGCTTTAAATTGAATAGAATTTTCTATGGATTTGATGGTCAAGGGAAGCATGTTATATAATTTAATTCCTGAATTTAAAGTGCCCTTTTGACATAGGCTAGTGTTAACTTGAGGGATATGTAGATCTGATTTTTATCTGGTACCGTATCATGATCGTGCAGAAGTTTATTTCTAGTAGCAACGGATACCCGTTACAATTCCTGTAACATCCGTTACGCTAAAAAAAAATGAAATAGTTGAAGAGAGGTGTTTCTTGTTTAAAACTACATGTTCAGTTTTTCTAGAGTTTCTTTAGAATTTTTCGATAAACTCCCGCCATACATGAGAAATACTGAACCAAAGAAAAAATTCAAACAATTACTTGTAAGCTTCCTCATAAGTAAAGCATACTATGATGTCGAGGAATTCTTGGAGGATGATTTATCTTAATGTACATAATGTACACGTCTGTATATATGTTGTATATTATGTAACATTTATTATGCATATCTTTGTATTGTGAATATTGAGTTTTTTATAGAGTGCTTGTTATGAATGCAAGGGTGCAAATGCAGATGTTCATAAACATGTATTTTGTACTATGTTATGATGAACAAATCTAAATAAATAAATAAATAGTCTGCCAAAAGATTTCCAAGTTTCTTTAAGCTGTCATCTCACGGAGTTCATTGTATTTTCACCATCTCCCTCAACAAGTGGGTTGCATTTATGTAACACATTTCAAATAAGTTACTGGGAAAAGTTTTATTTCAGGAAATAATATCTGATAGTAGGGCCTACACACAAATGAGCTATCTTTTGTAATCGATGAGATTTTGATAAACTGTTTTTTTATTCTCAAAATATATCTTTTTTAACTGTCTCGCTGTAATACCCGTTACTATGGAATGCCTGTTAGGTTAGGTTATGGACAGTGATATTTAGTAGGGCATAATGAATTCTTGCAGTTTCAAAAATGTTGGTCAACCTGTTTACCCAGAATTCTAGCTCCAGTCGATAAGATGCCCATCAGTTATAGCCTATGGAGCTTAGGATTTTGAATGGCATTGAATAATGAATTCTCGCAGTTTCGAAAATGTTGGTCAACCTGTTTACCCAGAATTCTAGCTCCAGTCGATAAGATGCCTATCAGTTATAGCCTATGGAGCTTAGGATTTTGAATGGCATTGATAGTAATGCAGGAAAAAGAAACTTGAGATTGCCCCCGAGTCCCCCACACCTACTCCTATTGTGAAATATGATTTTTGGTGCAAGGGTCTTTTTTATTATGAAATATTATTTTGTTGTTTATAGTTGTGAAATATTATCTTTCGTGCAAGGGTCTTTTATTATTCAGTGGAAGGGGAGCTTGCGGGCGACTTATATTACCCTTATACCCAATCCAGGCAAATTGTTTTAACTTATAATCGATGTTTACTAGGCTAATGCAAGCTTGTGTATTTATGTATTAACTGTTGTAATGTTTGCAACTCACCCAGGTTTACTATTTAACATCATGCTAACACTGGCACTTTTAGTACCTTAACAACTTTTCTGTATATATATAGTTTGTTTTAGTATAGATATCATTTGTCTATTGCTTTGTACGACAATATCAATTTCTTTTATTAGGTATTATTATTATTATTACTATTATTATTATTAATTTTTATTCTAGATCAGTGGTTCCCAAACTATGGGTCGCGACCCACTGGTGGGTCGTGGGAGTAATTTCGGTGGGTCGCAAAAAGGGCGGGAAAAATTAAACTTTTTTCAATATAAGGCATTTGAACACAGTAAAACAATTGAAAGGCATATGAAAAATAGGCTATGTGCTGTATTTTATATAGCCTATATTGGTTATCGTCGTGTAGTAGTGGGTCTCGAATTTTTTTTTATATAGCCTATATTGGTTATCGTTATGTAGTAGTGGGTCGCGAAAAAATTTTATAGGTGAAGGTGGGTCCCAGGACAAAAAAGTTTGGGAACCGCTGTTCTAGATCATCAACTGGTAAAATACTGAAATTCTAACCTAAACATTAGTCATTACTATCTCCATCCCATATAATAGAGAATGATTACCAGTTTTGCATCTCCGTCATTCCTAGGTGGCAGTGAAGTGTGGTATGGGGATGCACTGGAGAAGTCTGGTGGAAGTGGTGCACGTTTCTTGCCTGTGAAAACTTCTGCCTCCCTCCTGCGATCAACCAGTCTCATCAATAGATCTTGTCTGTCTGGTGTGAGACATCCCCCAGCGCGAGAACCCTCCTCACGCAAAACCTGCAGACATTTGTCCAAGAACTGGATCCAATACTCTGGACTTACTTGAATGGTTGACACGTAGTTCGAAGGGACATACCCCACCTGAGCGTTGACATTCACCACCTGCCACCAATTGCGCTGCTTTGTACTGACCTCATGCAGGATGAAGATTTCATTTTCTTGGAAGCTCAGTGTCTTTGCAAATGTTGCTTTAAAATCATATAAAGCTTTAAGCATTTCGAATTTGTCTGCAACATAAAGCATTGTGATTTTTATTAACTTTCCATCAAATCTTAAGTGATATATTTACCTTCTATTAATTTCCATAGTTAAAATTCAAGGATATTTTTCATATCCCACTAATTAAATGTACAATAAATAAATTAAGGCCTACTTCCTAGATATATCCCCACCCTCTCATCTTCTACTGACGACTGCTAATGAAATTAAGTCTGTAAATACAATGCAACATGGGGGAGTGGCTCAACTGCTAATAATCAATTTGCGGTTGATATATTGTACATCTGCAAAATATGGAATGACACTTACCTCCTCTCTTATTTCTATCTGATGCATTTTCCCCCATTTTTTTCTATTGCAATTATGTAAGGAGAAAGTGGTTCAGCTACATTCTAATTTTGATACGGCTCGCGGTGAAGTTTTCGACATAACGTCATAATACACATAATATGCCAGCTCAATAAACGACAATTAGAAGCAATCTTAAGACCTGTCAGTAAAGTTCACTTAGTTTTCATTGATAAACAGACTGCATGATACAACAGCTGACATAAATGTTAAGTATTGGAAAAATTAACAGTTCTGACAGATCCGAACTTTTAAGTCGTTCGCTCCAAGCCTGCACCATCCAGTTGCAGGTACGATTTCCCATAGAGATGTATATAAGAGCTTGGAAAAAGACCAAACTTCATGTTAACGCCATATTGTGTCCAAAAAACTTTGTAATTATCAGGACCATCTACATTCTTCTTCTACTAGTACCTATCCGTTCCGGATTTTGGTGACCATCATAGCTATGTCACTTTTGCTTCTTCGAAAAAGTTCCTCATTCGTGTGTGAAGTCCATGTCCTTAAGTTTCCAATTCAATATGTTCTTCTTCCTCCTCATCCTCTTTTAACAGGAATCTTTCCTTGAAGAATGTTCTACAGCACTTTATAACTGTTTCCATTTATCATCATAATATGGCATAGATATTGTAGTTTTCTGCAGTTTACTGTATTTAGGACTTCTTTTTCTTTCTCCATTTTTCGGAGAATGTCACTGTTAGTAATTTTATATGTCCATGACACTCTTAGCATTCTCCTGTACAGCCACATCTCAAATACCTCAAGTTGTTTACCCGTCGTCTCATCTACTGATCAAATTTTAAGTGATATAATAAAAACAGTATGCCTCAGGTCCGCGAGCGAGCCCTGGTGACCCCGTAAGGGGATATTTACAGCGGATTTGTTACCGGGGTGCGCCAGTCCCCTACCTACCTACTTAAACCTAAGGACACACACACTACTGAAAAATCCCCAACCCGGCCGGGAATCGAACCCAGGCGCCGGAGTGGAAGGCAGGCGCGCTACCAACTCACCCACGGCGGCACCTTGTATTAATTTCCGATCTGCCCAATATTATTTCTTTATTTTACCTGGGGTTTTCTCTTTAGATACCACTTATCTTGAACAATATCCCAATTTATTCCCTCATTACTACACATTGTTAAGCAAATTTCTTCTTCTATCATCTTGCGTGGAGTTTCTTGCCTACTTATTCTTGATAATGCATCCGGGACTTTTTGTAGCCTACCTGGTCGATGTACAACTTCAAAATCATATTCCTGCAGTACTCCATCGCGCTAATATTCCTGTGGGATTTTTTAGACTATGTAACCATTTAAGAGCAAAATGATCTGTATATACAATAAAGTTATATCCTTCTAAATACAGTGTGAACTTTCGAATAGTCCACAATATGGCTAACAACTCTTTTTCAATTATTGACCATTTCTGTTCCCCTGTGGTTAAAGTACGACTTGCATATGCAATAACTGTTTCTTCCCCATTTTTCCAGGTTGTATTAAAGCCCACAATATGGCTAACAACTCTTTTTCAATTATTGTCCATTTCTGTTCCCCTGTGGTTAAAGTACGACTTGCATATGCAATAACTGTATTAAAGCCCACAATATGGCTAACAACTCTTTTTTAATTCTTGCCCATTTCTGTTCCCCTGTGGTTAAAGTACGACTTGCATATAACTGTTTCTTCCCCATTTTCTCCAGGTTGTATTAATACTGCGCCTAGACTTGAAAAACTTGCATCGGTTTGCAAAATTAGGTTCTTAGTATAGTCTGGAAAATTTAAAATTGGACTACTTGATAATTTCTTATTTAATTCTAAAAATGCATTTTGTCATCTTTCATTCCACTGCCATTTCTGGTTCTTTTTCAGAAGCTCTGTTAGGGGCATTAAACTTCGGGAAAAGTGGAATTAATCTCCTATACCATGAAGCTAGTCCCAAAAATGAACGAACTTCTTTTACTGTACTGGATAATCTATACAGGCTACTTTTTCTGGACTGACTGAAATTCCTAATGGACTAATAATATGGCCTAAATACTTTAACTCTCCTCTGCAAAATTTTTATTTTTCCGTATTCATTTTCAGACTAGCTTTCCTAAATTTTGTAGACAATTTATCTAGCAATTCTAGATGTTCTTCAAAGGCCTTATTAATTACTACGATATCATCTAGGGAGCAAAACCACTGTTTACCTATCTCTGTGCGTAATACGGTCTCAACCAATCTTTGAAAGATGGCTGGGGCGTTATGTAGGCCAAACGGCATCTGAACTGCTACAATCTTCTACCAGGTATGATAAATTCAGTTTCCTTTTTATCATATTCTTCTAACGGTACCTGCCAGTAACCATTTTATAGATCTATTGTACTAATGTATCTGGCATGTCGGAGTTTACTTAATACATGCTCTATATATAGTAATGGTTAACTGTTTCTTTTTGTGACGCTCTTTACCTTCCGAAAGTCTACGCAAAACCTCCTAGATAAATGAGATTTCTTTACCAAATCTACGGGAGAAGCCCTATGTGAATTTGAGGGTTCTTATTATTCCATCCTGCAGCATTTTATCCACTTCTGCATGAATAACTTTTCTAATATGTGGAAGTCTCGAAAATATTGCTGTTTGATTAGTTTTGCTGTACCTGTATCAATTGTATGAGGAACAATTTACTTTATTCAAATTGCACTAACTGTCGTTGTGAACATATATATATCTAGTTTCTATTTTTCTGTTGGCACGGGAAGAGTCAAAACATTATGTAATTGATCGGCTTCATCACGATCCTGTGCTCTAACAAATGTAAAATAGTCTGTAGGTTCATTTCTGAAAAACCAGGTCCCATTGTTCAAGTCCACAACTTTTCCCAAATGCTTGAGAACGTCTATTCCTAAAATCATATCTACTCCTAAATTTGGCATTATTTTAAATCTTAACTTAAAGTATTTCCCTTGTAGTGTAGCCGTTAAAACTCTTTCTCCTGTTATTTGGCTATACGTTTTATTTGCTAGCTGTACAACTTAATTATCAGATTCTTCTATTTCTAATTCAAACATCTTGCATAGAAAATCATATTTTCCCCCAAAATATTGTAACAAGGGCTCGTCGGGGTTCAAAATCAGAACACCGAGTTTCTAGTTGAAGGATGGAGGATTCTTTATTTCCTATAAACAATGGTCAATACAGTCAGAAAACTCCAGACTGTTCACCAGTTCACTGTCCTGTTCAGTGCTCACTCTCACTGTGCTCAGTCCTAATTACAGCACTGTTCCGTTCGCACACACTGTGTGGACTCCCAGTCGAGAAAATCCCACGTCGCGCCGGTCAGCTCCACAGTCCTCGCTGCCGCTGTACGATCCACCTGTCGCGCAGAGTTCCCCGGGACGGCACTGTCTCAGCCCAGTCCAGTCCACCAGTTCTTCCGTTCACTAGCTCCCTCGTTCACCAGTCCCTCCGGTCACTAGTTCACCCTCTGACGCTGACTCTCGTCGCTACTCTCGGACTGCCTCTCGCTAACTCTGACTGTTCCCTCGTTGACTCTCTGCTACTAACTCACTGTTACTCTCATTCATTCACTGACTGTCTCTGCTCGCTCGCCGCCCTATATATAGGCCCGACGAATATTCCAGAGCCGACGTCTCGAAAGTTCCCCGCCCGCGCATGGTCTAGAATGTCCGCGCGGTGCGCCGTCACAGCCCTTAGCGCGTGGCTCCACCTCTGGCCCCTCCCACGAGCGCGCACCGTCCCTCACCGCGCCGTGCCATGGAGTAGGCCGCACCCGTCGGCGCGCAGCTCCAATCAGCAATAAGAGGGCCGTCCCTTTCGGGATGTCTCTAATTCTAGCGCTTTCCGGCCGAGTCCTTCCTCTATCAGTTTCTAGGCTTTTCTGAGCTTTGTGACAATATGATTTATCTGATCTCGAGTCTATCAAAGTTATAAGTGGTATATCCTCTATGAGTATTTCCACGAAGCATCTGCCTCCATTTACTTAAATCAGTCGGATTAATATTCAATAATGTTGAAGTTCAATTACATGGTAATTGTCATAACCGTCTACATGGGTTAGGTCTTTGTTAGGCCTTTGTTTAACATTTACTCGAAAATCTGCTGCCATATGCACCGTTCTATTACATTTTGAACACGTAACTCGTAATGGGGGTCTACAATAATTTTTTTACGGCCCATCCTGTCACAATTCCAACATTGAATTCCTACAGGTCGGTTGGAGGAGTCCCTGCTTTGTGATTCTTGTTTCCTGACAGGTTGCGATTCAATACGATTTATTGTTTGGTATGGGGTGCGGAACTATTATTTTTAACATTGTTTTTCTTGAACCGTCTACTTTTGTCTTATTCTCCAGACTATTCTCTTCTACCGTACCATCCCTTTCCTTACATCATACTTACATCATAACTCAACATTAGACGCCGGCATCAAAACCCTTGGATTATGGCCCGTCACGTCAACGAAACCTAGCTGGAGGGGCCCTCACAAGCATATCTCTCCTGCCCCTCTATATTCTAACCCAAACTCTTCAATTTCGCTCAGGCTATTTAGGTCATCTTCAGATCGCTGGGCGGAAATCGGCTGACCACCGAGGAGAAGTGAACCTGGCCTGGTATGTGTACAAATTATACTCTAATTTCTTTTCAACCAATTACCCCAATTATTTTTTATCCTTTACTATTTACATCTATCCCTTTCTCTTTTGTTATCCTTCTTTCTCAAATCAAGACCACCTGGATAGCATACTCACAGTTTTGATTTAATTACTTAAAATCGGTCTGATCATATAGACTATTCTATATACTAACTATTTGCAGGTATGATTTGTTAATTTTAGCCACAACCTTCAATTTTATCCAGTATCTGTAAACCAAAACAAAGGTTTTTAAGAATGTTGTGTAACATTGTTTCTGGTACATATCCGTATGCTGTGTCCGTTGGTTGGTCGTACGCAGGATCTTGATTCTTGTTCTACCTCATGTACATTCTTCCGCTCGGCCTAAAGGTGTTCCATTTTTTCTGAGACATTACAGCAGTCCTCCATAAATTCTTAGAGATGTTTATCGGAGAGATAATGTCCCGGCTGTTCCTCTGCCTCCACATTAACAGAATCAATCTTTCCGACGTCTGCAGCTCCGTCAGATCTTGACTCCAACCAAGAAACATGTGAGTCGGGGACGCTCACAATACCATTACTTTCCATTAGTGACGTGCTGTAATGTCTAGCTTAGACATCGCAGACTGTTTCCGTTTCATTTTCCAATCGGAGTCCGTATCGCGCTGGACTTGGCGACGAGCGACATGCCTTCCTTCGTATCCAGCTTACTTCTCCCTATACTAGTCCTCGTCTCTTATCCGCCGAATTTAAGGGAAAATTTTCAAATCGCCCTGCAAGTGCGCAGGCGCAACGTTCTCCTATAACATTTGAATGATTATAAGAAAGTGAGGTCACTAACTCTCCTACACATACTTGAAAATCTATTCTTCCTTTTCTTCTATTTCTGCTAAGTTACTATCTATATACATTAAAACTATTGTAAAAAAACTAAACAAATTAAAAACAAGTTAAAGGAATACTTAAAACAGAAAGCACACTATAATATAAAAGAATTTCTTAACGATAACCAATAAACATACTTGCACAATATCAGGTAAACTCAGTTAACTAGGTGTGAGTGTGCGTGTGTATGGGTATATATGTTAGAAGATGGACAAAGTCTGTGTGCGGTTACATGAATACTATTATTTACTTTATTCATAGCTTTTGACTCTGTTTATCGTTATGGATGTGTTATTATTTCGTATCAGTCATTAGTATGTCATACACAGACAATGCTCATCTGTATACTATTAACTGCAAAATTGTTATTTTATCACAAGTTTCATTTATTTACGTTTTATATTACAACTTAGCAAGTAAGGAATTGACAATGTTCAGTTGGAGGATCCTGAAACAGCATCGACAGAGATCTGTACTATTCAATTGAAGCTGACCTTGATATTGTTTCTGAAAATAGCATACACACTAATGTAGATTTTGTTGGATTGTTGCACAGGTACGACAAGCCCTCGCTTCGATCCAAGGTAAGTGCTGTAAATGATAAGTTGTGGGACATCTCTGGTGATCATGGTAACTTTAATATTATATTTATTAATAGTTTAAGAAGGGAAGAATATATTAGACATGGACTCCATATCAACTCTCGAGGGAAGGAGACGCTGGCAAAACTGGTAGCTGAGGAATTGATATTTAATTTATCTGATTGTAACAGGCCTATTCCTGTCATAGATGTTGGCTCGTTTCGTTTTTAAGGGGGATCTAAATGAAAGAAACCAACAACTTATATGCATACCTCAAGCAAACTGTAGTAATGCATCCAGGCCTTCAGCTTGCATTATTTAATCAAAATATAAGGGGACTTGAAAAAAATATTAAAAAAATAAATTTAAAAATTAAAAAAAAAAAACAAATAAAATAAAATTGAAGCATTTAACTTAGCTATTTTGGATGCAATTAATTCTAATAAGCAGGAAATTCAAGTTATTTGTTTAACGGAACACCCATTGTGCAATAAAAAATTGCACTGGAACAATTAAAAATTAATAACTTTTCAGTGCGTTCAAACTTTTGTAGACGTTCCACAAAATGTGGAAGTGTGAGTATATTTATCAAAAGAAACTTAAATTTTAGTGATATAGACACCAGTTCTTCCTGCAAAGAACAGGATTTTTAACGTTGCTCAACCAGAGTGGAGATTGACAATGATATATTTGTAATACTAGCCATTCACAGAGCACCATCAGGTAATTTCAATTATTTTATAAATCAGTTATAAAGGGTTCTTAATTCTCTGTACAGTAATAACTAGGGCCCGGATTATGTTGAAAGGCAACTTAACACTATCCCAGGTTCGAAAATAGAAGTTCTAAGAACATAATTTAAAGGTATGTTTGAGAAAAATTGTGGCTACCAAACCCTCTGCAAAGTTGCTCAAGTTTTGGAAGGCCAAAACTTGATCGTGTGTGTGTTCGTGATATATCCCTCTAGAACGTTCCTTTTCTCAATATAAGGCACTATTCTCGGATAATAGGCAAGGATTTGTGATCCATAATCTGGAGATGTCATTTGTTGTGCACTGCAACTCCAGTCAGCATTTTACATCTCATGTTCGCGAGTTTCAATATAATTTGTTCTAGTAAGTTACGAACATTCTGGTGGTTGTTTTTTTTCAGAAAACATTTTTTTTTAGTTTTAGCACATATTTTTAACATTTTTAGCACATAAAAAATAAATATTTTTTAGTTTTTCAGCACATAAAAATCCGGGCCCTAGTAATAACGTAAATACTGTGTGGGAGCTTTAATGTAGACTTCTCAATTAATAGTGAAAAAAGATCACACTGATATTCTACTAGGTAGTTATAATTTAGATTTCACAGTACACTTTCCAACTAGAATTCAAAACAACTCTCGAACAACAATAGATAATATATTCATAGATAAAGAAACAAAACATACTTTTAAAGCACTGTCAATATTAAATGGGTTATCAGACCATGATGCACAAATTTTAGTGTTGAACAATAATACAATTCGACTAACAAACATACCCATAGTAATATGACTAGAGTAATGTATGAAGCTTCAATTTTAAATTTCAAACAAGATCTTACGAATGAAAACAGAATCCATGTTTTCCTATGAAGAAATAGATACTAAATTAAACGAATTCCTAAATATTGTGTCGCGACATTTTGAGACCAACTTTCCAAAAGAGAAAATTTCTAACTTACCCAATTTAAGGAATAAACCATGGTTAACTGCTGGTATTAACATATCATGTGCAAACGAAAGAAAGCTATATTTAAAATATAGAACCAGTAACAACCAAACTCATAAGGAATACTACGAGTAAAAAGTATTGCAATATACCGAAGAATGTAATTAAAGAAGCAAAGTGCAGGTATTTTTCACAAGTAATTAATAAATCAAACAATAAGTGAAACGGGGAGAACATTGGGAAATAATGACAGTTTGTCCCTAACTTACCAAGACAGAAAAATAGGTAATTTATTAGATATTGCAAATGCTTTTAATAGTCACTTTATAAATATTGCAGAGAAATGTATTCCTACAAATAATATTGGCATTAAGGCAGTAAACCTACTGACAAAATCTACAGTTTTGAACCATAAATTTCAAATCGAACTGATTTCCTCTATAGAAATTGAAAATGTAATCAAGTTATTCAAAAGTAAAATCTCATCTGGATGGGATGAGAAAAGTAATAAGTTATTAAAAAGTTCCTCATCTGAACTTAGTAAATCTCACAGTCATATATGTAATTGTTCGTTAGAAAAATGAAATATTTCCAGAAAGACTGAAGCATGCTATTATTAAGCCCCTCTTTAAAAAAGGAGACAAAATCCTATCATCAAATTACATATCTATGTCGCTCTTAACCTCATTCTCTAAAGTTTTGAAAAAGTTATGTACAACCGCATAATACACTATCATCATTTGAATAACATTCTTACAACATCTCAGTTTGGATTTAGAAGTGGCATGTCTACTGAGAATGCTACATTTCAACTTACTACAAAAATATTGGAAGCATTAGATAAAAAGAAATATGCTCTGGGAATTTTCTGCGACTTAGCTACAGCGTTTGGCTGTATAAATAATGAAATTTTACTTTAAAAATTGGATCATTATGGGTTGGATAATTTAACACTAAAGTGGATCAGTTCATACCTGTCTGATAGAGCTCAAAAGGTAATAATAACTGGAAATAAATCTAACTTAGGGGTTGTTAAAATGGAATTCCTCATGGATCGATAAAAGAACATTTGCTCTTTTTAATTCTCATTAGTGACCTGTCATATAACTTAAGTGTCGAATCAAAGGTATTGCTTTTTGCAGATGATACTAGTGTACTTGTAAGGGGAAAGTCACAAGAACATTTATCAAGAATTGCTACAAAGGCGTTTCACGAATTAATTACATGGTCTCTAGGTAATGAAATGACACCTAATATTGAAAGTACCCACTTTATTCAGTTTAGAACAAAACATAGATGTATCTCAAACCTTATAATAAATTACCAAACACAAATCATAGAAGAAATTAGCAACATAAAACTCTTAGGACTACAAATGGACCAAAATCTTGACTGGAAGACACGTATTGAAATGATAAGTTCAAAACTGAGTTCAGCGTGTTTCGCTTTAAGAATTTTGAATGATTTATTACAACAGGATGGGTTACTCATGTTATATTTTGCATATTTTCACTCTGTAATGAGATACGGATCCATATTGTGGAGTAACTCTTCCCATAGGGAGAGAATATTTAGGTTACAAAAACGTGCAATAAGAATAATATGTGGAAAGAAGAAAAGAGAATCTTGTAAACAGTTATTTGAAAAATTAAAAGTCCTCACTCTCACAGGGAAGTATATATGTACTCTGTAACGTGTAGTATAGTAGATAATATTGATAAATTTCAAACTAATTACAGTGTACATGTACGTAAAACTAGAATATAAATGATTTACATATACCAGCTAATTCATTAAAACTCTTTCAGAAGGTGCATATTATTCTGCAATACTCTTCCAAAAACCATTAAATTATTGTGTATTAAAAGCAAATGCAGAGACACCTGGAAACCAGAAGAAAGAAGAGAGAGGATATATGTTTGGAATTCTACACGACGGGCGCCATGATGGACAGGAAATGGGAAAAAGATAACCAGGACACCAGATCACAAGACTAGCCATCCACGGGTTCCACCATAAAATATGCAATAACGACAAATACCACACTCCAAGTGAAAATTGTATGTGCAGATTATGCGGGAATCGATGTGACAGATACCACATCAACATGTGCAAGAAAAGAGTTAAATCACTGAAGGACTATGGAAAAGACTAAAGAACTTCCTTTTGCACGGTTGTGCACTTTATGTTATTATTAAATAGCCAAGTTAGATTGACGGCCTCGAATAAAAATTGTGACAATAGCGTTGCCAATTTAATAGGCTACATAACATAACTTAAGGTATAATTATTAAATTCTGCCTTTATATTTTGCTATGTCAAGCAATGAAATATTCTTAACAATATTTTGTCTCATAACTAGAAATTAAAATCGTGTAGCGATGGTCTAGCATACCGATAATAAGAGGAATAAGAAAGAATGAGGAATGAGAAGAAAAAAGAAGAAAGAAAAAAAGTCTAATCGAATCTCAAGATCTTATATTTTTTTAAAACTATTATGGACAGGAAAAGGCAAGTTTTCGTGTTGTAAACCTGTTTTAATATTTTGATTTTGAATACTTTTTAATATGACGGTATAGGCTAAATATGCATTTGATATAGAAATAAATAATATTAAAAATGTCTGCGAATACACACCACATATATCAGTGATTATCACGTATATCAATTAGTATTTTACTGTCTGAACTCTAGAGGTATATTCGTATATTCTTTTAGTTACCGGTACTTTGAATCATACCCAATCGTCAAATTAGCAGCATTGTATATCAATATTCATATCTTAATAACATTTTGTACGTCGGACATAGTAATGTAGTTAATAGCGGGCATTTCTCACAGTATTTGTTACCTTATTCTTCCTTCTTTTCGACTTATATAGCGTCTATCTTTTGCAATTTTTCTTTAAGCTTTTTCACGTAAATATATCCTGGAAGTGTCCAGTATATTTAACAAGCTTTACCCGCTACAAAAATAGAAAAGTTCGAATGTATTATTCAGTCTGCTAAGATGAAACTCCATTTAAAAGCATGGTACCAGCAGACGACAACTGGAAAAACAAGTGACGAACGGCTAGCGCATACCGGCTAGACAACGCCACCAAGGTGGCGTTGGGCTAGAGCAGTGGAGACATCTGCTGGTTCTAGTTCGCTACATCCCTATTTTGGTGAGGTGACAATGGTAGCTCTCCAACTTTCACTTGATAACCTATGCGTATGAACATGCAACCAATGCTACCAACACACCAATTCAGATCGAACACGTTCCCTTGCTGTCATTGGTCATACTGTTACGCCCATCAAAATCATTTTGTGAAATCAGCTGATCGACATGGGATAGAGATGTTCTTGATGTTTATAGTAAAATATGGTGTTAAAGGATATGAAATAACAAACCTATAGTGCTATAATTGTTATCGAGCACAATGGCATATCAAACATTCCGACAAGAGTATATGCAAATGCCTGTTGTAACGAGAGCATATACAACGGCATGTGTAATTACAACACTAGCAGTGGTGCGTGTCTAGTTTGTCATCGAAAAGACAAAATTAACGTGTTTCGTGTTATTATAATGTTTTTGATCGAAGAATATTGTACTAATTATCGATATTTATTTTTCAGCAACTGGACTTGGTTTCACCATTTCAGCTTTATTTCAACCCTATATTAATAGTGAAACAGTATCAGGTACATATCACCACTTCTTCCGTAATATCTTTGATCATTATAAACTTGGGGGAAAAGAGATTCGAACACGGTACCGCTAGCATGATAGTCAGTTGTCTTAACCTCTACATGTCTTAACCATTGCAGTGTGAAACGAGAGCAACATGAAATGGAGAGATTGATAATAACGCTAAAGAGGCTCTGGTGATGATTTGGTACAAGGGTTATTTTCGTATTGTAGTAATTCGTGTATTTGGTACAAAGATTATTTTCATATTTGGTATTTTGTATTTGGCACGAAAAGAGAGGAGGCTACGGAAGCAGGGTAATAGGGCTGTCGCCATACTGGTGTGATTTGAATGCTGTGAAATCACAATTTCCTTGTGCTTGACGACGTTCTGTTGTCGGGCTGAGACAATTGTTGGGTCACATGGACAGTATTCAATGCTGGAAACGTGGTCTAGGTTGCTCAATTGCTAATCAGGATTTCTACCAGACACAGAAAGTTGTTAATGTAAGCCCCGGGACTGCGCCCCTGGACCCCCTCTCCGAGTTTCTCCCAGACCACCTTCACTGGGAGCTTTAAGTATGGTAGTTATTATCATTAATGGGGTCCTAACTGTAAATATATAACTACATTCATATATATATAAAACTATTGGCAGCATTAGTTAAGCCGGTGTGGTAAGAACCAATGAAGACGGAAGATTGTCGCCAGCCAATAGGAGTGTTGACGTCCAAGCCAGGGCCCGCATACCGGGCAGAAAGACTTTGCACGAAAGGGAGCAGAGTTGCCAACTAGACCTCAGTTCTTCTCTTCTTGTTTTCCTTTTCCTCCTGCTTCCTCCCTTTTTCTCACCTTCTCTTCATCCTACCTACCTATTTGGAATCTATTCTTAACAATAAATTTTTTGATCGAGCGGTATTTGTACACAGGACCACTAGCACTGTAACTAGCAGTCTTAACCACTACACCATGAGTGATTGCTGAGCGATGAGGGGAAAATTCATTTAAGTTTAGAGAGCTTTAATACATGAGAAATAGCAGTTTTGGTGCTATTATAATAAATATGAAATGAAATATTATGTCAGCTCTGGGGAAAACGGATGAGGGTCCAGCCCTAATGCCTTAGGATTACAGTTTTAACTTTTACTAAACGAAACAACGTTACAAATGTGTCCCTAGATGCAAGGATTATAATTAGGTCCAGAACTGTTCATATATAAGAATACGAGGGCTATTTCTTTTTCAACCTCCAATGGGGCATAAAATGAAAAAAACTGTTTTATTTGGAACATTTAAGGTACAGCTTCTAGCTACTTCTCTACATTCGTGCTCCGATCGAGACATTTGTAGCAGCATGGTACCAACTTTCCAATATACCCTCTTCATAGAAGCTTGTCACCAGCATATTGAGAAGGGTCATCACGGCATTTTGAAGTGTTTTGAAATTCTTCGTTGTTGTGGAAGCCAGATCTTGGGTTTGTTCGGGAAATTCGTGTGCATCCATTGTTTGGATTGTTCCTTTGGTTCTGGATTGTCGTAATGAATCCATGTTTCATCCCCTGTTATGATGGATTTCAAAAACTCGTTCCCGTGCTGGGTGACTTTCATTTTTTTCGGCAGCTGAAGAAAGATCTGGGAGGACAGCGCTTCCACACCAATGAAGAACTTCATAACACTTCAAAATGCCTAGGTGTTTCTATGAAGAGGGTATTGGAAAGTTGGTACCACGCTAAGACAAATGTATCAATCAGAGCACGACTATGTAAAGAAGTAGCTAGAAGGTGTACCTAAATGTTCCAAATAAAACAGTTTTAAAATTGACATTAAGGTCCTAATTCCACTTATATGTAAATATAAAAAACAATACGTCGTAAAATTACAAAAGTGGATCTTGATTAAAACAAACTTACTGATGCCACAACGTTTTGGTCCGACCTCTGGACCTTCCTCAGGTGGACGGACTGGAAGTTGTAGCCGCCGGTGCGAGGATATGGCTAGTGTGTTTTATGCGTAATAAAAAATGAATAGATTAAAATGGGTAAAAATACAAGGTAAAGTTTTAAATACAACTGGTTCCACCTCTTAATCAATTCCTTGAACCAAAGTAAGTATATTTAATCAGGTATTCAGTCCCAGAAAGCAAAATTGCAAGTCTAAGGCTTTGTTGCCCCACCCAACGGTTGAATCTGCTACACCCTATCTCCCCACTCCTACTCATTAACGCGACCTGCCTAGCGGTATGATTTCAATTACTAGGAATGCCATGCAACGCCATCTAATAGGCAGAAGGTGAAATGGGAGAGAAATTAAATAAGTTATTTCTCCTTTCTGCTCTTCGTCTTTCTATTCCTCCTCCTTTCTCCCTTTCTCTCACCTTCTTGTCACCCTTCCTACCTATTTGGGACCAATTCCTTACGTAAATTTTACGCATCAACCAATATATGAACCCAGGACCACTAGCATCATAGCTAGCAGCTTAACCTCTATGCCCCAAGTAATTGCCGAGTGGTGAAGGGAAAATTCATCGTGGCCTATTTAAGTTTAGAGAGTTTTAATACATGAGAAATAGGCATTTTGATGCAAGGGTCACAGGGTGGGTCCTTAGTAACGCCAAAGAGGCTCTGTTGATTGTAATTTTGATATGGTACAAGGGTCTTGATTCATATGGGTACAAGTAATAGCACACAGTGCAGTATAACATATGGCAACAGTGAGCTGCAATACCGGCATTGAGCAGCTTGCAAGAGGAAAGGCTGAAGGTTTGTCAAAGTGAAGGCGCAGCATGGGGAAGGTAGGGGAAGTGATCCATCGCCATGGCAACGTGCAGAGGAGAGTAGAGTGAGAGCCAAGGTGAAGCAGATTCTTCCATTTTGCCTGTCTGAAACGAGCCAGTTTGGTGCAAGGGCCGTTTTCGCTGCATTAACTAACCCTTTGCACATTATTAATGAATTTCATTTTCTGTTTGTGGCAGCTAAAGGCTTTTTGTATAATGAAAGGTCCACCTATACCACAAATATAGAAAGTTATTCGTCTAAGTTCAAATTGATACAACATTTACTGTACAATTATATAACATAATCACCTACATATGATACACCTTTATAAAATTATCATATATTACATTATCTTCACCAATGCACCAGTTATCAATAGCGCTGATAGGCAGATCATATGAGTAAATATATTTGTTATCACTGAATAAATAATAATTGTTTTAAATTGTCATATCACAGTGTAGTCATTCATACACTAAAATTCATAATTATTAGCATATAATAGCTTAAAATCATTAAAATTCAATTAAAACTGTAACATAATCAGATATCAAGTATAAGCACTTTGTCATTTAAATTAAAAGTTGTATAATTTTACACTATTGCCTGTTGTGGCTGTAATATAGCTAAAATTGCTGTTTTTATCTCAACAGATTGTCATATAAGTTAATATAAAATAGTGTATAAGTATATATGATGTCCAGTGAATGTAGATCAGTTTAAACAATTCTGGTGATGGTTCATAGTAGCAATTCATTCTATCAGTTGAACTATGAACTTTGACATTATATATACTTACCAGTGATGGGAAGTAATTGAGTAAAAGTAATCAGATTACAGTAACAATTCTTTTTTTGGTCCCATTTACTTGTAATCAATACTTTTAAAAAATGTAATTTCTACTTGTAATTTACTTCTGGAAATAAAATTGTAATTATTACAATTTAGTAGTCGTTAGTATTAGTATCATTCTTTGCTATATCGTCATCACTACTGTTTTTGCAACCAAATTAGAGTTAATAGGCCTATTAACAAAAAGTTACTCAATGTTTCCGAAAATATTCTCTTTGATGTGTTTTGTTTGTTTGTTTGTTTGTTTAATTAATAATTTGGGCTTGTGCCCAAAACATACCAAAAACAAGGAATTTTTAGGTACTGCCATTTTGTAGAGTAATTGTAAAATGTACCGTAATTGTAATTTTACTGATTACTTTTTGAAAAAGTAATTTGTAATTATAATTAAGTAAAATCTCTCAGGTAATTGTAATTCAGCCCAATTACTTTCTTTTTGTACTTTTCCCATCACTGATACTTACACACTATTTTATATTATATGACATTAATCTGTTGAGATAAAAACAGCAATTTTATCTATATTACAGCTACAACAGGCAATAGTGTAAAATTATACAACTTTTAATCTAACTGACAAGTTGCTTATACTTGATATCTGATTATGTTACAATTTTAATGATTATAAGCTATTATTTGCTAACATTTACCATATTAATTTTAGTGTATGAATGACTACACTGTGATATGATAATTTAAAACAATTATTATCTATTCAGTGATAACATTTAAATATATTTATTTATATGATTTATCAGCACTATTGATAACTGGTGCATTGGTGAAGATAATGTAATTTTATAAAGGTGTATATATGTAGGTGATTATATTATATAAGTGTATAGTAAACGTTGTACCAATTTGAACTTCAGTGAATAGCTTTATATGATTATAATTTATGTGGGAAATTGAAAAATAAAATGTCAAGTTCAAAAGAACTTAAAGACAATATCACAAGAGAAATTAACTCTTATCTCAGAAGCAGAACTTATGCACGTGAAACAACATTTATAGTATAAAGGTGCTGGCAGTGTTGTGTGGATGCAAGAGGAGGACTTTTCCGACATCTCCTGTGATGAGGTACATGGTTAATTTCATTGTGAGAACCTGAATCTTTACACCATTAGCAGCTTTATTTGCGTAGATATTTTACCTGATTGCTTGGGAGTTAGAGCTGTAGCCGCAATGCTGCATAAACTTGCATGATTGGCTAACTCTTACGTGAAATGCACTGTAGATGAATTTTCACTTCACTATTCAGCAATCACTCGTGGCATAGTGGTTAAGGCTGCTGGCTATGATGTTAGTGGTCCCATGTTCACATACCGTTGTGAAAAAAATTTACAGTTAGGAATAGGTCCCAAATAGGTATGTAGGGTGAAGAGGAGGTGAGAGGAAAGGAAGAAAGAGGAAAACAAAGAGAAGAAAGGAGAAATAAATTATTTAATTTTCTCCCAGTTTCACCTTCTGCCTACTAGATGGCATTGACGAGTTGCAACCTGTAAGTATTTTAAGGCCCGGTCTTCGTAGTAAACCACTAGTAGGTCTAAGAGGAATGATAATTCTTTCACACTGGCCGTGTGTAGGCTAAGGTGGAAAGGTAGAGCCAGACTGAAAAATTAATGCCATAGCCAGGATTTGAACCAGGATCTTTGGCTCTCCGTGCTGCCGCTCTACCATTGAGCTACAATGGCAACACGCCAGTACAACATTAAATTCTTCAACTGACCCACATGACCTGGTATACCACCAGGTGTTCTCAATATGAGATAACAACCCAATGGCGACTTACAACCTGAAAGTACTTTAAGGCCTGGGCTTCATAGTAAACCACTAGTTGGTCACAGTAGAATGATAATTCTTTCACACTGGCCATGTGTAGGCTAAGGTGGAAATATAGTCTGACCTTTTCACCTCGAGCTAAGAACTTATTGAGAAACAAAGGACAAAATATAATGTAATATATGTGCACAGTAGTTTACAAATAGGTTCATAGATGTTGGTGAAGTTTATTATTATGGTACCAATAACATGAAATAAGACTTTAAAAAAAATCTTTCCTATTATTTAGTGGGCATGCCTCTCAACTCCCTTATTTTAAAGATTAAGCATAGTAATTCTCAAACCTAAAAACCGTAATCAAGTTGAAGTTTAATACGTTGGACATAATATAGTATTCCATTTGGATTTATTCTTGAAGTTCGGGCTTGAAATAGTTTGTTGGATTATTATTTTGTTACAAATAGTGTTGCAAATAAATACCATAAATAAATAAATATATAGATACATTTACACACTATACATACAATTACACGCATTATTTAAATTATTTAACTAGGCTGGTAATGATCACTTCTCTGCCAAAATATGTAGACTAAGTAAATTTGAAAGTGAATCATATTTATCTCTATCTATGCCATATCTACTTTAAAAATCCTTTTAAATTTGTATAATATAAATGCAAGCAATGGTCATGTCTTTCTCCACAATTTATCTTACATTTGGTGTATTTTTAAGACAAAACCAGAGTTTATATATTGTTATGAAATCTATAGGTCTAAAAAATTACCAATTAAAAGTGGCCATTTCTTGTGTTTCTAAAAAAGTACATACACAGCTTCCAGAGTGTCATAGTATCCCCAACATTTATAGCATTGCTTATTTTATGAGAATTAATTGCTTACAGCTATGGCGATTGGTGACTACCTTTCTGTTCTTTGGAACTGTGGGCTTCAACTTCTTGTTCAACATGATCTTTACCTATCGCTATTGCCGAATGCTGGAGGAAGGCTCATTCCGAGGGCGTACTGCTGATTTTGTGGTGATGTTCCTGTTTGGAGGAGTTTGCATGATTGTATCCTTAAAAAGCTGTTACTAAACATTTGGAAAATTAATTTATATTTTACTGTATGTTTTACATGGTTCAATGTTACTTACCAGTACTTGTTTATAATTGAGGTAGATGGAAGAAGGGCCTAGGTTGGGCCCAAGGAGCTGATTGAATAAAGGTCCTTTCTGACCAGGAAATATAATGCCAGGAGTTTTGTTTTGTTTCCATAATGTATATAAGTGTGGTCCAACTGTTTTTGGGTGAAGGGCCAGATGAGACTCAAAATCAATCTGTGGGCTGGAATAATATATTAATATTAAAAATTATATTGTTATGATTATTAGAAAATGGGACGAAATGTGATACATGTAACCAGATTGTCTTAGAGGCCGATTTTACTAACTCAAATAATACAAAGATAATCACATGGTGGAAAATGCACACTCACACATACACGTTCTGCCAAAGCACAATTTTGCACATATGGATACTGCTCCTTGTTAACTACCATCCAAAACTCAATGGGCTGGCAATTTCTCATTGATATAAGAAAACTGTCACTCTAGGACCTATAGGTCACATAGCTCCATTTGCATACAGCAAACTCCCGATTATCTGTGCGCAAAAATTTGAATTTTCTGCATGACATTTTGAATCTCCTACATTTTGTATCAAATTTTCCACACTTTATTTGTAAGATTTTGAAATTTTCGCACCCGTTTGGGATTATTATCTTTTTTTTCCGATTATTCATGCTTGTCGCAGTCCCAATTAACACAGATGATCAAGACTTTTCTGTATCTGGATCATCAGTCAGAGATGCCTTCATGGGGTGGTTAAACAGAAAAAATCTAGGTTGTAGTTCATCAAAATCAGATAAGTTGAAAAATCGACAATAAACAATGTCATTTACAGAGAAATGCAAAAAGTGGGGGACGGTTTATTATTGAACACAGGCTGGATATGGCCTGCGAGTTGCCAGTTGGACCACACCGATGTATGTTATATATTATGAGACTTCCCTGGATGTGCATTTGATGATTAAATTTGTTACTGTCCTGAAGTTAGTTACAATATTGTTTTCCTGTAGGTGATAGCGCGACAGGTGTTAAGTCCATTCATTCAAAGCCCTCTGGGGGAAAATAAAGTATTACTAGGATATGAAAGTTTGGAAAACTTTGTTAGAGGCTCTAATTTAGTAATGGAGTTCTTTAACTCACAGTTAGGGACTTCATGCCCAGGAATTTCACATCCTAAAAAAATCTGTTAGTCTCAGCTGGGTTTGAATCCAGAGGCAGGCAAGCTGCTTCTGCAGGTCAGACAGACATTGTATTGAAATTAAATAGTACATTTCCATCATTGTTTTCTACCTCTTTGAGGTGCTGTGTCATCCCAGCCAGTTTTTTTTTTTTAGAATAACTCATCTTAATGCTCTGTGAATAAGTTTCCTTAATCCCTTACAGATATTTGCATTTTTTGTAAATTTGTTGTTCCTTGGCCAAGCTTTCACGATCATGCTTGTGTATGTTTGGTCACGAAGAAACCCATTCGTTAGGATGAATTTCTTCGGACTGATCAACTTTCAGGTATGTTGCACAAAGCAGTTTATAGAAACTGTCCCTTCAAATTTGCCATCCTACAATGCTGTGTAGATTTGAGTACATCCCTGGGTGGATCCCATCAGAACCATAACCAAGCAAGCACTTAAATGTTCCATGCATTCAAAGGGATTCAGTGAACCTCTTAACCCATGTTTAATTTCCTACTCAGGCAGACTAACAGGTGCAGATCAATCCTTTGATTTTGAATGCTTTTAAGAATCCACTTGTTTTGTTTTGTTTATGTTTGTAGGCACCGTACTTGCCCTGGGTCTTGCTCGGCTTCTCGGTGTTGCTGGGCAACGCCATCTGGGTCGACTTGATGGGGATGGCAGTGGGCCACATGTATTATTTTGTGGAGGATGTGTTCCCAAATCAGCGAGGAGGATTCCGACTGCTTACCACGCCACAAATTCTGTAAGTAGACACTCCACATTCCCCTAAGGGGGGGGGGGGGGGCAGTGTTTCCCTGAGTGATAACACAAGCTACCTCAACGACAGACTCTGCTTCCTGACAATAAACAGCACAAAAATAGAAAGAAAGCTTACTAAAGGTTGCCCTCAAGGTTCCTGTTGCGGACCCGGTTTGTGGAATGTGCAGTATGACTCTCTACTGAGCTTACGCTACAAGACGGTACCAAGGTTATCGCCTTTGCAGATGATGTTCTAGTCCTCGTAAAAGGTAAGACCATTCTGGAAATCGAAAACAACGCAAATATTGAGCTCAACAAAATATCTAATTGGGCTAAGCTAAATAAAATATCATTCAACAGAAATAAAACAAAAGTACTGTTGATTTCAAGGAAAAAGCCAAGGACACAACAAGGATTACAAATCTACCTCAATAATGGGAGGATAGAACAAACAGATAACATGAAATACCTCGGAATTATAATAGACAAACGATTTAAATTCAATCAACACATAGAGCACATAACAGAGAAGAGTATAAAACTAATTCACGCGCTGGCAAAGTCTGCTAAGATTAACTGGGGACTAAACTCCAGAGTTATGAACATAATTTACAAAGGAGCTATAGTTCCTATACTGTCATATGGAATTCCCGTATGGATAGAATCCCTTAACGCTAAATTCAATGTAATGAAACTTAAACGGGTACAACGGCTGATCAATATAAAGATCGCTAAAGCTTTTAGAACGACGTCGCACGAAGCATTGTGCATACTAACAGGAACAATCCCGATCAACATTGAACTCTCTGAAATATCTAAGTTCTATTATATAACTAGAGGAATAGTGAAAGGCCCTGCGGGATACACACCCCTGGAAACAGCAACTAATTATAGAGAGTGGCCTCATCCCTCACTAAATGTAAAACTCCACGAGAAAACAAATGAAGACACATACTCCATCCAAATTTATACAGACGGAAGTAAGACCGAGTCAGGTGTGGGGGCCGGTGTAGCTATCTACAGTCAGGAAGGAGCGATACAGCAACTAAGATATCGACTGGACAATAGGTGTTCAAACAATCAAGCCGAGCAGATAGCGATAATGAAAGCCCTTAAGGAATTACAAAATTATAACGACATAACAGAGAGATCTGTGGCGATCCACACCGACAGCAAAATAACACTTGATCTGCTAAATAATAACTCAAAGCACGGAGCTATAATTGAGGAAATAAGAAGGAACTTACGATCCCTAATACAACAAAACTGGAAAATACACTTTCAATGGGTGAAAGCTCACGCAGGGACTGAAGGAAATGAACTTGCCGACCAGCTGGCCAAACAAGCAACACGCAGCCTTGAACTAGAGCCGATATACGACTTACTTCCTCTCAGCACAGTAAGAAGAGATCTATATGAGGAATCGATTAACGCATGGGAGGATGAGTGGGCAACCACCACCAACGGAACAATCACAAAGTCGTATTTTCCTAATGTCCGAAGCAGATTAAAGTCAAACCTCAAGCTAACGCACAATCTCACAGCAATGATTACAGGTCATGGGAAATTTGGAGAATATTTACACCGGTTCAAGATTTTACAGGATCCAACATGCAGGTGCGGGAGAGATTTGCAGTCTACTGACCACGTTCTTTGGGACTGCGAGTTACTACAATCAGCCAGAGATGAACTCCGCAGAGAAGTGCTTCAATCGGGTGGACGATGGCCTCCAAATAAAAGCGAACTTGTTATAAAACACTTAAAATGTTTTTCCCAATTTGTAAATAAGATAGATTTTGAAACTTTACAAAATACTAATTAAGTGATGGGAAAAAAAAAAAAAAAAAAAAAAAAAAAAACTGAAAATAAGAAATCTAAAATTGTGACTGTTTTTGAAACTTTAACAAAATACTAATTAAGCGATGTACAAAAAACTGAAAAGATTTTGAAACTTTACAAAATACTAATTAAGTGATGTAAAAAAAAAAACTGAAAATATGAAATCTAAGTATTGTGACTGTTCTCATAAGCATGTAGTGTTACATTATGTAATGGAGCATGTAGCTATAAAACCGTGGTGTTAATAAAAAAAAAAAAATACTGTGTTTGTTTGCAGGAAAGCGCTGTTCGATGCTCATCCGCAAGATGCAGACTACACACCTCTGCCAGAGGATCGGCCAGGCGGCTTCAACTGGGCCGAACAAGCTCAGCCAAATCAGCCCAACCAGTGATGCAGAAGACGTACAAAATAATGCTCCACCCACTTTCATTTTTTCGATGTTTTGCCCCAAACCCCAACATGGCCTATTCATGTAACACTGTACTGATCAATAAACATTTTACTGTTTCTCATTTTCAGTAGTAGTTTCTAAGTGCCCTCACATCCCACAGGTGTCATGACTCCCATAATCTTGTCTTGTATTTAAGGGAACCTGGGCCTTGGAACATACCAATAATTATCACTTTACTTTTTTCGTTGCATTATGTTCTCCTAAAGTTTCCTCTTTTCAACACTCTTTGAAACATAATATTCAGTACTAAAGAGTTAAAAGTTTCTAAACTTTACCTAGAGATTGAAGCAGATGTAAAGAAGTAATGTGTTTAGATTATCCAGGGGTGCCCACCCCCTCAAACTTCATTGCTCACCCCCAACCTAATTGGCTGTCAACAAGGACGCCAATATGATATTTTCTAGGAAGGGGCAATTTTTTTAATTAATATATTTTTTGTCGCTTTAACTTCTTGGGCTATAATAAGTGCAACAATGACGTAGCCAGAAAATAATTGCGGGGAGGGTCGAAAGTGCTGGGGGGTTTAGAATACCCCCCAAGAAGGGGGTCGGGGGTCCATCCCCAGAAAATTTTTAAATATTGAACTAATGAAAATCGCATTTTACGCTATTTTAGCACAGAAAAACTAGTTATGAAAGTTGTTTACCATACTCGAAGACATGCCAATGTAAATAAGAAATCATTACCTAAGTGGGAGGCCCACCACCGGAAAATTTTTAAATACTGAACTAATGAAATCACATTTTACGCTATTTTAGCACTCAAAAACTAGTTAGGAAATTTGTTTGCCATACTCTTAGACATGCCAATGTAAACAAGAAAATGTTACCTAAGTAGGATGTCCACCCCCGGGAAATTTTTAAATACTGAACTAATGAAAATCACATTTTACAATATTTTAGCACTGAAAAACTAGTTAGGAAATTTGTTTACCATACTCTAAGACATGCCAATGTAAATAAGAAATCATTACCCAAGTGGGGGGGTCCACCCCCGGAAAATTTTTAAATATTGAACTAATGAAAATCACATTTTACGCTATTTTAGCACTCAAAAACTAGTTAGCAAATTTGTTTACTATAATCTAAGACATGGCAACTTAAACAAGAAACTGTTACCTAAGTTATAATACTTATTACTATTTATAAGAAAAGTTGAATAACACATGGAACAGTGGACATAATAGGCCTACTCATTATGTTATGAAAAGAAAATAACTGCTATATCATATTTGACACACCAATAAATCTTGTTTAATTAAATAAATATTTTATTTCTTAAATACAAATATAGAATTTTAGGTTTTGACCTTTGGGGGTCCAAACCCCCTGGACCCCCTTTCCTAATCCACTGTGGATTCTGCTTCCATGTTGTCAATTTGGTAAAAATTCTGCAAACTTTTTATGTCTTAACTGACTTTCAAATAATTGTCTTAAAAGAAAAACACCTGACTATAATAATTATTAATAAGGTAGACGCACCAGTCTTTGACAGTTTAGTGATGAAATTTCTTCATTTTCTATGTTGTCATTAACCAAACTCACTAAATTAAATAAGATCAGTACTGACTAATTGTTTGAGGTTTTATGAGTACTGTATGGTAGTATTAATTATTAATAACCTATATTAAATAAGTTATAATTTTTTTTCTAACACATGTTTTCTGTACCAGTCTTTGACACTCGTTGACATTTATGTTCGGTCACTTTATAATCTATTAAACTTAGAAGATGATGATATAATGCTAATATTAATTTAACAAAATCGTTTAACCTTTAATTCTGTTCATTATAATGATACTGGTGAATGATTTTACAACTTTTAACAGAACAGCATTCTCATTCAAGGCGCACACTGCAAGGGTTTTTAACATATGCAAAAGTATAAATTCTTGCACATACATTCTTTCTTCTTATGGTCATACAAACATGAAAATATGAAGCTAGGCTGATTACTGAAATTAAGTGGTTACCTCTACAATGAGTTAAGTTATAAAAAACTTATAAAAATATCTACGGACTTAGAAAATTCATACTTTGGTCTTGCTTCAGTGAGAAAGAGAACTGGAGCCTCGTGATTCAAATTGAGGAGCTACTTGATAGAGAAGTAGCGGCTCTGGTCATGCAAACCACCATTAACGGCCATGGGTGTCGGCATGCTGACCACTTGCCCCCCAATCCTGCCATCTGCCTATGGCAGATGTTGCAGCAGTTGGGTGATAGGCCAAGTCCCTTCACGGAGTTTAGTTTAGTTTTAGTTTTCCAAGCCTCAGATGTTGTTATAGAAGAAATTTTCTCCAAGTAATCTTTCATCTTTAGTGGATGTAGGCTCAGGCCAAAATAATGTCCTTTTAAATGGTGAAGGTACATTTGACATCAGGGCAGGCTGTGTTGTAAATATAGGCATACCAGATGGTGTTATGGGAACAGTAAAAATAGAATGTGTTGAAGGCATAGGCACCAACTTTGGGAGGACAAGGTATTTTCTGACCAATCCCAAACTTTTATTAAATTGTTATCATTGGTGCTATGGGAATAGTCAAAATAGAAGAATGCATTGAAGGCTTAGACACTGACTTTGGGGGGACAAGGTACTTTCTACCCCTCCCCAACTTTTAAATTGTTATCATATAAGGCCTATGTATAGGCTAACTAGTAAAATACAGTTCTTGCTCCCCAACAATATTGCACAAGTCAGCACCTCTGGTTGGTGGTGTAGGATGAGAATTTAAAAAGGGTACACTTAATGTTGAGAACAGTATCATGGGTGCAGCCAAATTAGACTGTGATGAGCACGAAGTAGTTGGATGAAGACATATTTATATGCTTTCGGTCAAAACAGTGAAAGTCCAAACTTTTGGGCTCTTACCACTCGATTTCTAATACAATGTAACTCTAGGAGCATCAAATGTTTTGGCAGCAGTAGCTGTAGGCTTGCCATCTCCACAGCCTTTATGCCCTTAGCTATTTGTTCAGAGGTGTACTTCCTCTTAGAAGTCATACCTGAAACGTGTTCCAATTATTGACAGTTGGGTGTTCCAGTGATTGACACCCATGTCAAAGACTGGTAAAAAGGGTCATGTGTTAATATTTTCTAGATAGGAATCCCTAATATTTTCAGCCTATCCAACTAATGAATAAGTAATGTCAATTCAACATATTGACCATTGTACCAGTCATTGACAGGGGATGTCTAAAACTGGATCGTCATATAATTTAACGTACCAGTAATTGACACCCCTACTATAAATCAGTGATTGAGGTTAGTGTTAAGTTTTACATAATATATCTATTCTTTCATCATCATAGATCAGCCCTACATAATATTAATCAATAGCAATATAAAATTGTTGTTATTAACACACAAGGTAATGCCTCCCCTTAAGAGTTGTAGCAACGAAAATGAGAAAATCTGAAGAATTTGTGCTGCAATAATCTCACAAATTTTTTTCCTTCAAACCAAGAAAGAGTTTAGCCTCAGATGCTCGTCACTAATGACACATGAACTGAACTAAATTTACATATATTTACAGTGGAAAAAATAAAATAATTTTCCTTAATATTTAAAAAAATTTGCATAAGTGACAATGACTGGAGCACTGTCAAAGACTGGTGCGTTTACCTTATACATTTTTTTTTCCTTGCGCCCGCCCCCGGGTATGGGCGCCCATGGCTGTAAAAAATTCTTCATCTTTATCTTTATAAAAAATTAGAAGAGACCTTTTGAAGTTATAGAACTTGACCGTTTTTTATTTTTAACATATAAAACACTAATTTTGCAACAATTTTCAACCCCCCCCCCCCTAGAAAATTCATAAAACGATAATATTTTGCCCCCCCCCCCCAGAAATTTCAATGATGCAGTCTGCGTCTTAACCCCCCACCCCTGGATTATCTCTCTTCTTATTTCCATTTGCTGTGATTGGTTTTTGAACTTTTTACACCTTCCACCTTCTTGGCTGCATTCTCTAACCAAAATAATCATCTGTTGAACAGAAAATGTACTATAATGCTTTGTTAGGGAATTGTTCAGATTAGCTCTATAACATTAATTTAATGCAGTATAACCTATAATTTTATGGACTGACAGAATGTAGTTGCGTCGCTGACTACAGATCCGTCAGCCCAGGTTCAATCCCTGGTACCTCCTTGCATTTTTCGGAGGTAGGGAGACCTGGAATGGGGTGCACTCAGCCTTGTGACTCAAATTGCAGAGCTACTTGATAGAGAAGTAGCGGCTCTGGTCATGGAAACCACCATTAACAGCCATGGATGTCAGCATGCTGACCATATATCCCCCAATCCTGCCGTCTGCCTATGGTAGATGATGCAGCGGTTGGGTGGTAGGCCTTGTTCCTTCAGGGATGTAGTGCCATGGAGTTTGAGTTGAATGTATTGCATAATGGTTAACTATTTGTCAATATTTAGTTATCAAATTACCAATCTTTCTGGGAATAGGATGTTAAAATAACATAGTTTTAATATCTTCATAAATTCCTCTTTTAAGCATAAAGAGGAGTTACGGCAAAACATGCTTCACCATCCAATATCTTAAACATAAGAGAGATAAGTGGAGAAAAACTCTAATCTCATATATTTAGTAAATTTCATGAAAAATGCACTTATCTTTCAATTTGTGAATTGTGAAATTGACAACAGAATTCACCACTGTGTCCGCAACCAATATCTGCGGTATTCGTAGAGATGTCAACAGCTGATAAGATTATGACTCCTAATTTAAAAAAAATGCAGTGCTGAAAGGGCTGGTTGTACAGTGTGATGAATTTGTGAAATCACTACATGGGTGCGATTGTGTTCAACAAGAACAAGGAAGAAAAAAGAACAAATAATGTGTGATTTTCGAAGGAGTAATGGATAACATAGTGCAGGACTGCCGAATAATAGAAAATACAGGATGGTGGGGAATTCAATAATTAAGAAGTGAAATTAACAATTTTGGTATTAAGAATTCCCTTTTGAATATTTGTAATCTGATTCCCAAGTGAGGTTCAAGGTAATTCGTTTAACATTTTCCACGACAGCGGGAATTTTAGTGTAAACATTTTCTCGTTTTCTGATTTTCAGGAATCAAAAGTGTTAAATATAACATGATTTATTAGGCTTGTATGTGACTTAAATTAAATAGAGAAGTGCTGACATGCAGCCGCTGCCCATGTTCAATACTAAGTCTATTCTAAGAAAAGAGCATTTATATATTTAGTTTATATGCTGTAATTCTGGTAATTTAATAAGGAAATTGAATTATGGATATACTATAAGTCTCACACGACTATCTTGTGTGGGGTAATTAAAATTTAGTTACTATGCATAATGTACTTATTTTTTGAGATGTCCTAGTATTGCACCAGATTGTTTAGATAAATGTTACTGTTGTCTTGATATTTCTTATGATCTAGAATAAGAAATTGGCAAGTATTTTAAATGAAAAGACACTTAACTTGTTTGGATAACATTTCTTAATTGAAAACAAATTTTCATAATCACAAATTGCTGAAAAAATGTCTATAAAACCTGATTAATACTGATGATGATAATAATAACCTATTATGTACAAGACGCCAAAAGTAAAGTAATATAAAACTTGTTTCCTCTCTCTCTCAATCTTTCTCTCATTAATAATTAATTGAATAACATTCTTGTTTAGTTTATGTGATAGACTTGTAAAATGACAGGTTAATTCTAAAATTGTGTTGCATAAAGTATGAACTACGTATCTCTTAAATATTGACTGGGAGACCAAGGGAAAAGACCACTTGGAAGACCTCGACGTAGGTGGGAGGACAATATTAGGATAGATTTAAGGGAAGTAGGATTTGCGAGGGATGAGTGGACAGAGCACAGAATAGGGTAAGCGCAGCAATGAACCTTCGGGTTCCGTAAAATGGATACTTTAATTTAAGGCTTTTTAATATAGCCTACAGTTTTCCTCGGTGATGTCCAGTCCTGAACCCAGATATTTTACCCAGCCGGGAATCGAACCAGGACCGCCAGGGTGGAAGGCAAGTATGCTACCTATACACCCATGGTGGTGGACTTGCAATTGAGTAAGTAAGTAAAGTATGAACTTTTGAAAATTAAGCAAAAAAGTGTCCTATTAGCCTAGTTTTGTTGTTAAAAGCCATGGAAATTGCAATTTAAAAAAATGAACTAATATACAGGGAGACCCAATGAACTATGAACCAGGTGTTTTTCCCATTCGTGAAGCCAGCTTGCGTTGCAGTCTGTGGCTATCATAGAGTGTGGCTGATGCGACCATACAACAATTTCCTTAACTATAGACATACTTTTGGGATGTGCCGCTGGACTTGCTTCCAGTTCGCTGGACCATGCATTCTCGGCACATCACAAAAATAATCTCTCTGTATGTGTAAAGGCTTTACCAATGTTATGAAAGGTGTCTTTCAAAACAGGCAGGCATTTTGTATGACTGTGCAAAGAGCTACTAAATTGTTGAAGTCAAAACCATACAAAATAACTGTGGCACCTACTCTTCAACCTGTATGTAGGAGCACATTTTGTGAGTAGAGTCTCAAGAGTTATACAAAGGCGAACTAGACCCATATATCTTTTCTCAGACGAGGCTTGATTCCACCTTCATGGATATTGTGTACACAAAATAATTATAAACCTAATATTGTTCACCAAGTACCCCTCCATGACGAAAGAATTGGCGTAAGGTGCACCATAAGGGGAGAACAAATTATTTGGCCCATTTTTTATGAGGCAACAATTGACCCCCAGGTACGTGAATACTAATATAACCCCAGTGTTTATTTTTTTTATTTATTTATTTTTAAAGGGAATTAACAGACTCTACAGCCAATATTTCGATGAAAACAATTGAAAGTGTGTTTTAGGACAGAATTATTAGTGGATTGGTTGGTGTATGGTTATTTAACGATGGGGATGTAAGTTACTGCAGCTTTAGCCTATGACCGTCGCCGGTGTGCCAGAATTTTGTCCCGCAGAAGTTCTTTTACATGCCAGTAAATCTACTGACATGGGGCTGGCTTGGATTGAAACGGCAACCTTGGGCACAGAAAGCCAGCGCTACACTAACTGTGCCACCCAGGCCAACGGAGAATTATAAGTAGATATTTGTAGCCCCCTAACCATTTGTGACTTTTATCCCTGGGGTAAATTAAAACAAAGTATTTTACACAAACCTAAAAATCCGAGCCCTAGTAATAACAAAACCACAGTTTAAGCATAATATGGAAACAAAGAACGCAGTACTAACAACTTAATATACTGTTCAAGAGCAGGATATTGGCATAGCACTGTTGATATGCTTCTCTTTCCAGTTCAATACAAGGACAACTTAAAATGTCTTTGTATTGAACTTACAGCTCGCTGGATATGCTTTAGAGTGATACTAGGACTTATTTCTCAGAGTGAACAAATTGTAATTCAATATATCTGAGTATTGAATTAGAAAGAGCAAGATTTACACTGTATGTCCATGTAGATATCTCAAAATCATTTTTTAAAGATGTCCTAGTATTGAACTAGAACAGCAATTGTAATCTGATTCCTAAGCAGGGTTTAACGTAATTCGTTTAACATTTTCCATGACAGCAGAAATTTTAATGTAAACATTTTCTGATTTTCAGGAATCAAAAGTGCAATCTAACATGAATTATTAGGCTTGTATGTGACTTAAATTAAACAGAGAAGTGTGGACATGCAGCGCAAAATATTTATGTGCAAACATTTATGATTTTTAGCAACCAAAAGTGCAATCTGTAAAAGGACCGGAATTATTAGGCTGTGAGCTATACAAAGAAAATAAGAATGGTTGTGTGCTGAATGGCAAATAAAAATTACATGCTGTTATTTCAACTAATATGAAATGGATAATCAAGTACCGACTTAAAAAGAGAATTTCAATGCATTGAAATTTTCGCTGTACATTAACAAAACATGGATAAATATTCCATAATGTTTCCAAATGCTTAGGCATTAAGAATTTTTGGAAAACACAGAGTGGCTTTTTTTTTAAACGTCATGGTTCAAAACATGGTGTATTGTATACCAATGTTGTATACCCCTGTGTGGTCTAGCATTGCTGGCTACAGATCTGCAGGATTGGGTTTGATACATGGTACATCCTCAGATTTTCTGAGTGGAGGTCTGGAATGGGGTGCACTCAGCCTCATGTCACAAACTGAGGAGCTACTTTATAAAAAAAATATAAAAAAATAAAAATAGTAGTAGCTCTGGTTCAGTAAGCCATCAACAACGGCCATAGGAGTTGGCATGCCCTCCAATCCTGACATCTGCCCATGGTAGATGATGCTACGGTCGGATGGCAGGCCTAGTCCCTTGGGATGTAGCACTATGGAGTTTTAATTTAAGCTTTGACATGAGACCTCAACCACATATATAGGACAAGTACAATCTAAGATAGATCTGCCTACAATTTTTTTTTTAATTTTGCAACATCTGTAACTTTGAAATGGAATGTTGAAAATTTCCGGAAAAAAGATTTATTCATAACTCATGACAAGTATAACCCAAAAAATGAGCAAAATCCATGACATTTGAGGGCTAGATCAATGATTGATTTGACATGGAATGACCCATGACACTAGACGACCAGTCCGGAATCAGCTGATGATGATGGGAAGACCCATTGAAATGATCATACTGGGTAAATATACCTTTTAGTGAAGTTAGTGTGTACATTTCTGATCCCAATCTTGCTACAGATATCAACACTTCACTGTACATTTCCATCTAACATTAATATTAATGATTTCTTGGTCTTCCAACCAGGTGAGTACAAGGATGTTTCAAAGCTTTGCAGCTAACTCCGCTGCAATCTTCTGGGAGAAGCAAGCTGGTTCTGGAAAGGGTCTATATCTTATGGAAAATGGCGAGGAAAGACCTGATGAAGTGGGGGGCCAACAGGAGAGCCAAGAAGTGTACAGGCTAAGCGAGTTGATCTGATTAGCAGGGAAGGAAAAATGGATACAACACATTTTAACTTAAAACATTACACTGCATTTTAAATTTCTCAGTTGTATTCTTTTAGGAGGGCAACAATAACAGGTGCCATCACCCGGGGGGGGGGGGGGGGGGGTGACAAAATAAAAATGTGTCTTTGTAAGTAAAAATCGCTCAAGGGAATTTAAAGAAAATAATAATACGATTTAAAACAATTAAATAAGCTTAAGAACTTTCTACAAGTCAACATGCGTATTGAAACTTCTTTTAGTTTTAAATTCTGTCAACAAAGGTAATAAAACGCGGCCGAACTGGCCGCTGTGTTGATACAATAATATTATGGTTAGGGGAGGGGTGTTTATTTCTGTCGATGCTTGTCTCTGCAGTTATATTAATTTAAATGAGACTTCAACAATCGGTGATTATATCACAAGCAGCAACCAATTCTACCCGCGGCGGCAGTCATGACTTTGATGAAAATAAAATTCCAATGTGAGTTGACTCCGAAGTCTCCTTCAATCTAGATTTTGAACTGGGATGTGCGCATATTTAAGAATAGCTTATTAATAATGCAGTTCCGTAAAATAGTTACATTACTTGTTTATGAAATTTATTAGGATCAACCTAAAAAAAATGATGTAGGCTATAATTCACATAACTTCCTCTGCCCAAATAAAAGTTAGCCTCCCCTTAAAAATAAGAGAAAGTAGTCGCCAATCTTCGTATCACATCCCCAAAAGCTACCTAACCCAAATACAAAATTTTCTTTTCCTACAATTTTCCGTTACAAGGGGCCGTATTGCAAAGAGCCCGTATTCAGAGTTTGTGGCTTATAACTACCCTTCAGAGAATTATTTCGAAAAAGTGTTTCAAATAAAAGTTTTTGCTCTATAAGCAACCCACTTGCAAAATTTAAAGAAAATTGTTAGAGCCGTTTTCGAGAAAACTTTCTTTATGTAAAAATAAGGAAAACTTGTCTCCAATCTTCGGTTCACATCTTGAAAGGTATCTGACATAAATACAATTTTTTTTTTTCCTTTTATCAAAATTCATCTTTCCAAAATTCGAGATTCCGCTTGGAAAACAAAATATAAAAAAATCACTCAAAAAATAAAAGTTTGCACAATTTCGGGAGTGTATTTTGGCCCAGATGTTCGCTTTATTAATGGTAACACCTACAGTCTGTCGCTCACGAAAACAATATATGTCCGTCTATAACGTACTTTAGATTAATAATAATAATGATGATAATAATAGCATTTATTGTCGTTTAACAGTACAATGTACAATGTACTGCATAATATGCTTGATATGCATGTCTTTCCTTCTAACAAAATTGGCTGAATTAGGTTAACTATGTCTTATATGCACCATTGGTATCACTGGTCACAATATGGTAACTCGAATCGATTCATAGATTGTTGATTCATGGTATACCATGATTTCGGAGCTTAGTTTTGTTTCTATATAACAAAGTAATTATTACTAATTTTGCATAATCCATTGAGTTTACGAGTTACATTAGATGAATTCGTTGCAGCTGCATCCATCGATAAACTCTTAAATTCTCGTGGGATTACCTTCGACTATCCAAAAAATAACACTTGGAACTGTTCCATCTTTTAATACTTTAAAAAGGGGGGGGGGACAAGAAATTTTCCGCACCGGGTACCACCTAATCTTGCTATGCCACTGCCATCATAGTGAAAAGATGAATTTGCTATAACATAAGTATTAATGAAGTTCTAGGTAACCTCCACAGCTTCTGTTTACTGTATGATTGCTGTGACCTGGGAAAAAACTATATTCTTTCTGGATTCATACATCCTGAACAGACATCACTCTTACAAAAAATCAGGTTTAGTTAGTTTAAAATCATGGTTTAAACCAAATGTTTTTTTGTTAAAAAAAAACACTGGAAGAGCCGAAAATTGCTACTGGAAAAGTTTGTCCTAATGTATTCCCAATTATGGACCAACTTCTGACAGCTCAAGCATCTTCAGCTAGCATAGAAATAACTTTTTCTTCCTTTGGTTTAGAGCTTTCAAATCTTTGAAACAGACTGGGAAATGAAGATAGTTTAACCAAATTTTATTATGTTATTTCTAGGGAAATGAAAAGTGTTATTATTCTAAATGTTTAATACTAGCCGTGCTTAATTTATTGTTTTGTAGTTCAAAGAAAAGCATTTTTTATTTTTACTACTTTATTTAAGGCTCATTTAACTGCATAACCTTTTTGTGATCAAAATACAATAAGTCAAAAACAAGAGACTAAATACGCAGACACATCAGATTATAAATGATTAATGCTATTAGTCTACTGTATAAGAACAGAGGATCTTTTTTCATTTGTTGAAGTCATTAAATCAGAATGAAGTTTGTTTTAGGCTTCTTGGTTCTGTTTGTACCGGTACCTTGAGGACAAGACCAGTGAAATGCCTTTTGAGCAGAATAATTTTGAGACAAGTATTTCATTAAATATTAATTGATAAAGTTGAATGTTTACAATTTCATTCAAGCTTCCTAGTAAGCGTACATTATCTGATGTTTTACAGTATTCAGAATTAAAATAAGACCCAATTTTTTGTTATACAAAATCAATGCAAAGAAAAGGTGGTTCAAACCTAAAAAACAGGTTTAAAAAAAAATTCCTTTAGGCAAGCTGAGGTAGATTTCGAAGTGCTTTTGGTTTAATTTATTGTCGCTGCGTAGCACTCTTCTTCTTTAGCCTTGGCATGACAAACCCGCAATAATAACTGCAAAAAAGAGGAAAGAGAACTTTTTAAAACATTCAAATCTCGCCTTATATGAGAACTATCAAGAAACTAGTTACTGATTTGTAGAGTACTCATCAAGAGCTTTTCAACGATACCCCACAACACGTAGTTCCAAAAATTTCGAATTTCCATCCCCCCACCCCCACCGCCACTCGTACCCCCAAAACCCCCGAATCGTTGGTGTCACTGTGAACTCCATAGGGGCCGAAATATAAATGTTTTAAAATTTCAACCCCCTCCCCGACCACCCCCTTGGGCCAATTTTGCTCATTAACGAACTTGTCCGAACTATTGGGCCTAGAAATAACATAATAAAATTTGGTTAAACTATCTTCAAAATTACGGCCGCTAGCGTGTCAAGATATATATAAATATCACATTTTTTTTTTTGAACAGGCGGTGGTTTCGTACTTAGGGAGGCATGAAATGTAAAGATATGAAAGAATTTTTCGAAAATCATGACATGGTATCCATTGCAATAGGTAGATTTTTCTTTGAAAACTACCTAAAAACATTTTTTTCCCCAACACTGTAACAAATAGCCGGGTTCAGTCGAGCACTGTCTCCTGCAGCTCTGTTAGTGTGAACCTCTGTAAAAAGTCTGACTCATCCATTTTTCAGGCCCCATAGTGACAATGGATCAAGGAGACATGCCGAGATGTAAACAGTCACCTGAGGAAGGTCCGAAGGATAGGACCAAAACAACATGAAGAATGAAGAAAGGAAAAAACACATGATCCACCAAAAACAATTTTATTTTAATCTTGACTAAATTGAGGACTATGTTTTTCAAAATTTGCATTCTTAAAAAATTGACAAAAAGAACTATATAGTGGATTACCTATTTGCAATTGTACTCTTTAATCCTACTATATGCAATTGTCCTCTTTAATCCTATGTGATCAGTTTTAGCAAAACTCTGCTTATTCCAGTGTGATTGGGTTGCAGAATACAGTAGTGTTTACAAAACTTGTTTCTTAAAATGCAAGCATACTTACTTACTCAATGATAACAGACAATCTCATCGGTAGTGGGTGACTAATCGATCCCCTAGATACATTAACCAATACTGTCGTCTTAAAGACTTCAAGACAACCACTTGAAAAGGTTGTGATCACAAATTAAATGTGATCCTTTCGTCTATGCCAGCTGCATAGATAGAAGAAAGAAAGAAAGAAAGAAGAAAGAAAAAAAAAAGGGGAAAAAAAACCCTTGCTAACTTTAGGTATGCAAAACACACAACTTAATGGTTCACACTTGGCTATGTGAACCAGTTTAAGGAAGCTCGTAAAAGGGAAAAAAATATACATATCTTTCTATACAGCAAGATGTTAAAGGAAGGGTAAACTAAAAAAATACCATTTTCTCATTTTAATCTCATCGCACGGAGCTTTGAATTACGAAACGAATGGTGATCTCGTGAACTTCAGGTGCCCAATATTACGCCTTGTACGGGTGAAGTGAAAAGCTGCTGTGACGTCACACCTGACTAACTCGCTAGCAGGACAACAGCTGCTGTAATGCTCGGGCGTGTGTTTCTAATACACCACCAAGTCTCATTTGTGTTTGTTGTTGATAGAGATGCCTGCAATGTTACCTTCTAAGGACAAATCTCGGTATTCACAAATTAATATCACACGAAAAGAAAATGACAAGGAATTATTTAAAGAATTGCAAGGAAGAAAAGAAAATACGGAATGGTGTAAATGTGGGCTGTGTATACATATGAAAACGGGCCACGAAAGTGTGTGTTGTTGGGACTGTGAAGTAATTTGTGAACAGAAGGGGGTTGTAGACTGTATAACACGACATTGCTCATTCGATAGCGTTATTATAAATAAAGATACACTAGTTGCCAGGCGTTATCAGTTAATACTTAGATCTAATACAGTTCAAAAACAAAATATTTTTCAAGATACGAACAGAGTCACATTCAGATTCAGAATCATCTTTTGCGGTAGTAGAAATTTCTGAAATGCTAAAAGAGCTATCTAAATCACAATTTCTAGAAGAAACATTCAATGAATCTGTGCAAACATTGACATAAGTTTCATTTCCTAGTTCACACTGAACGCCTACGCTGTTAGAAACTGAATGTTCGTCATAAATACTAGATTCCACATTCATGATTTGTCCATTCCCGGATACTGAAGGATTACTGATCAAATCTTGCAACGACTCTCTCATTTCCTTCTTCCTCGAGTACGACGATTTTCTTTACTTCATTGGCGGTGTTTCAGATTTCCCACGCAAAAGAAGTGATGGCACAGCACTTCTTTTTTAAACAGATTGCGGGGTTTCTCCAGATAACTGTTTTCGTAACTGTACTGAAAGCTCGGTATCATTTTCTTCAAAATGTTGTGAACAAACCGTACTGTATTTAGTAGGAACAAATTTTTCTCTTTTTATTTTTATCAGCCATTGCTTATTTACGTTCGGGTGACTTATCTCTGTTGGGAAATCGATGGAAAGATATTTTAAGTGTGTTATCACTCTTCGACGATGAGTTTGTACACCCCACAACACAACAATAAACCATTGTTTGAACAGATACTCACTAAAAAACTGTAACAGTAGACAGAATACTGTGAAATGTCTTTCACCGGGCGAGACTGAGCCAAGCCTTCGTCAAGCGTGACGTCACGCGCCCATCGCTTTACAATAAATATATTCGTTTTGTGATTAAATGTGAAGGTGTAAAACATTTCTAACAGTGAATATCATTTCTTAAAAACATTTTCTTTCAATCCGTATGAAAAAAATGATACTGAATTTTTAGTTTACTTTTCCTTTAATGCATACAGCAATTACTAGGGGCCGCCGCCATGGTTGAGTCGGTAGCACGCCTGCCTTCCATTCCGGTGGTCCGGGTTCGATTCCCGGTCGGGTTGGGGATTTTTCAATACGGGATCACCAGGGGTCACTTGCGAACCTGAGGAATACCGTTCATGTGTTCATATGATCCTATACAAGAGACGCTGCTGACTAATGGCATATTCCAAAGTGAAATTAAAAAGTAAAGACAACAACCCATCTTCTTGCTTCAAGCTGCTTTTAATGGCAAACCTATCTGATATAAGTTTCCCTACCTTGACTCAGTTATAGGTTTCACTTAAAGACACTTTTGACCAGCCTAATTAACTTTTTGGGTATCTCAAACTAAATGAGGATATTGTACAATGTGTCTCACCTAAGTCAATTTTTTTTAAATCTATAAATAGCTGGTGAACAGATTTATTATACAAAATATTTGGTCAATGGTTCATCTTTTTCACCTAAATCCACATCAGAAATCTCCAATGATTCCCTACAAATCATGTTAATCTTGACAGAAGATGTTATGTTATCATTTATGTGATCCCACAAGTTTTCAAGGGAGTACAGGGAGTGAATGATTATGATGCTGACGGAGATGATGTAGCCTTGATAATTTATTAACGGAGCTGGTGGTAATGATGGAACCGATGATGAATAAAATGAATCAGAGATCTACGAACCTCGGCCTATGAAATCAGGAACTAAATTTAAAAAAATATATATATATGTCATTAGGTGTACCTGCATTAATGATTCTGGTGAGTAGTACTATGTTATATTGTCGCCACACCATGACTAGTGCCACTAGTAATTATGGTTATTATATTATTGTTACATATTAATAAATTATTCCCATATTTTTGCCACCACTTAATTACTCGTTTGAAATAGTAACCAGTGGCTCTTTCTGTTTACATGTGACTTTACTCAGAAATGTGACATCGCTTTGTTAAATAGTAGCTAACTAATAATGCAATCCCCAACATGCCAACAATGTCCATGATACACACAGAGGTTTCAGCTAACTCAGTAAAAATATCATCAACATATGATATAACTAGGGACCGGATTTTTAGGTTTTTAAAATCACTGTTTTAGGTTTTCCATTAGTAGTCCAGTCAATGAAAAGTTGTAGAGGGAAATGGAAGGAACACAATTTTTGACTTTGGGACTTTGTTTGGACTAGTTAGGAGGTAAACATACTAAAAGTCCTCACTCCTAGGAGGTGAGCGGGGGGCAGGGGGGCCCTCAGAAGATCCCTTTTTTCAGTTTTTCGCTTATATCTCGGGAACTATGGGTCCTAGCGATAATATTGCTCTATACAAAATTAAAGCTTACAAAATGGTCCACAAGATTTATTCTATTAATGTTTTCGCTATCTCTCCTAGTTTCCGAGATATCCGCGCTCAAAGTTAGCTAATTTTGAAAAAAAATAAAATTGCCTCGCGTTTCATGCCATATATCATAAGCTAACTCTTCGGCCCTTCGTCCTACAAAAAAGTCATAAGGACAAAGGTTGTAGAGAATTAAATGTCCTTTAAGAATTATGATACTTTGCGCTTTATCTTCAACCGTTCAAACCTTAAAGCAATTTTAACTTTATGTATAAATTCCGGGATTTTGTAGAAAATCCTTAACTTGTGTATTTTTCGTTGTTCCACTGCTCAAACTCTATATAAAATCCAATATACACGTATGATATATAGTTATATGTATATATTTACATGTATACATAGTATATACTATATATGTTGCACATAAAGAAATTATATGTATATATAAGTATTTATATACTATATTTTCAAAATTAATATTGTTTGGTGTAGAATTGATGAATTTATTGTTTGGTGTAGTTTAAAACCATTTTCCACACCCCGAATCTAATGGAACCACTTTGAGAGCTCCACCTCCTACCCCTACATAAATACAATTACTATATATATATATAATGATCGAAATCTCTGATAGTACTCAAAGTTGACAATTTATCGAGGATCGCTGAATCTTTATTGTTATTTAGGAGCCATAACTACCCCCTTCATAGGCAATAATACTTGTATTCAATGTATATTATATATAATACACAGTTAACATAATATATATTAACTGTACATTTGCTCCGCAAAGGCATTGGGGTAGGGTAATTCCAGAGTCAAGAACAATTTGTACATAACTTTTTTATTAACACATTAACTCGTAAATGTTTCTTTGAAACTGTGTTACGTTTAATTTAATAATATATTTACACCTTTTAGTAAAATAATTATTATATATTCCTGACTCTCTTGGAGCGGGATGGTCCTGGCTGGTCATGGGAACTTGGTTCTGGGGTGGGTTCTGCGTCGGTTTCTTCTTTATCCATAGAGAAAGATACATCTGTAGATACATCTTCTTGGATAACCGGCAGAGGATCAATGTTGAGTTCTTCATCCTCATTGTCCAAGAGGGGACCCCATTAAGACAGTTCCCCTGGCAGTTTTGGCACTTAGGGGAACACTTGAGAGATGCTTTTCTGCATCCGCATTTGGTGGTGGCACAATCCTTTGTGCACCGACAAAAAATAGATTTTAATATTTCATCCGGTGCAGCCTGCTGCTAACTGTGCACCGGGGATAGAAATTTGTTGGTGGTTAACTCCCACCCATACATCTGAGGAGGCAGCTCATGACCAAACCACATCTGGACTTGGTGATATGTCCTCAGATAATGTTGTTTCGCTGCCCCCTCAGTTAATGGGAGGCATGAGATGTCTGGTTTGATATTGGCTACCGATTTTACGAAGGATTGGTAACGGTAAGCGTTTAGAGATTTTCTTTAGGTGGGGCCCCGTACCACCACAAAATACCCTTTTTCCCAACTTCCTCTATATCATCCTTTGTTGAGGAAGGGTCTGAGAAAACTGCAGCTGCTCCCTGGACATCTGGAGACCTCAAATACAGTTTGAGAAATCCCAGCTTACTCTTTCGGAAGGCTGCTGAGGTGATATCGCACCCAGTGAAGGCATGTAGAAATAGTATGTCTTGCAGCCCCTGGGTCTGAAGCTCCTGGGTAGAAAACCGTGTAGGTTTTATGTTTCCACGTCCAGGCTTGACGAAATTTATGTCCTGGTCACCAGGTGTTTTGGCCATCAACAGGATTGTTAGGTCGACATCCTCACCAACAACAGCTACAGCGGTGGTACGTGACAACTCCACAGCCGTGTCTACACTGAGGACATCCGCATCATTCTGTGCTTGAAGGGTTCTGACTCCATGTGCCTGTAGTGCGACCTCCAGCATCTTAATCAGCCGACTTTTATTGTGAGCATTTGACAGAAAGTCTTTCTGCTTCACCGTTATGACTGTCTCCTGATTGAAGTGTATGTCGGCTGACTTGCTGAGACGGTACCGCCTTTGCTGCTCAGCGACCTTTGTACTTGAGGATGAGCTTGTGTACCCATCAAACACTACAGTGATACTCCTTCCACGATAGTGACTGTTCACAAAATTGACATACCCATCACAATTGGCAGATATCGTGGAACCTCTTTGCCAAATAACCATAGTATCTGAGACATAAAAGAAAAACCGAAAAAAGGTAACTTCTACGGACCCCCTGCCCCCCGCTCACCACCTAGAGGGAGGGTTTTTAGTATGTTTAACTTCTAACTAGTCCAAACAAAGTCTCAAAGTAAAAAATTGTGTTCCATTTCCCTCCATTCATTCATTGAGTGGACTATGCATAGGCATATATTTTATTTGACAATTTATTATAAAATACATATATGCATATTAATTCCTTTATTTACAACTTATATATAGTACATACTATTTATGCATATAAATATGTATATATTGGCTTTTATATGGAGTTAGAGCAGTGGAATAACGGAAAATACGAAAGTTAAGTTTTTCTGCAAAATCCCGGAATTTACACATAAAGTTAAAATTGCTTTAACGTATGAACGGTTAAAGATAAAACGCAAAATATCATATATTCTTGAAGAACATTTAATTCTCTACAACTTTCTTTCTTAGGACTTTTTCGTTGGACGAAGGGCCGAAGAGTTAGCTAATGAAATATGGCCAAAAACACGAGGCATTTTTATTTTTTTTCAAAATTAGCTAACTTTGAGCGCGGATATCTCGGAAACTAGAAGAGATAGCGAAAACATTAACAGAATCAATCTTGTGGACCATTTTGTCAGCTTTAATTTTATATAGAGAAATATTATCGATAGGTCCCATAGTTTCCGAGATATAAGCGAAAAACCGAAAAAAGGGATCTCCTAAGGGCCCCCCTGCCCCCCGCTCACCTCCTAGGAGTGAGGACTTTTAGTATGTTTACCTCCTAACTAGTCCAAACAAAGTCCCATAGTAAAAAATTGTGTTCCTTTCATTTCCCTCTACACCTCTTTTAGAGCATTCATTGACTGGACTATAGGTGAAATAGGTTTTTTTAGGTTTTTTGTCCAAAATATCCTTTTCGGGTAGAATAATTGGTTTAATGAATTTGAATGAACTACATAGGATTCAATACATAATACTTGTAAAGTTTAACCTAACAAAATTGTCTTAAATTTGTGTAAACTTGCTTTAGGAAATTATTACACAATTGAAGAAAGGAAGCATAAGCAATCAAAAGAAGCAGTGAAAATAAGATTTCCTGGTTACAGTATATCACTAAATATCTTTCAAGATTCTCAACTGTGAGTTGTATTGAATGACGTCTGTCATATACAGTAGGGGCAACTTGGAAAATAACAGAGCAGACGTAGAAACCCGCGGGGTGCAACGTCATAAAATAACCTCATAAGAAGAAGAAGAAGAAGAAGAAGAAGAAATTCAGGTCGTCGCCAATCCACTGCCGTAATAATCTAGATTTCATTTGTTTCGGCATAATTATCACGTCTTCTTAAAACGCACAGTGTGACCACACAGTATGAATAACAGGGAAGTAATAAAGGCAAACAAGCGCTTTAAAACACAGAAATCTATATCCTTGTTCATACAGGCAACAATGGTTGTTCGTACTAATATTTTAAAAGGAATACGCCGGTACTCTTCCTCTCTTGATACTGTCCATCCTAGACGACAATGGGTAGTACGAAACGCTGGTGGTATTAATTTCAACCCGACAAAAATTATTCTCTCTCCGCAAAATATCGATTTCTCAACTGACAAACATAAAAGAAAAAAAAGTAGCCTAAATTAGATATTTTAGGTTTTATATTCCGTTTAGGTTTTTATACCCCATTTAGGTATTTTTAGGTGCCACAGAATCAATGTGGGTGAATCTCATGGACATGATTCGAAAAAGTGTATGAGCGCTTTTTGTTTTAAAAGTAAGGAAAAAAATAGGTAAAAACCTAAGAATCCGGTCCCTAGATATAACCGTAACCACCATATAGCTTACACAAGATGTCCTTAAGCTGCTAAATATAGAGGACAGTTCTCTGAACTTTACATTATAAGAGCAAATGAATTACTATCTGCCATGCTCAAATCCAATATTTACAGAAAGCCCACTCACAACGACTCTTACAACAAAGCCAATAATTTCAATCCCACATCACATAAGCTTAGGGGTCCCAGACGTCCCGGTTTTTTAGTTTTTTCACACTTCTGTCCCGGTGTCCCGACAATTTCTCTTCAGGACGGGAAATGTCCCGGTTTTCATTACCATTATCACCACTATTCCTGTTTCCTGTATTTAATTAGAAATCTTTCAGTAAAAAATCTACAGATTTTAAAAATAAAAAGCGAGAAACCGGCATTCAATAGAGCGAAGCACCTGAAAGTTTTCCCATTTCTACTATCTGTGGCATGCAATGAGTTATCTTTGGTTATCTTAGGAGGCACTGATCCTAACTCAGGCCAGATCCTACCGATCCTACATGTTAGTTACCTTGCTCTGTGCTTGTAGACACCACGTGGTAATTGTGTTCTAATTTCGCTCTGCTCTGATGAATAAAACTATGTGCTTGCACTCTTTTATGTTTCCATATTGTGTACTTAGTTAACGCAAAATGCCCAAGAGAAAGTGTTGTTTTAATGATACATTAAAGGAAAAGTTTCCTTTCATAAAAGAGTGTGTTATTGGTAGTGCTGATGGATCGAAAGTGGAGTGTATAATGTGTCGAGCTGTGTTTTCTATTAGTCACGGGGGGAAGGCTGATATAGATGACCATGTGAAGACCAAGAAACATAAAGCTGCGGCGTCTGCAAGGAGTTCAAGTGAAACACTGACGAACGTTTTTAGGAAGAAAAAACTGGGAGACAAAGAAAAGGAGCTAGCTGCACAAGAGGCTACTTTCGTTTATCATACTGTAAAACACAATCAGAGCTTTCAGTCAATGGACTGCACTTCTATACTTTTACAGAAATTCAGTGATAAGAAATTTACTTGCAAACAAACCAAATGCCAGGTTATTGCAGTGAAAGTCTTAGCCCCACAAGTGATTGATGAAATGCAAGAAGATCTTAAACACACAAAGTTCTGTTGTTTAGGCATAGATGCTTCTAATCACATTGCTGTGAAAGTTGTACCTATTTTTGTAAGGTATTTTATGCCAGAGAAAGGCATTTGCACAGAAATTCTGGAAGTTTCGAGCCTTCCTGGCGAAACATCCGATCTTCTTGCAAACCATATTCTTAAAGTTGTTGAAAAGTATGGCATTGCCGATAAAGTGATAGGTATATCAGCTGCAATACAAACTTTGGAGGGCTGAAAAGGAGAGGCAAAACAACGTGTTTGCTAAACTACAAGAAAGATTGAGAAGAAAGGTAATAGGAATAGGATGTGCTGCACACATAGTGCATAATGCTGTTCAAACTTCTGTTGATGTATTGCCCATCGATGTTCAAGCAATTTTAGGAAAAGTATTCCAGTATTTCCACCATTTCACAGTTCGAGTAGAAGAACTCAAGACGTTCTGTGATTTTGTGGAAATCGAATATAAGAATGTGTTGGGCTATAGTAAGACAAGGTGGTTATCATTGGAACCAGCTTTAAACCGTTTCATTGAAATGTATGACGGGCTCAAGTCTTATTTCTTTAGCCAAAACAAATGTCCTAATGTCTTGCTCCAGTTTTTTAATAATCGAGTTTCTTTTGTCTTTCTTCTTTTCTTGAAAAGTCAGTTGAAGTTGTTTTCTCATTCAATACTGGAAATTGAATCCGAAGACACCACTGCTTTTGAAGTAAAGAGTCAAATTGATCATCTTGTCATGAAACTTTCAATGCGTAAGGATGAAATGTTCCTAACAAGTGAAGTGAAAGTAGAATTGAAACAACTTGAAGAAGAGGATTTAATCACTTCAGATCCTTTCATGAACACAGTTTCCAATTTCTATGCTACTGCAATAGACTATATCAAAGAATGGTCCCTCGAACAATTCAGCATATGCATGAAAATGGAATGGGTATCTCTATGTACCTCTTTGCCAAGGGAGAAAATATCACAATGTGCAGAGGAAATTAAGGTTATGTTCCCAGGCATAGACTTGCAGGAAGAAAGTCTCTTTGATGATTATTGCCATGTAAAATTATATGCAACTGAAAATAAAGTGATGGAATGGAATAGGGCTAATTGTAAAGTGGCGGACAGATGGAAAGAAATGTTTGCTCATTTTAAGAAAGAACACATTCATTATAGTGATATGGAGTCGCTCGTAAGTTTCTGTCTTACCCTTCCTGGATCTAATGCTTCAGTAGAGCGAGTTTTTTCTCAGATGAATTCGTTGTGGACTAGTGAGAGGAACAGCCTTCATCTGGATACAGTGGGTGCAATGTTGACTATTAAAATACACTACAAAAATGTGTCATGTTCTGCTTTTTTTGACATGATATCTTCAAATCATAAGTTATTGGATAAGATCCATTCTTCAGACAAATACTCTGCAGCAAAAAGCAATGAAAGTGAAGATGATGAAGCAACCCCATCCACGAGCCAACCGCTGTAAATGAAGACTGCAGGACAGACTTCAGAATGATATGGCCTATGGTACCTCCTGTATTTTATTAAGTTTTATTAAACTTCAAAGAGAAGACAAATATGTAAGTTAATTATATGGTAAACGTCTTAATACAGTTATCATGTATACTACAAATTATTTGGAATACTGATGTAAATTTTTCTTTGTATTAGAGACTACTTCCTGAAAACATAATCCCATGCATAACACAGGGCACCGCCGAGTGTCCCGGTTTTTCCTTGTCAAGAAATGGGACCCCTACATAAGCTGTACTAAATTCTCTCACGCTGGTAACATCCCAATCAGTAGATCAGAATATGACCACTGCAGTGGAAAATCAGAAAATTAACAAACGAAAAAAAAATAATAATAATAATAAAAAAAATAATAATAATAATAATAATAATAATAAAAATAACCAGAGAAATAATCAACTTGAAATCAATCAAGGAAAACTTGAACTACAAGAAAATTACATTCCACTCTTGGGCTGCCAAAAAATTCAGAAAAGTTTTCAAGGATCATGGCATCACTACACAGCCCCTGTAAGCAGATACTCTTTGAAAACTTATTGAAATCTACCAATTTGGAGACCCCACCATAGTAGTCCAGTATATAGGTAGCGAAAAAATGGCCCACCTTGCATTAATTAGGGTAAAAGATTTTGCTTTTTTATATTGTTTGGTATAGTGAGAGTTGTGTAAAACTAAGTTTTCGACCTCGAAAGCCCTAGGGACAACTTTCTGTGAGCAAGAAAACATGAGATTTTCGCACTTTTTTCAGTTTATCGGAAAAATCTCCTAGATACCAACTTCTAGCAAATATTTTTCTATTACCACTCAAAAGAACATAAAATTTCCTGCAAAATTCAGTGTTCAAACTTTAATTTACATGTAGTAATACAGGAGCTGTTACAAGAGAACTTTATTTTCCAACAATATATCATAGACTACAGTCAAAATTTTTTGTACCAAATTTTGTATTAACTCAGTTTATATCAGGACATGGTAAATTTGGTAGCTACTTCCGAAGATTTAAAATAAAAATAGAATGTGACTATACTTGCCCATGTGGAGAAATTGAACAAACAGTGAAACATCTTTTACTGGAATGTCCCAGATTTGAAAGACAACGTTTTCAATTAAGGTGTAAACTAAACTATTGTGACACTACACTTTCAGCACCACTGACAGTTTTTAGAAAAGAGTGTTGCAAACAAGATTTTGTACGTTTCGTAAATTATGTTCATTCCCGTTTATAATTATTACTTGTAAGATAGTTTGTTAATATTAATTTTGTTAATTTGTTATATTTAAAACCCTAACATACCTCCAAGGTAAAATAGGGTCACATGTATTGGAGTATCAAAAAAAAAAAAAAAAATACAGGTACTATAGTACTTGGAATTTTTTAAATGTTAAAACACTTGTTTTAACCCAGTCTATCCCTATGTATGGCGGTTTTTGTAGTCCATTATGTGTTTTAATTATGAATGAGCTTTGATTATGTATATGTACATGTACAATATTACAAGGTAACCTGGGGGGGGGGGTCAAATTCGATGAACATAAATTTATGTCCAGATAATATAGAAAATCTAAAATTTGTTTAAAATTATGTATGCATAAAAAAATTTATTTTTGAATTCCTTTCTTTTTATGCGAGGTTTACTGTTCACAGTAGCCTACTACCAGTTTAAGGTAAAATAAAATTACAGAATTGCTCAAATTATTAGGCCACTTTGTGATTCCCTTCGTTTTTAAGTGGAAAGGTGAAAGAAATGAGTCAGCGAACGTTGTGTTGAGAGGAGGGGTTCTGTTGGTCTGTTGGTCTTAAGTAGGCTAGCGGACAGTAGACACAAGGGAAGGTCGATCTGCAATATGTTTGTGATGCCATGGAAACTTACTGCCAAATGATTGCAGTGTCATCTGAGCAGCATGCAGACGCAAGGCCCTCTCGAGTGGATCGAGACAAGGATGACACACTAAAACTAAAGCTATGGTTGGTTCAGCACGATCTGTTTTCCATAACTGACTCTATAATGTTAAGAAGTAGTGGAGTAGTATGTGACGAACAGGTGAATTGTCAATGATTCCAAGAAATAGGCAAGATCTGTATGGCAAAAATGATCGGTAAAAGCTTTAAAAGCCTACACTTAAAACGAAATGATAAATAATTATGCTTGCTGATGTCACAAACACCTTGAAGATTGTCTCCCATCAGGTGACACTGGTTCCTCACACTGTTTCAGAGAACCTGCATAGCAAAACAGTCAGATAAAGACTTGAAGAGGTACTTCAGCTACGAGCTTGCTCCTTACCCCTTGTCTTTGTTCAGCGAAGAAGGATTACGAAAGGGTACCAAATCATTACTCTACAAAGTTTTCAAGCCTGTAGATATCCAGGTATACATAATTAATGGTCATTCATAATTAAAACACATAATGGACTACATAAACCGCCATAAATACCCTAATTAATGCATGGTGGAATGTATCTATATACTGGACTATAGTAAACAAAATCTTCCATTTACCAGTTTAAATGTAATGACTGTGAAAAAGTCTAAGAAGGGAAAACCAAGAAGACACTGGAAGTTAGAACTAAATAGCACATAAGGCACATCAAATACCAAAACACTGATAAAATCAGCAGTATTTTTTGGGATGCAGGACATGAAGTCAATAGGGATCTAGAACTACTAAAATGTGTCCGTGGCCACAAAGAGTTTTCAGTCTGGGAGACCGATATTTAATAATTATATTAAATAAACGATTAGTTTTGTGAACAACTCGTATTATTATAAAAAACAGAGTTAGTGTGAAAGTTTTCTACAGATAGTGATGGATATCTCCCTAAGAGATGGCAACACCTTTGCTGATAAGTTTCTCTTTCTCTTTCTGAGCAAAGCAAGCCACCCTTCATGTGATAATAAACTGGCTAATGTTTTTTATAGGGCTGGTGTTGTAAATATGTCATCATGCAATGAGATTTTCACTCAGAAATCTTCATTGTCGCACTTCCATTTCCTGCAATAAAGCATTAGTGAGGATTTCCAATATTTGTTACAAGAAATTAAAATCTTTATAAACTGAAAGCATATTACACCACTTTGCTCTAGAATAAATTTTAATATGTACAGCATGATAATGGAGACATGGCGTGTTCGAGCCCCCCTTCAAATAGGTTCAACAAAAAATAAAATATTTTTTTTTTTAATACAAGATATCCAAATGACACGGTTTACGATCCTTCTTAATAAAATTAACCTACACTTATAAAAAACATACAAAAATAAATTATACTGGAAGACATTGTACATAGAGACATCTAGGTACCATAGTTGCAACCAGTTAAGAGAAGAGTCTGCTAAAATTACTTTAGCAGCCTAGGTTGATAAGGAGCTACTTTTTACAAGTAACAGCTCAACAAGCAGCCGTTTTAGAGAGTGTGTACCAAAAAAGGTTTTAAATCCAGCATTGTAAGGATCTAAATAGTTCAATTACAGTTGATTATAGCACCAAAATGAATTGTTGTGCACATACAAGCCTTCAACAGAATGAGTTGTCTTTTTTCTTCTGAATATTGCTCAACTATAACCTGAAAACGGCTAATTTAGAAGACACATGGCCTTTCTTCTCAACTGACAAGCAGTCCGACATGGTGACCATGGTCTGGTTAAAATGCAGGTATTTATAAATCACCCTTATTATCTCACCTTATCAAGACTATGTAGCCCACGTAATACGCAAACCAACTGGAGAAATGGGGCTGCATTTCCACCAAAAAGAAACAAACATCTGATGACACTGTAAAAATTATATTAATTTTCTTTTAATTATACTGCGATACTGAGGACTGGAAGGACTAAATAAAGCCAGACTCAATCGAGTTTGGAATAAAAGATTTTAATGAGACTGCAGCACACATGATGAATAGCGACTATGTACAAGATGACAGCGAATGTAAATATATTAAACAACACAACTATCTTCAAATCGCAATCGTCGCTAACAGCACCGTGATATCATCAGGCTTTCCCCCAACAGTGTCGATGCCGTTCTCACGAGCACTCTGTGCGAACGGAGAGAGGAAATTACCATCAAATGCTAAACTTCGGGCCATTAAAGCTATGGAATTAGCAACTCCCTGAATTATGGTGGGGTCCCGTTCCCCCTGCACCTTGGTGAGCTCTGTGATGAGTAGCTGGTCTGGAACATTGTCGAAAACACCATCTGTCGCCAGGAGTATCACATCACCATCCTCCACCTGGAAGTTGGATGTGTCAGCGGATTCAGGACGGTCACTCAGCACCAGTCCACTGTGTCCAGGTGGTGGAAGCGAAAGCTGGAACGGCGTGTTGAAGTAATGCTGTTGTTCCTCTGAACGATGTACAACCTCACCACGTCGCACTATCACAAAGCCGCTGTCACCAATGTTGGCAGTGTAGACCATATTGGTCTCCCGATTGAGCACTATCACACATGCCGTACTGCTTCCTGCAACACACATTAACACCACTCAGGGAATATACAGTAAGGCCTCAAGCAGAACAATGACATTTTTTCAAAGTAAAAGCCGAATCCAAAATCTTACGAGGTTTTGCAACAGTTATTAATTATCAAAATGGAATACTGTGGGGTATGTGATTTGCATCTTGATTTTCTTAAATCATACCCAAATGCAAGATATCATATAGAATGTATTAATGAAGAAAGAAAGAAAGAAAGAAAGAAAGAAAAAAGACATGGTTGGTAACAGAATTTTTTTACTTCAGAGCTGTGTTTGGCGTAATTAGGAGGTAAACATACTAAAAGTCCCTAGGTCTACTGGGTGAGCAGGGGGGTTAGATGGTTCCTTTTTTGTTTTTGCTTCTATCTAAAAACAGTGTATCATAGAGAAAAAGTTAGTAAATTCAAAACAAATGTCCTACAAGTTTGATCCTGTTCATTTTTTTTTATTACCAATAGCTTTCAACAAAAATAGCACATTTAAAAAAAAACTGCTTTTTGTCTCAAGATTTTTGACAAACTTTGCCTTTAGTCCTTAATTGTACACAATTTTCTCATAAAAGACACTGTAGGGCATTAAACTTTCCTTAAAATGAGTTAGTTACTTTATGATCAAATGATCAAAAGTTATAGATAGCAAGTTTCGGACAAATTTCAAGATTCCGAAAGAAAGCCTACGTCGCAATTTATTCAAGCGTTATATCTTTGCATATAAGCTGTATGTTGTGTATCTACATTGTGAAACATGCTAAAAAGGCAATTATATATTAAACTTCCATCCATTAAAATTGCATTTATTAAAAATCCAATCACAGTACAAGTACAAATATAATGAAAAATACATTAGGCTACTTGTCTGTACTACTGTTAAACCAAAATGTGAAAAAATGATAAACAAAAGGATATTTTATTGTAATATTTGATTTTGCATAAAACTATTCATAAGAAAATGTTGTTTTAGCTCTCCTGGAATGGGAGGGTCCAGCAATTGGCTCAGGAGGCAGGTCGTATTCCTCATCTTCATCTTCTTCTTTTTTCTCTTCTGCCCTAGTTTCTGTATCTTCAAAGGATGTGGGTAGGGGCTCTATCTCTTCAGCACCCTCATCTTCATTGTACAACAACGGACATCTTTGGAACAATGCATAGAAGGGAAACTATTCATTTGGAGATTTCTTCAACCCACATATGCCAAAAGAGTCTCAGTCCCAATGTTGTGGAATTTTGATCCCAGCAGGTCATTTTCTGTTGTACTCATTAGAGAGAAATAGGTCTTGCTTTATTGTTAAATCAGTATTCAAATTGAAATTGATATTGACACTATTTCTTTATTTGATACGTCATTCTGTTCAGCTACCTTCGGTCAATTTCTGGGTTGGCGTGTCCATAAAAAACGACAGTACTCACTCCTATGCAGATTGAAGACCTCGCAACATCAGAAAAAAAATAGAAAATTATTTTCTCTCAGTGCACCAATGACTGCAGCAGTAGCAAATGTGGGTGGAAGAAATCCTCAATAAACTGTTCCCCTCTATGCCAAAACTGCCTGGGGCATTGTTTCAATGACTCCCCTTGTTGGACAATGAGGATGATACTCAAAATAGAGAGCCCCTACCCAAATCCTTCGAAGATAAGGAAACTGGGGTTAAGAAAATATAGAACAAGATGATCAGGAATATGAGCCACCTCCAGGGCTAATTACTGGACTCTCCCACCCCAAGAGAGCCAAAACAACATTTTCTGATGAATAGTGTTACATAAATTAGATATTATGATAAAAAAAACCATATATTTGTCATTTACTCACATTTTGGTTATTAAACTGAAAATAAACAGTTCTATAGTCAAATAACATATTTTCCATTACATGTACTGTACTTGTACTGTGATTTAATTTTTAATGTATGGTTGTTTAAAATATAGCCTATAATTGCCGTCTCCAGCCAAGAACAGTAAGCTATAGAGGTGGTGTATTCTGGGATAGACCAATCACAGAGCTTGAGTGCATGACGTCACGCATTTCCAACTCGGGCTATTCCCGGCTTTTACTCAGACCAGAAAATGCTCACACCTAATATTAATACTGTAAGTTATATATTAATAATAATACAAAATACATATATTGCATAATTGACCATACTGTACTACTGAAATCAATATATTACTAATTTCTATCGTAATAGAAGATGGACTGCAGCCCCATGCTCTCTAATGTCAAGCAGTGCTCGAAGCACCAGATCATTTACACTTAACTACACCAGAGGGAAATATAAATAAATAAATAAAAATTTCATATCTCTGTGTGCTGTAGATATGGCTGGGTATCACACATAAACTGGTGTACAGACGAGGGTTGATAAAAAACATGCTTTTTTTAAAAAGAACAAAAAAAACGTTTTTTTTTTGTTTAAAACATGTTTTTTTTGTTTAAAACGTTTTATATGTGAACAATAATGTTGGTTGTTTTAAACGTGTTTTTTAAACGTTTTTTTTGTTTAAAACGTTTTATATGTGAACAACAATGTTGGTTGTTTTTAACGTTTTTTATGTTTACAACAATGTTGTTTGTTTAAAAAAAGTTTAAATTGTTAATTTTGTTTAAATCAACCAATTTAATGTATAGGGCCTATTATATAATATATATACACACAGTTGAAATGTTTAAAACATTTTAAACAATTTGTTTTAAACATTTCTAGCATATGTTTATAACACTTTTTAATTGGGTGTTAAATTTAATTATGCAGACAATTTACATTTTGTCAATCCAATGACACCCTGTGCTAAGATGTTCAAGATTTACGAGTCGTAGACTTAATAGTATTTGAAAATACATTTTGTGCCAGTATTATTTGTTTATGATTTAATAGTTCATTCTTCTTCTTCTTATTTGGTTTAACAGCCCTTGTGGGCCTTGACCTCCTCTATGGCCTTCCTCCATTTCTGCCTATCTTTCACCATCTCCCTCCAGTTTCCTATTCCAAATCTGCTCAGGTCGTTTTGTACGCAGGTTCCCCATCTTGTCCTTGGTCTCCCTCTAGATCTCTTTCCTTCTGGCATGTTAATGTATACGTTCTTAACTTTCCTTGTGCTTTCCATGCACATGATGTGTCCCAGCCACCTCAGCCTTATACATCTTATATAAGTTTCCAAATTCGAGTCTTTATACAGCTCATACAGTTCATCATTATATCTGCTTCTCCATCCTTCTTCGGTCTTGACTGCACCATAAATCCTTCTTAGTATCTTTCTCTCGAATACTGCTATTTGATTACATATGTTTTTATTTAAAACCCAGGTTTCTGCTCCATATGCTACAATTGGTCTTATTAGTGTTTGGTATACTTTGATTTTTACTTTCCTAGAAATTATTTTGTTTTTAATTATTGGTGATAGAGCAAAATATGCTCTATTAGCAAAACTTATTCTTCTTTGTACTTCATCTTTTATGTCATTGTTGGATGTCAGTAAGGCACCTAGGTAAACAAATTCACTCACTATTTCAAATACGTGGTTTCCCATTTTAATTTCCTTTGCTTGCTCGTTTTGTTTTTTCTTTGTAATTGTCATGAATTTGGACTTCTTAGTATTAATCTTTTTTTTTTTTTTTTTTTTTTTTTTTTTTTATTTCAAGATATTTATTTATTTATTTATTTATTGTAAGAAAACCCCAACGAGCAAAGCTCACCTTAAGGGGCTATATACAACATGACATGCATTGTGATACATAAATTTTCAATTACAAATAACTTATAAATATACAAGAGGTGCAATATATACAAGAGGTACAAGAGTGAAGAGGTACAGAATATAGGAACACAAAACAAAATGACTTGATTTTAAGAGTGAAGTGAAATGATAGATGATGAAGGGAAACATAGTTACATAGTATAATAGTGATCAATATACAGTATCTATTTATTACTATATCAAAGAACTTAATTAATCTTAGATTTTAAAAAGAGTTTTATTTGTGATTTAAATTTGTTATAATTTAATATATTCTTTTGTTCTTGTGGTAATTCATTATATGTTTTGATCAAATAATATTTTAATCCCTTTGTCCCATAATTTACAGTTGAAGAATGTGTGAGGTATATGTTCTGTTTTTGCCTTGTTTCATAGTTATGAATGTCTTTGTTATATTCTATTGGAAAATTACTGTGGATGTTACCATGTACTACTCTGTGCATATATGTAATAGCATTTACTTTAACTAAGGTCTCAAACGGCAAGATTTTCGATTGTTCATAAAGAATGCGAGTTGGTGTCAAATAATGTGCACCTAGTAAAATTCTGATTGCTCTATTCTGAAGTACTCTTAATGGTTGAAGATCCGTTTTATGAAAACGACCCCAGATAAATAACATGTAAGTTATGTGAGACTGTATTAGTGAATAATATAAGTATCTCAAGCCAGGAGTTGACAATATTCCCCTTATTCGCCTAAATATCCCTATAACGGGAGAAATTTTGCTACATATATTGTTGATGTGTCCTTTCCAAGTTAAATGTTGGTCTATAGTTAGGCCTAAAAATTTAGTATCCGTTACTCGCTTTATGTGCTTATTGTCATTTACTAACTCTTTAGAAATACCTAAGTGTGTGTTTGGCTTATGAAAGACCATATATGCTGTCTTTTGGGCATTTAATGATAATTTATTTTGACTTAACCATTTTGTTAGAATTTTGAGATCTTCATGCATATATGATAATAATCCATCAACTGTATCACCAACATAAAAAATACTAGTATCATCAGCAAAAAGTGAAGGTATGCCATGTAAAGGTAAGGTCTGAATATCATTTACATATATTAGGAAAAGGATGGGTCCTAATATCGAGCCCTGTGGGACCCCGCAAATTATTACTTGAGCATTGCTGTCCAATCCATTTACTGAAGTATATTGTGTGCGTTCTTTTAGGTAACTTTTGAACCAGTCTAACACTATACCTCTTATTCCAAAACATTCAAGTTTTTTCAAAAGTAATTCATGATCTACAGTATCAAATGCCTTCTTTAAGTCAATAAATAGTCCTGAAGAAAATTTGTTACTATCCATTGCATCCTCAATTTGGGCTATTATATCTACTGCAGCACATAAGGTTGATGAAGTTTTCCGAAACCCATATTGGTATTTATACAGGATTTTGTTATTTTCTAGAAAATTATTTAATCTTTCCTTCATACATTTCTCTAAGATTTTTGATAGGGCTGGTAAAATTGAGATTGGACGGTAATTTCCTGGATCTAAACTATCTCCACCCTTAAAAATGGGAACAACCCTGGCAATTTTGCATTTTTTTGGAACAGCTCCCTTCAGGAAGGAATAATTAATGAATTCTGAAATGGCATATTTTAGTGATTTTTTAGTTTTCTTTAGAAATATGTTTGTTATTCCATCCTTTGTTGCATTTCTTTTGTTTTTTAAACTGTCAATATGCTTTTCAACCTCATGTGATGTTGCGGGTGTTAAATAAAGTGAATTTCTTATACCTATATCAATAGATTGTTGGTTACTATCCATATTCTTTTTTACTGAAGTCTGTGCAAGTTTTGGGCCTACATTTACAAAATAATTATTAAGCTCTTCGGGAATGTCAGTGTTGTTTATCTCTGTCCCATCTAACATCAATTTATCTATATTTCCATGATTTATAGAACCGTTAGTTATTGAATTCGTTAGGATGCCTTTTATTTTTTTCCAGAACAAAGAGATATTTCCAGATACAGACTGTAACATATTTTCATAATAGTTTGCTTTTAATTTTCTCTTCTCTGTGGTAATAGTATTTCTTAATTTATTAAATTCATATAAAATGAATTTGTTTTGAGGAAATCTTTTCTTGTATGCATGTAAAATATCTCTTCTTTGGATCAATAAAAGCAAATTGTCATTAATCCAAGGTGCATTAGATTTATATCTCGTTTTATGTATTTGATTTTTATCATAATTTCTTGAAAATTGTTTAATTCCTCGTTCTATGTAATCTAATAACTTATCATAGCAAAAATCAATGTCTCCTTCCGGAAAAAATAATTCATCAGTAAAATATCGGTTAAGTTTATTGTAATCTATTGATGTTGTAGGGCTGTTGACATTACTGTCCATTAAATTATTGTTATTTACATTTTGAATATTATTATTTACCTTGTTTTTGAGGCAAGTGATTTCGATTTTTAGAATCAAGATATTATGATCACTTATGGACTGACTTAATATTATTTACATTGTATATGTAACAATGCTGGTTGACAAGAAAATGATCTATTAATGTGTTAGAATTTTCTGAAATTCTTGTAGGATATTTAACGTTACAGCACAATAGTCCATAGGACTCATAAAGTAATATATAATCTCTTGTATGTGGATTTTTGTTGTCCAGAATATTTATGTTGAAATCCCCAGCTACAACTAATGTATCCTTATTTACACAAAATTAAAGAAAAATTGTTTAAAGTGGATATTTATTTGTAATTAACACACAACGTTTCGGATGTTAGAAGTAGGAAAACGTCTACTGGTCTTAGCCAACATTTGATTGAGAATAATCACCGTATGGGTGCTTTGAAGATCTTAAAGGTTGAGGACGATGTTATTAAGAGAAAAGTGTGCGAAGCTTGGAATATCGGATGTAATAAAGATTTCGTTTTGAACCGATTTGACGGTGACTTGGGAGATGAGTGGTTGGGGATCATTAAGAGAACAAAAAAGAATACACATGTTATACACTTTCCTCTTCCCCATGTGGATGTTATAGAAGAGTCCCCGTATGAAATACCTGTGGATTGGATTAATAAGCATTTTCGTAATACCAATTTTTTGTCCCTTTCTAATTGTGCGCATTCCACTTACAACGGAAGTGTTTCTTATGACACGGACAATTGAGAGTTTTTCTCTTCTTGTAAACAGTCACCTGAAGAAGGTCTTATGTTTTGACCGAAACGTTGTGTGTTAATTACAAATAAATATCCACTTTAAACAATTTTTCTTTAATTTTGTGTAAATATATTAATCAGTGGAAATCTGGACCATTATGACAGATTAATGTATCCTTACATAAAGAATATAATATTTTCTCAAAAGACTGTAAAAAAATAGGCGTATTGTTCACATTTGAATTGTAGGTACCAACAATGGTGAATTTTACATTGTTTTGATTAATTTGTATTGCTAAGATGTTGTGTTCATCAGTTTCAATTGTATTAATAAATTTTGATTTCCAGTTATTACGTACAAATATTGCTATCCCCCCACCAATTTTAGTTGGCCTATGAGAATGATATGCTGTAAAGTTATTTAAATTATAATATTTACTCTCTGAATGAGATAGCCATGACTCAGTAAGGATGAGAACGTCCAAATTACCAAGATCAGAAACTAAAATTTCAATTTCTTCTAGCTTATTTCGTAGACTTCGAACATTTAAGCATAGAATTGTAATGTTGTCCTGGAACTGTCCTAGTTTGCTGGCATTTTTGTCCAGTATTACTAGAGCTTGTTCTACTTCCTGTTTTCTTCTCCCAGTGATAACGACATCATCTGCGTATGCTAGAATTTGTTGAGTTTTGTTAAAAATAGTTCCATTCATTTGTATTTCTGATTTTACTATTGCAGTTTGTAAAGCTAGGTTGAATAGTAGTGGCGCTATCCCATCTCCTTGTCTAACACCCTTCTCCATCTTGAATGTTCCAGATAAATTTCTCCTGATTTTAACTACCGCATTTGGGTCACATGATACAGCTCTGCATACATTTATCAGTTTCCTGGGGAAACCAAGTTGATGCATGTATCCCCACAGAGTTTCAAGTTTCAGATTATCATATGCAGATTCAAAATCTAAAAACAAATTATGCAAGTCTATACTCTGTTCCCAGCACTTTTCAGACTCTTGTCTCATGATAAATATTTGATCTATAGTTGATCTACCGGGTCTGAATCCGCATTGATAGTCTCCAATTACCTCTTCCATGTATGGAGTGATTCTTTGGTACAGAATATTGGCCAATATTTTATATGCTGTACTTAATAGAGTAATTGCTCTGTAATTTCCACAGTTCATGATATCCCCCTTTTTATGTATAGGTACTATTACTCCCATTTTCCATTCATCTGGTATTGTTTCTGTCTCCCAGATATTTGTTATTAAATTTAATAATGCTTTTTTTAGCTCTGTTCCCCCTTTCTTGATCATCTCTGCTGGGATGTGGTCATATCCGGCGGCTTTATTATTTTTTAATTTATCTATTGCCATTTCAATGTCGATCAGGTCTGGAGGTTTTATATCAGGTTCTGCTGTTTGTATTTCATATTCGTCGTTTTCATTTTCTTGTTCATTTACTCTCTTATATGTTCCTCATAGAATTCTTTCCATCTTTGTAGTATCTGTACCTCATCGCTAATAATGGCTCCTGCGCTATCTTTGACTAGTTTTGTTTGTGGTTTATATCCTTTTTTTACATGGTTCACTTCTTTATAAAAAAATTTTACGTTCTGATTGTTATATTCTAGATTTATTTTCTCCAGTTTCTCGTGCATTATTGCTCTTTTTTTGTTTCTAATGACATGGTTAGCTTCTTTCCTTTTGTTCTTATATTCAAGCTCATTTTGTCGTGTGTGTCTTCCTATCATTTTTTTATAGGCTTTATTTTTTTCTTCTACCACTGCTAAGCAATCCTCATCAAACCAGTCATTTCTTTTGTGTATCTCTTCTTTGCCTATTGTTTTCTCTGCTGCCTTATTTATGCAATCTTTAATTCCTTCCCATTCTTTATTAACATCTGGATCCATTTCTTCACTATTCAGTGTACTTAAGTTTTGGTTTATTTCTTTTACATATTCTTTGACATTTGCTTCCTCTTCCAGCTTATTTACATTCCATCTGAACCACTCATTCTTTCCCACATTAGTTGTCTTGGATATTTTCACCCTAATTTTAGCTCTTACTATACTAGTTCCAACTAAAGAATAAAGTAGATGTAAACAAAACCACGTGACATGATGGGTTCTGATTGGCAGTTAGACGCACAACCTCTTCAGGCTCTTGCTTGTCGTCTTCTTCCGAGTATTAATGTAGTTTCTTCAAAACATAAAAAGTAAGTAATGTATTTGATGTAGGACTAAATTAAGCACGTTTCTCAAGTTCGTTGCAACACTTTCTATGAGATTTAAGCAATACCAATATTATTTTTTTGATATTATCGGTTGAATCACGGCCTCCTTTAATGTACAATAAAGGAGGCCATGGTTGAATGTAATGCGACGCGCATGCCTGAAGACAACAAAGGTATGAAAAAATAACACAGTCACTTGTCATGTATTCCTCGAAGACAGATAACGTTTAATTCATACGGTGAAAACAAGCTTACTACAGCTATTATATAATAAAATACAGCAACAAAGTTCAATGGCTGAAGCTAATCAGGCCTCACCACCTCGTGTTGTCAAGCACAAGCGGGGAAAGCCGTTAAATAGTGGCGAAAAAACTGTGATCTTGAATGTTTTCAATACATTTTGCAGTAGGTAGATTTTTCATTATGACATTGAAATATTACAATGCATTAGCATTTTAAACGTAGGTATATGTAATATTTGTGAAATCCAGCTTTGTTTCTGTAGATGCTACCTTACTTTGATCAATATTAACGAGATCCTCTTGTATTGAAATTGCGACGTCTGCAATGTGTCAACGAACACGTGGTCGTGGAGTAATACATATCAGTGTGTTTGTTTACATCTACTTTATTCTTTAGTTGGAAATAGTATAGATAGTGATCTGTCCCTACTTCCGCTCCTCTTACACTCCTTACATCCATTACTGCTGAGGCATGTCTCCTGTCAGTTAATATATGGTCTATTTGATTGGTTGTTGGTTGTTTATTTGTTGTTTGTTTGTTTGTTTGATTTTTGTTGTTTGTTTGATTGTCTGGGGCACGCCAAGTCATTTTGTGGATTTTTTTGTGGGGGAACCAGGTACCACCCACTGTCAAATCTCTCCCTATTGCAAATTCTATCATTTTCTTTCCATTATCATTGGTTGTGTCGTGCATACTGTGTGGACCACAAGCCGGATGTATGAATGATTCTTTCCCGACTTTGGCGTTAAAATCACCTAAAATCATTTTCATGTCGTAATTAGGTATGCTATCCATCACATTTTCTAATTGATTATAAAATTGTTCTTTAACTTCTTCGGTCTTATCTTCAGTTGGGGCGTGTGCTGATACACATGTAATGTTATAGAATTTGGTCTTTATCCTTAGTTTACAAATTCTTTCGTTATATTCTTAAAAATCTATAACATTTCCCAGAATTCTATTATTCACATTAAAACCTGTCCCAAACTCATGTTTCCCAGTTTGACTACCGCTGTAAAATATTGAATATTTACCTTTATGTATGACCCCGTTTCCTGGCCATCTCATCTCTTGTAGTGCGCATATGTCTATTTTGTATGCCAGTAGTTGGTCTGCCAATTCTCTCATTCTACCAGGTATATATAAGGAACGTACGTTCCACGTCGCGCAATTCATATCAGTATTCATAATCCTTTTTCCTTGCCATGGTCGGTTTCCAATAGAGCAGTCAGTCCGAGGCCAATTTGGTTTCCTAACGGTAGCTTTTTCCGGGGTGGGTTGTCGGCCACACGCCCAACCCCCAACCTGGAGGACCAGGTCATTTGATTTTGGGGTTTCCCTCCCCTAGATCAGCTGTCTTCACCACGACTATGGAGCCTGATAATAGTTCATTATTAACAAAAAATAATACAAACTACTGTTTAATTACTGCCTTTACTGCTCAACTGATGATTGACTTTCACCATGTTTTACGTGGTCTTAGCCGCCTTACATTATCGAACTTACAAGGGATATCCTACTACAGTGTTGCCAAATTGACACACTCAATATTTAATATTAATAATCTCTTTCTTTAAAAAGGAAGACCACAAAATAGATGGTAGGATGCAGTCAGAAAAAATTCAAATCAATTACTCGAAATCAGAAACTGGAAGCTGGCGGCAGAGGATAGAGAAGTCTGGAGGAAAAGGATACAAAAGACATCACCTCACATGATTTTCTGGTATTCTGGCCCTAGTTTTTTTGTTGTTTTCTGTTTACAACACTAACAGGGTGTCACTGACTTGACAAAATGTAAATTGTCTTCATAATTAAATAAAACACACAATTAAAAAATTATTTAAACACATGCTAAAAAAAACATGTTTAAAACAGATTGTTTAAAAGTTTTAAACAAACTTAAAAAAAACACAAGCCCTTGTTTTAAACATGTTTTAAACACTTGTTTTAAACGTTTTGTTTTAAACATTCCAACCCTGGTACAGACAAACATTTCCTCTTATTATATAGATAACTGCCTATTTTTTGTATTGAAGAATTTTGTTTTGCATTGTTTTCAGGTCCTAATAGTCATCTCATGAAATGACAGATTATGTTCTCTTTTGATTATTATTAGACCGCAGAATGTTAGGCAAATGTCTATTTAGTTCTTTTAGGAAAATGTGCAAAATAATTTCAGATGTTTGTAAGTATGAAAAATTATACTCATTGGGAACTGTTTTATAGTGCCTTTTAAAGTGGGGGTCACTCCTATTTCTTCTTTTTTGTGCCTAAACAAGTAATTATCGTTTATGTAACAACAGGTAACAATAAGACACTTTCTTTGTTACAGGTGGTAAGACAGTAACTAATTTATTAATTTTCAGATTATTTAAGGCTGCCACAAATTAGCGTAAATCTATTTTTAAGAAAAGTAAAATTGTAGACCTTTTCTTCATGCAAGTTATGAAAATTATTAACAAATTACAATTAATAAACAACAAATAATATGTGATACTTATAGTCATACATGTGAAAATTTAAACATATTAACTTTTATGCATTTTGTGGCCCCACTTTAGATACCACAAATAAAAGTTTTTCTTATCCTTTAAATGATAGTGCCTAATTACATCATTTTGTACCCTATTTTAGGTGTCTAAAATGTCAATTTTTCATGCCTAAAATTATGAGACATAATTATTATATATTATATAATATTCTGAGAGCACAACTTAGCTCAGCCGACTGCAACTGCTGGCAGCACACATGACGGGCACGTCCAGTCAGTTGTGAGCAGCTGCAGAGTTTTCACTAACAGTAGAGCGGTGTTGAGTACTAAAGAGATTTTCATAGTATATTGTCTTATAATCATCTTCAAAGGATACATCAGGACAGAAAGTTGTGTACAAGAACGAGATAGGATTGAGGTCTAGATTTCCTGGTGGCCCTCTTCCATTACAAAAAACATCATTAATGTTAGTAAGAAGTTAAATGAAACAGGTTTTTGTGACTGACTGAGGGAAAACAAACAAAAAAACAAAAATAGTGAAGTGCTTGAGTGCTCCAAATCTATGAAAGAGAATGTTGGCGATTGCATGGGGTCCTAGTTGGTCGATCCAAGTTGTGGATCTTTAAACTGCTCTCACTGTATATATAAAATACTTGTTAGTGCAAGAACTGGCACTTGGTGGCAATAAGAAACCTAGACAAACTACCTAGAATAGGCTGCTTGCTTTCTAGAAGCTCGTAGTAACTGCGGGCAAGAAGGCTTGCAGGCTCAGTTGCTGTGAATCTGCCACTAGACACTAAACGTTCACACGTTCGCATCAAGAAGGCTGAGAATTCTCCTGGATCGATTCCATAGTGCCTCCAGCCACCGACGCCATCGGCCACTCCTGCAACACAAACACATTCTGTTATCTCTGGCCTCGATGTCACAGTGCATGTAAACATGAAAATGTAGGTCAAGAGTACACAACATTATCAAAACAAACTCAGTCCAGTTTGGAAATAAATTGAAACTATTTAAATATTTTTACTCATTAGCTGTTTCCCCTTTATAGATGTTATCGACAAATTGTCTAAATCTAGAATCCAGAATGTTTTTGAAAGCCTAGAAATTAGTGCTGTGTGTTTAATCAGTTAATTGAGATGATTAATTAAACAACACCTGTAACCCAATTAATTGATTAAATCCTGGTATATTTAAGCAATTGAAATTAACAGGTTAATCTTAAGTGGGATATGATTACAGCTTATTCTTAACACTTTAATAGGATATGCTTACAGGTTATTCTTAAGTTTTAAAACATTTAAGATTATCCTGTCATCATGTCCTATTAATTTTAAGTGTTTTAACACCTTGGACATAAGCCATTTAGGTATGTGTGTGTGTGCCAGGAAACTAAGCCAATATTGAACTTGTTAGAAAAGTACTTGGTATATATTAAAAAATTAACAGTACAGATTCTAGGGTTAAGGTAAAATACTAAAAGTCAAGGCAAATATTTTTTCCACAATAATGCGGAGTAAGTAAACAATTTAAATAAAAACACACACACATAAGAGGAGTATCAGTTTATAAAATTATTCCACAAATCAATATTTTTCAGGAATGCCCCCCCCCCCCCCAAAAAAAAGAGTTAAATGTACTGGGTGTGCAAAATTATTATTGTTGTTTACATATTTTATTGATGATAAAAATTTCAAAATTAATGGGCCTATCTTGCTTTGTTATGAAACTATAATAAAAAGCATATTTAATCATGCCAAACATCCTGTCTGCAGTCAAAAGTGAATGCGTCTGAGTATCTCTTCTTATGCTCTTTTTAGCCAGCTACTTTTTTGCGTACTCTATGGATTTTATTAAGATCAGTGCTCTTCTTCTCAATCCAAGTAACTGTTAGTTAACCATGTGTTCTGTGGTTAGACACTCACTCACTCATTCACTCACTCACTTGCAACTACTTCAAAACATGATGTGTCTTCTTCCAAATAAAATGCAGTCAAAAGCAGTTATAATGACTCTAAAGGGACCGTCATTTTACTGTTGTTATAATTGATAGTGGCATAAACCGTATCTCTTTTTGAACATTTCAAATCCGTAAGTTTTATATTTTGAACTTGTTGTATGTGCTATAATAGACCATGAATGAAATATTCTCCAGTTACTGTATTACAGAAATTTATCACAGTACATGCTCTATACATAAATTACTGTATGTTCTCTCCTGCAGTAAATGCAATACTGTAAATTACAAAGGTCTACACGTTTCAAAAGCGATATGCCACAAGATATAAATATAGGATGTTTATAAAATCACTTACCATTTTCCACATAAACACGTTTTTAAAGACTATAAACAACATGAACATACATTTAGACATTTTGAACACAAATTCATTACATTTCAACGTGATGACCCTGCAAATCTAAGCACAAGTCCCATCGTTTTTCTGTACCCCGAAACACCCTTGCTAACATATCTGGTGTTATCTGTTCTGCAGCGGCATAAATACAGTTTTTCAATTGTTCAAGACCAGTGATTTTCACCTGTCCACTGGGGTAAACGTATTTGACTGTTCATCTGCCCAAATCTGACAGTTATGTCTGTTCACATGTCCACAGGTGTGGAATGTTGCCTCGTCGCTGAACAGAACATGCTGCATTAAATTTTCATTTCTAACAGTATCCAGTAAGTCATAGCACATAGCTTGTCCAGCGGCATAGTCTTCATCTTCAAGTTTATGAACAATATGAATGTGGTAAGCATGTTTATGCAATTTGAATTGCAGTGTTTTCCACACAGTGGTGTGTGCGATACCAAGGTCCCTGCTTAGTCTTCTGGCTGATGCTGAGGGGCTGCGTGTAATCGCTTCCGGAATCCTTTGCACAGTTTCATCTGCTACAGCCGGTCTCCCAGTTTGCTGTTCGTCAGTAACACTACTAGTTCGCTTGAATTTTTAACCATGTTCTTAATGGAGTGTCTGGTAGGAGCTGGTTTGTGAAATTTGCACGTGAAATTGTCTCACGCTTCATCATACGTCATTCCACGCAGTTGGTAGGAAAAAACAGCTATTCTTGCTTCTATTGTGTATATTGGTTTAGATTATCTGCAAAAATTCAAAATTTGTAGTGCTAAAACCGAAATGGTGACTTTATAAACACCCTGTATTAGCATACATTATAAAAAGGCAATGCAAGCAACTCATGTCATAACCAACATAACCTTCAATTGAAAAAAAAAAAATATGATTCGGCCTAATTTCCTTGTCATTTAGACATTTCTCCAATCATGCTACAAAACATTTGTATAAAAGTAATAAACTAATACCACTATATATAATTTTTTTTACGATTTAACCTTCGAAACTTAAGCTTTCCCTACAGCTTTGTATACAGAAACTGGTTTTGGTCTCTGTTGGACATTACATGAGAATATTCTCATTTGATTCAAATATCGCCTGAAAAGGTCTTGTCGAATGACTTGGATAGTGGAATACCGGCCTACCCGTTCTACGGCACGATATTCGATGAACTTCAGACCACCTCGCCCAGTCACGTGCCGTGGGAACGATGCTTAAAACATTGTGTCTTGCGTTGGGCACTGAGACATTGTGTTATATATTTTAGACGGTCAATATGTCGAATCCTTTTAATTTTAATAGGCTATGTAAATAATACTTACATAAGTAGGCTTAAAAATATTTTCTTTATTTTAAATTTAGGCCTTTGAAATAGTGGATGCAGCAGACTTGCAGACCCTTGTTTTAAGCAGCCGCAACTGCTTTTCTCTCTCAAGAATTAGTTCAAGCCTTTGGTGAGTTTCTTCCATCAAATGGGAATTTCTGCATAAAGTAGGCCTACAGACTAATTTTATATTAACCAAAATGAAATTCCAATTTCTTCAGATGGCACCAACGATATTTAAATAGCTTGAGACATAGGTTAAACCATGCCAATGTTTTAGCAATGATTCTCCTAATTTATTCTCATGTACCATTATAGCAGATAAAACTAAACAGATTTTAAAGTTTTCATGAGTATCATTTTCTACTTTCTTTTCTGTACTGATACCATAGTTATTATAAGGAGTACTGAGTTCAACCCTGAAACTCGTAGTTGAGTATTCAGCATTAGGCCTAATACATGTTCTAAGGTCCCTGAATAAAAAAATAACGTACAATTATAAGAAAAATGTCTGTGTGCATGCATTTTTGTCTGTGAACAGAATAGATTGAGAACAATCAATGTCTGTGAACAGAATAGATTGAGAACAATCAATGAATAACAGCATACCGCTGCATTTCTGCTACAATAGAGTCCCGCTAATCTGGACTAGATAGGACCAGACTTGCTTAACTGGACTAAATGGGACCAGAACCTGGCCGGATCACCGAAAGTCTGGATTAAACAGAAATTGCCTTACAATGCACATGCCTACTGTAATACAAGATTTAGATGGGTAAGAACAGCCTAGCAGGATTGAAAGTGGGAATCTAATGTAAAATATTCATGTAACTTACTCTTTTTTAACCATGGTCTTTATAATCTTCTCACACACCATTCAGACTCAGTGGCTGTATTGCATGACTGCACCATCAGTTGCCTCAGCCTTACATAAAGTCATAATGTATGCAAGGCATACTAACCAACCTTCAGATAATTAAGCAAAAGAAACTTCAAATGTAATAGTTAGTATTTAAGAAGTGAAAGAGATGGGAAAAAGGGAAAAATGAAGAAAAAGTTAAGAAAAGCACAACATATAAAAGGAAAACAAAAAAAGTAAACATAGAAACAAGAAAAGCGGTGCATACGGATCGAGGAGTTTGAAAAAACGAGGCGCTTGCGCCGAGTTTTTTCATTTTCCGAGATCCGTTATGCGCTTACGGCACGAGTATTGCATGCTATTTTTTGAAAGATGATTATTTATATAAATTTAATTATATTAATTGAGATATTAGCTGAAAATATTATGTATATACATTATTGAAGATAGTTGTTATATTTCAGAAAGTGATTCGCATGTGTTGGTTATGGGGACTGAATATTTGTCCTGTTAAAGTCACCACAAACTAGGGGGCCTTGGTTCCGGTCTTCCATAAAGGCTTATATTATGATGGTTTTACTTACGGCACTTGTGGTTTTTGTAATTTTTACCGCACGGAGATTTCTTTTGTTTTCATAGCAACCAGATTGCGTGCGGGAATGTCAAGTTACGATCCACGGCGACAATATTCGTAAGTACCACTAATTAGTTACGTCGTGCAAAAAAATAAATAAAAAACAGGGAAAGGCAAAAAATCGAAAGAGTAAAAAAAAGTACATGGGTAAAACGAAAAAGTAAAAAATGACTAAAATAAAAGTAAACAAGAAAAGGCAAAAAAGTAAAAGTAATATTAAGGCCAAATATTATTATTAGTACTGTTAAAACACATAGGAAAGGATTTCCGAAATGTTATTTCATTAAGTTTTTTACGATTACTTCCTACCGGTCACTACTTCCAGTTTAGTTGCCACGGAATTTTTGAACTGAAGTAGAGTCCTGTTAATCCGGACTACACGGGACCGGGCCCTGTCCAGATCATCAAAAGACCGGATTAAACGGAATTTGCCTTAAAATGCACGTACGGTACTGTAATACAAGTTTTAGATGAGCAAAATTATAAAAAAATCAATTTTTTAATAAATATAACTTTTCTTCACATTTATTTTTTAAAATTTTATTGTGTAGGTAGACCTAACCTTCGAACTGACGTAGGATTACGAAACAAAACATATTTGTCATTAAAATTAAGTATTTACTTATTGTTCATTATTGATATTTATTGATCACTGAATCTGGATTAACCGGATATCCGATGTCCGGACAAGAGGATTGCCGGGACTTCACTGTAATTTAATGCAAAACCCTTTTATTGCAATAAGACAGCCATCGGAAAACACTTGCGAAGTCTGCAAAAGAACAGCAATACAGGTAATAATAAGATATGAACGCCCACAAATTAGTTACGAGGAAAGTTGCCATCATTTATTACACCTGTCACTTCCTTATGAACAGCACCTGCACCAAAGCGGCAATTGTTTGATACTGAAGCCACATGTCCTGTGCATCACACAGAACACATGGTGCATGTTGCCAATGTTTTCATAACAGGAGAGATGGACTTTCATACCCATGGAACGAACAGCGAGTGTCAGCTGTTATCAACAGCGAGCAGACTTTGTTTACAAACATTCAAGAGACAGAAAAATGGGAGGCCTTGGTTGTGAATGAGGCCTGTCTCCCACGCGTTTCCATGGTGATTATAGTGACGATGATGTCATTATGATGTCAGAGCCTCTTGCTCCGGTAAGGTAACACAATGCGATGAGGATAGAGCAGGCCAGGGCAGTACCATTCATCGCTTTCAAACCATTCGTCGCTGTACAACAGCGGGCTTCCAACAGGCAAATGCGTTATGCGTTCTAACGCATATCTTCCTCTTTTTACCTTTGTCAGCCTAGATGGAACAACTGAAACCCCCATTGTTATAGTTATAATAATAATAACAATAAGAAACTAAACTAAACTCCGTGGCGCTATATCCCTGGAGGGACTTGGCCCACTACCCGACCGCTGCGTCATCTACCACAGGCAGATGGCAAGATTGGGGGGCATGTGGTCAGCATGCCGACAACCACGGCCGTTTTTATGACCGGAGCAGCTTCTTCTCTATCAAGTAGCTCCTCAATTTGAATCTCGAGGCTGAGTGCACCCCTGTCAGACCTCCCTACCGCAGAAAAATCCGAGGAGGTACCGGGGATCGAACCCGGGCCGACGGATCTGTAGTCAGCGACGCTTTCCACAAGATCACGCCAGCGGTCAAAATAGCAATAATAGTCATTGTAATAGCAATGATGATGATGATAATGATGATGATGATGATAATAATAATAATAATAAAATGGGGTTAACTGATGTAACAAAGTGCCACAAAGCTTTTGTTTAATCAGTAATCACTGCAATTATGATATGCAGAAAATCGGTTTTTTAATCGATTTCCAAGCTCTAGATCGATTCATTAACTAGGGGTTACGGAAGAACAAAGGCCTAGTTCGATAAGCATATATGAAGGAATGTGTGGTAGTGTTATTTGTCAAAGCTACCTGTATTGCAACTTCCAATGAATGCTGTAAAACAATACCGTATATTGCCATGAGAACTGATTTGCATGTGATACATTCTTTCTCTTTCTAATATATTAACATAAGATAGGCACTAAATTGTACTCCGGTACCGTCAACCGATTTGGTCCAATATCAATAGGCTTCTTCTCGTGGACGTTATAAAATGCTAATAGCAAGTTTCATGAAAATCCGATAAAACGTATTTGAATTATCGCGCATGGAGACACACGGACAGTCAGACGGACGAAGAGACATTTTCCCGTCCCCCACACAATCTCATAAAGTACCATTCTGGCACTTAATGATGATAATAATAATAGTACAGATTTGGTACACATTTGAGACATTTTAACTGCTGCCTGTGATCGTACAGTTTTCTCGAGTATGCTTCCTAAAAAAGATGAATCTCTCAATGTACTGACAGGGGCCGTTCAAACTTTGGACTTTTGTTCTTCCGCAAGCCCTGCTTAATGAACTGATCTGGAGCTTAACTCGGAGAGAGATTACAAAAACAACTTATTTTCTGCATATCATAATTGCAATTATCACTGATTAAACAAAAGCATTTTGTCACTTTGCTATATTCGTTTACCTTATTTTATTATTACAGTAATTATGAATGTGCCTATATGCTAGATTATATTTATCTTATAAGCCATTACTATTTGTCACTTCGGCAAGGAGCTGTTTTCCGACTCACCCTGCTCCCCTTTCCACCGGCGCGGTCGCTTTCTCCGCCAGCCTGCCTGCACGCTCGCTTCCCCTCACCGCCTACTGCGCATTTCCCACGCGCATCTTCTCCCCGCTGCATGCCAACCACTACTAAGCGCCGGTAATGCAGCTTGCTGTGTTAAACAGGCCCCTTGCACCATAAATAATATTTCACAATTTTTTAAAACGAATATAAAAAACAATAAAATTTCACGAATTATAGAAAATGTCGAACAATTAAAAAAATACCCTTGTACCAAACATCATATTTCACGATCTTTAAACACCGATTTGAAAGAAGAAAAAAAATTCACAATAACAAAAGACCCTTGCACCATACATAATATTTCACAATTTTTAAAAATGATTATAAAAAACAAAATAAAATTTCACGAAATATAGAAAATGTCGAACAATTAAAAAAATACCCTTGTACCAACCATCATATTTCACGATCTTTAAACACCGATTTGAAAGAAAAAAAAAACATTCACAATAACAAAAGACCCTTGCACCATACATAATATTTCACAATTTTTAAAAACGAATATAAAAAACAAAATAAAATTTCACAAATTATGCAAAATATCGAACAGTGAAACCAAACATATTTCACGATCTTTAAACAGGTAAAATAATATTTCACAATAACAAAATACCCTTGCAACACCAACAAACATAATATTTCACAAATGATAAAAAAATAATAATTCACGATAAAAAAAAATACAAAATGCCAAAAACCCTTGCAACAAACATAATATTTCATGCCAACAGGATATTTCACAATTATATAAATATAAAAAAAATCGAAATTTACATAATATTTCCAAATTTTAAAAAACGCCGTGTTATGACAAAAAACATGGCTTAATTGATGCAGAATAATTCCCTTGCACCAACACTACTCTTTTCATAACAAACAAACCATCTCAAAATTAGAAAACACGATTCTTGCGTTAACACTCGCTAACGCAATAGATAACTAAAATATATCGGAACTTCCTTCACTGCTCAACTCGCCTTCGTGGCGTAATGGCTAAGTCTCTTGGCTACGATGCTAAGGGTCATGCGTTCGATCCCCGTCCGATCCAAAATTTAATGTTAGGAATAGGTCTCGAATAGGTAGGTAGGGTGAAGAGGAGGTGAGAGGAAGAGAGGAAAGAGACGGGAAAGGAAGAGAAGAAGAAAATAAAGGAGAAATAAATTATTTTTCTCTTTCACCATTTCCATACTAGATGTCGCCACCGTCGCTATTCTGCTAGTAGTTCTAATGCCGCCGCTAGGTTTCTCCCCACCCTAAACCCCTACTTTCCTCGCTGTCCCGTTAAGAGAGTAGTGGTGGGGGAGTCGGGTGAGTCGCAATATTATTTTTTCCCGTCACTTCTTCAAAATATTTAATAACACTGGTCCCAGCTTCGACTACCGGAAACTATGGTCACATTACATCAGGGGCGGATCCAAAGAGACATTTTTTTTGGGGGGGGGGGACCAAAGTAGAGAGGGAAGTTTTTAATCATAAAAATTAATTATCCCAGTACACAATTGAAATCAAAATGAAAATTTCAGCATTTTATTACAAACGTATTTCAAAATAATGAATGTCGTTGCTTTAATATAAATATTAGATGGAAATTTACAGTGAAGTGTTCAAATCTGTAGCAAGATTGAGATCGGAAATATACACACAAAACTTCACTAAAAAGGTATATTTACCCAGAATGATCATTTCAACGGGTCTTCCCGCCATCATCAGCTGATGATGGCGGGAAGACCCGTTGAAATGATCATTCTGGGTAAATATACCTTTTTAGTGAAGTTTTGTGTGTATATTTCCGATCTCAATCTTGCTACAGTCGTTGCTTTAATTGAAGTATTTTAATAAATTTTGAATAATTTGTGCTTAATGTTACAAATTTGGGGGGGGGGGAATTTCCCCCATTCCCCCCCCCCCATGGATCCGCCCCTGCATTACATATGATCTCGCATCCCGTAAAGGTCAGAAAATCTTTCTCAATGCTCTGTTCTTGAATATTCTAAATTACTCTTCCGTCTATAACTTAACACACAAGCTTCATAAACTAAATATCCTAATTTAGAGGGACTAAAATATATTTAAAAGTTAAACCAAACCCCATGGTATTAGATCAACATCCCATGAAGAATAAGGGCCTACCGTCCGAATGTTGCGCAATGTAACCCCATCTTCGACTTCACTGGTAGAAGGCAGTATTTGGACGCATATGTTAGCATGCATACTCCCACTGCCAATGACGACGGTTATCTGATGGAGCAACTACAACAAGCAGACTGACTATGAATGCACCCCGTTCAAAAAGTATCCATCATAATTCCGAGAAGCCATCACGGATCGATGTAAGGCCTCGAGATACGAAATAAGGAACTGGGCTACGGAGGCGGAGTGTTATTATTATTACTGCTCAGAATAATCACAATGGGACTTTTCTAACATAATAAAGGCTGTGGGAAACAGCACGGCTGGAATTGTTGGTACCGTATTCTCTCAATTGAAGTTGTACTGTAACAACACTCACTTCCTGTATTTAACCCACTCCTTGTTTCCATTTTTATCTCGTTTCTGTTTGCTGAAAGCACTCATTGTTTGCTTGCAACGGAAATAATAATACGAATGTACATTAGCCACAATCATTCCTTTCACAGATAAGCACATACCTGTAAATCCACCAATCCGACTGTTATTTTGCTTTTAACAAACGGTTCTCTCCCATACAATTTACTACCGCATACAGTAAAACCTGCATACTTATTCTATTGTTATAGTCCACCTTCTGGACTGGTTATTTGGATATTTTGGCCGAACCTTGTCGTCACACGTAAGTTTGCTCTAAACAAGCCGGTTGTCAGGTGTCAGGTCGTCCAGATATTTTTTTACATTAAACCTGGGCCGTACCAAGCTGATCCTGCGCCCCTAGCTCACTGGTTAGGACAAATGAGGGGGTTAAAGCCAAAGTGGTGTAAGTAATGATTTGTGCATTCTGAGAAACAGAAGGTTTTGTTAGGTGCATTATAATAAATTACACAAGAAATTGTTGACACTTTTTTCGTGTTGTACATTGCCAGAAGGTGTCGTTATTTCATTGTGATTATCGCTGAAAATAATTAAAGTAGTTTTTTTGTATTTTTTAAAGGGCTCAAGTGACTTACGCCACATTTCCTTTGAACAAACTTGTATTGATAGAAAATCGAAATAAAAACAAAGCATAATTTATGTCTTAAATTACATTTTACTTAAATAGCTAAAAGTAATACAATGAAGAATCTTCATGTTTGAATGAAGTCATACTTTCTTTGAAATGAACAATCTCAAACATGTTCAATATCAACAACATCCAGTGGTCTTGCACCGTTCATATCTGATGCTTCAGCTGTTTAAGTCCTTGGAAGTAACCATGGTTGAAGAGTGGAACGTAACTTAGAAGATCTAGCATGTTCTTTTTTTCTTTAGACACATGTCTTGGTCCAGAGTAAATATTTTCCAGAGCAATACGTTCGATTGAAATTGGCATTCCTGGTTTAGATGGTTTTAGAGATAAAGTCCTCATTAAAGAGTTTCCTTTAATATGGCGTTAACGATTCTTTCTTCACTAAACGAATCCATTGCATTGACATTGATTCGTTCGTGACATTTTTTTCTCTCTTTGTAATGGCTTGTTCAAGATTCTTCGTAGACTTGAAGTCTTGAACTGACATTCTGCTACAGAAAAAAAAAGCTTTCTTCTTTTTGAATTTGCGATTATTGATCGCCAGTCAGCTGGAACAACAACGGTCTTACCTCTTGCATAAGATTCTATGGATCCAAAATCGGAATCGTTAGGGAGGTATTAATGCCCACTTACCATAAATTTATGGTCAATAATGTGGATGCTATCACTGCTTTGAAGGAGTTTCGTAAGACAGTGCAAAGTTCATAAAACTGCGGATGTAGCAACTCACACTTCACAAACACTTACAGGAATAGTGGTGTAAGTCAATTACTTACACCACTGGCTGTTAACAAAGCAGCTGTTTCATTCACCAGTGAAACTTCTGTTGCAATTTGTAAGTGTATGAACACAACTAGGACTTACACCAATCTTTCTTTTAACAGATCTATACCTCAACATTGCATTGCAATACTTAGGTTAAAATTTAAAAAAAAAACATGACTTACACCACTTTGGCTTTAACCCCCTCAAATCATGAAACGAAGGGGACTTCTGGTGGATGTAATCGAAATAAAAAGAAAAGGAAAAAGGAAATCTGGTTGAAAAAGAATTGAGTTTCTGATTGTCACCAAGAAGAAAAGAATCCATGAAGAGTTAAAAGGTACAGCAGAAAATAGAGTTCAAGAGTGGAATTTCTCCCCCCATGGGGGTACAAACTCGCCTTAAGACAAATATCAGTGATGATGATGAAAATAATAATAATAATAATAATAATAATAATAATAGCTTATGCAGTGCTACGTCTTATATTAATAAAAGGAAGTGTCTGTCTTCCTTCTGTCTGTCTGTCTGTCCGCGATGCCCAGCAAAATCTACTGAAGGCAGAGATCTGAAATTTTAAACATAGGTGCACTGAAGGGTCGGAAAATGAACCTCGAAGTCGGAATTTTAATTTTTGCTTTCCTTCGTGAGTTATGAGTGAAAAACGGTCAGAAAACGTATATTTTTTGCGTTTTCGAAGCATCAGTTTTCAGTAATACATTTCAATGTCAAATCAATTACAGTAGGCTTTGGCTATTTTTGTCATATCTTGGACATAAAACCATCGCGATCGCTCGAATGTTGTAGCTCACGCTGGTCGATTAATTTGTTTATAATGTCAAGGCACACAGACATATGAAATTTTCAACCTACACCGAAGAGGATTATTATTATTATTATTATTATTATAAGAGGGATAATCAATATTGGCCTAAATATGGTCAAACGTTGTTCGATTTGGACGAAACTCATTATACAGGGGTTTTCTGGGCCAAGGAACTCGAATCTGAGGTCGCTTTTACCATACGACGCTATCTAATCGTGGTATGTAATTCACGTGATTTAGGTGTTAATAGATATAATGATTTAACTATTATGGTCTTGATTTTTAATTTTTTAAATAATTATCGCGGGCGAAGCCGCGGGCACATGCTAGTTAATAATACAAGAATGACAACCGAAATATTAGTTTAATTTCCACCAATATTTTAATCACAGAACACAATAGTAACTTTTTAAAATATGCAGCAATTTATCAGCAATGTACAGCTTTGCGTCAATTCAATTAGGTTGTAACTAGGCCTACACTCCCAGGCATACATAATCGAGACCACTTATTTTGCTGAAACTGAAAGAGAGAGAAATGGTAAGAAAACGACCAGGGATTGAATTCTCAAAACAAAAATAACAAGTTTACTTCAAAAAAATAAAACGAAGCAGTAATACAATACCATGATCTCAAGACTTCACAGAAAGAAGATTTCATAATTATTTAACTGTTACAAATATTACATCTTTGAAAGTTAATATGTATTTTTTTAAATTCTTATTTTGATCAGACGGAAGTGACTTTTATTAAGATTCCCCATTAAACACAACTTTTAAATTGACCGAGCGTTAACGGTTTGGCTAATTTAATGATCGCAAACATCTATAAACTTCACATTGTATTATAAAATCTCCTTTGTCCTGTGCTATAAACTTCTTTTATAAAAAAGAAAACGATAAATTAGGCAGCAGTTAAAAAACAACAGTATTTACAATTTAATTTAATGATCGCAAACATCTATAAACTTCACATTGTATTACAAAATCTCCCTTGTCCTGTGCTGTCAACTTTTTTTTACAAAAAAAGAAAATAAATTAGGCAGCAGTTAAAAAACAACAGTATTTACGATAATAAAAAATCACGAAAAAAATGCTGTCTTACCGCGGACCGAACCCGAAACCTCTGGCACTACAATGTAGCTTGTTATCACTGAACTACTGAGATATTGTTATGCTTACGTAATTAAAGTTTACTACCTAGATGTTCCCATACTACATTTAATTTTCAAACCTTGGTTTATGTTAATGATAGGCGTTTTTGAATTATTTATTATACTAATCAGTTCACAACTATATATTTGACTATAGCATTATCATCGAGATCCACCATCGAGCATAACAAAAGAGGAACATGAGCGATACGAGATAAGAGTCTGGTGGTTAAGAATAAAAAAAGTTACGAACTATGTATTTTTACTTTAAAAGGTCCCACTTCGCACACATCTTTCTTGACCCCAGTGAAGTATTTTTGGAAGGAGCGCCAACGCAAATTTTGCGGGGGAGGGGGATTCAAAATGGCGGCTGCAGGCACTAAATCGCCTCTAGCTCCCATCCCCATGGTCCGATTGCAATGCTATTTTTTCAAATTAAAGGTCAAATTAAGTGGCATAAGTTAAAGCAATGATATGTTATGTTACCCTACTGTGGAAACCCTTTAAAATTTTAAAAATGTAAAAAAAATGTGTTTCTTTTCAGTTTTATTTTTATCACAGATTTTCAGAAAGTTATTCGTAATTTTTTTTCAAATAAAAAAGAAAGTACGTTTCTTAAGCTTTAATTTGATACCATACAATACCCACTTCCATGCATAATTAAGTTTACAGTGACCGGTAAAAGAATACAAGTACAATGGCGCGGCTCGTTTTCGGTCATTATTATCTCTGTGAAAAGGTACACTGAAATAATTAAAGAATATCTAAACTTTTGAGTGACTGAACAATTGTGCTGTGGTGACTTCGGAAGATTAAGGAACTGTACTATTAACGATCGCTGCCGGGAATATTAAAGAGCACGTATAGGACAAACCAGTAAATATATTAGAAAATTGAAAGGGAAGAGAGAAGAGAAATTATTTAGATATATACTTTTTTTTATTGATTAGATTCCCGGCAAAGACCATCACGTGCAGAGTTGAGTTCATGGAAGACCTGCCTTACCTCACACTCAGTACAGCCACAGCGAATTAGTTATTGACTAAAGTCTGGCCGTTCTAAGAAGGGAACCTCAAGCAAACAAAAACAAGTACATCTGTCTCTCTCTAGCACATTACTCGTATGACTTAAGAGTGAGACAGACATACTGCTTTTTGTTTACTTCAGATTTCCTCCTTAGCTTGTCTCAGGTATAGATGCTGCCACTTCTGGAAGTGTCATCCATACTTGTGCCCATTTATCGTCAGTCTTAGTCCAGCCCCAATTGGAAGGATCTTGGTCTGGTTGTATCGGTTTCAGAACGTTGCCTCATATCATTCAACCTTGGTAAGCTGTCCTCATTGCATGCAGTTCCAGTGCATCGGAAGTTGGTGGTATATTTTCCATCAATCTGGGACCTTTTCTTCTTAAGTAAAAATCTGCTGTCTTCGTCGACATTTTCCGCACTATTAGACCTGTCGTACAGAACGTCAATATATCTTTGAATTTCAGAAAAGGCTTCTTCTATATTTCCTTTCGCTAACAAGAGGAAACTTTCAGTAGTATTTGACAGTGACATCCACGCCTCCCATGCCTTAACGTTTCTTCTTCCATTGAACTGTGAAACAGTATTACAGCCAGTGAATGCGTGTAAGTAGGGAAGAGCCTTTGATATAGGACGTCCTAGTCCTCTCGCAATTTCATGGATAGGAATGTATTGGAAATCTTTTCCTGTCACAAAGGCAAACCAAAGACTGTTTATTCAAAGTTCTTCAAAACTGGATATGGAGATAACTATAACATCGGTATCCACTGTACGGTTCAATAAGTTCTGGTGTCCTTGGAGAGCAGCATCCTTCGCATGTAGCAGCAGTCTTGTGTCTCCTTCATGGTTACAGAGTGCCTGAGTATTCATTTCTGCCCTTTTTACACTCGCAGATATTATCACAAATTTCCCAGCAGTAGAGCAGCCATTTCATAATTACGGGTGGGACATTCTAGCAAATTATAATAACTATTTTTGTTTATTACACATCATAAATAATAAACTAGAATTGGCTCTTCACATTCTGTAAAATTTACAATGCCTTCTCCTCCACACTACATGCAAAGCATTATTTAAAATGTATTTTAAATATTTTAAATTTGTTTTTTCAAAATCTATTACGGATGGGACATAATTTGGACACTGATTTTAATGATGCAAAACAGAAGTTCATTTGCTGTTCTGCTATTGCTGTTAGGGTCTTAATGTCGTTATTAATGAAGGTATGAGGGATTAAATACAAATTATAAACTGTTTCCAGGTTGCCAGAACATTTATATAATAATTTAACAAAACTATCACCAGTACGGGTTGGACAAAAATTCACCGTTTGTTATTTTACACAGTAATTAACCACACATATTTTCTGAAGTTAATCTTATACCAAATTGTACCTCAAGATGTATATTTTCTCAAATGAAAATGGACATAGCTGATTGCTTTTGACTACTTAGCATTAAAGAGTGTTAAAATCATGTTAAAAATGGCAAAAAAAGTAACTCAACGCAAAAAATAAGTAAATTGACAGATTTTACACATGAAACCACTTCAGATACACCTAAGTCCTTAGTACTCAGTGAATTTGAGGTTTTAAAGTTATATTTGACTACCCAGTTACAATAATTTTATAACTTCTCTCTTTGAGGGAAAAATTATCATATTTTATGAAATGGCTGACAGTAAAGTTCTTTTCCTTCTGAAATAGGCAATGTTCTAATTCCCTGTGAGAGAACTTGAAGAAAGAATTCTTTTCAGAATCTTTCAAAAAGGTTTCCTATTTTTTAGGCATTGCAGTTCCACCAGTTAATGGATTCTTCTACCAGAATCTCTTTCATCACGAGTTTGATTTTTCAAACTTTAACAACAACATACAAGTGTGACACTGATGACATTTGGAATGTTTTCTTTGAAGGTATGTGCTCCAGTATGATGTAACGTGTGAATGACTGCAGTTCCATGTAAGACTTTAATATCAACGTTTGGCTCAGTTTTTATTTCTTTTTCCTTAATGTAAGTCGGAAAGCACTTGAGCAGACTTGACTTCTTCTTACACGGTATTGGCTTCCTATGATTTGAAGGGAAGGAGGCTAAGGCTGATTTACATGTCTAAAAATTCTTAGAAATCTCCATTCATTCATCTGACTCGCTATGTACAAATGGGTGAAGAGTGCATTGTCATTTCGTAACATCTGTAACCTTCATAAGTTTTGTTTTCTGTATCGTTAGTAGTTTCGAGCAAAAATTGCATATCTGTTTAATTTTATTGGATCCATGATACTTTCGTGAGTGCTTTCCAAGCGTTCCTGAAATAATTTGAGAAAACTGTTTTACCCCTCTTTCTCAATTACCTTACTGGTTTCTCTATTATTATTATTATTTTGTATCAATTGTGAGCAAAAATTGCATATCTGTTTAGTTTTATTGGATCCATGATACTTTTGTGAGTGCTTTCCAAGCGTTCCTGAAATAATTTGAAAAAACTGTTTTACCCCTCTTTTTCAATTAACTTACTCGTTTCAATATTATTATTATTATTATTATTATTATTATTATTATTATTTTGTATCAAATGTGAAAAGTTTTGTACACTCTTCAGAGAAAGTATTTCAAAAAATTTTCACAGTATGAACAAGAGCATCAACTTTATCTCTGTATTTTAATTGAAACAATTTTTCTCTTCATGATGCCCAAACCTGTCAGTGTCGATTTTCCGAATAAAGGTCTTTTCAAACTCCTGAATATATATGCATAATGAATAGAAAGAAAGTGTGATGACTCGGCCGCTCAGGCAATGGTGGGTATAGGGAGAGCGGCGGTCCACGAAACACTGGCAGCACCTTCGTTTGCGTTTCAACTTCTCAATGCTGCATCATGATAGTCTGGCATCTTATGATTAAACTTGCAATCTTTAATTACCCCTTGGTCCTATTTCTGTGAAATTTGGGCAGAAATAATCTACACACAACAGTCCTTCTGATGATTAAAGCAGAGACTTAAAAAATACGGACATAAGTGTTTTTATTTTATTATATAAACATCACCAATTACACAAATTCATGAAACGGAATTTGACTATGCGACAATTTTTTTTCATTTTTGTGTCCCGTAAAAACTTCAAGCGAGAAAGTTTCAGTGAAATATTTCAATTTTATTTTAAACTAGCTTAAAAGGCCCGGCGTCGCTCGGGTTTTGTATTTTGTAAATGCGAAAATAACTTATGAAGGACTTTCGATTTTCAAACTCGAGGTCTTTAAGGTCTTTATATAGGTATTTAGAATTTGAAATGGGGAAGAACGACTTATCACACACAAACTATTTCCTCAGAAAACGCTAGATAAGCTACAGCTTATTATAGCTTATAGCAGATCCCCGCGGCTTCGCCCACAATAATTAATAGGAAGATTATAAATTAAGAGCAAAATAATTAAACTATTATATTTACTAACACTTTGCACACGAAACATTCATAGGTCTAAACTAAACGATTGATAGGCCTAATTAATGAAACAGCTGTAAATCCGGCTTTGAAGTGAATTCCATGATTAGAAAGCGCAGCATGGGAAAAATAACCTCAGATTCGAGTTCCCTGGTCTAAGAAATCCCTGCATAATGTTTGTCCATTTAGGGCTATATTCATTATTTTTCTTCCGTCTAGGGTGAAAATTTCATCTGTCTGCGTGCCTTGACATTACAATAACATGAGATATCCATTGCCTTCCAAAGCGATCGCGATGCTATTGTTTCCAAAGTATGACAAAAATAGACAAAGCCTTCTGCAATTGATTTGACAACTGAAATGAATAACTGAAAAATGATGCTTCGAAAGCGTAAAAAATGCAAGTTTTCTTGCTGTTTTTCACTCATAACTCGCGAACGAAGGCTAAAATTAAAAATGTAGTATGACAGAAACCTTCCCGGGAATGTACCCAACAACTTCCCAAAGTTTCATGGCGATCGGATGAATGGTGTAGCAATGCATAAAGGACACACACACACACACACACACACACATACATTCATTTTTATATATATATATAGATTCAGTACCACCTTTATATCTCGAATGGTTTACGAGTAATTGAGTGGTAATTATTCCGGGCGCTACAGCTGTCTGAATGATGTGGGGCGATCGTGAAATGTCGAGGGTGAAGCAAATTTGACTATGCGACATTTTTTATTTTAGTTTTGTGTCCAGAAAGAGATCAAACGTGTAAGGTTTAGTGAGATATTTGAATCTTATTATAAATCGAGTACCACCCATGGATATATAATGGTTTACGAGTGATAGTAATTATTCCAGGTGCTAAAGCTATCAGAATGGTACTGAGGTATTAGCAGGCATCTTTTCCATAAAATACCAGCAATAACGTAAAAATCTTTACATAATTTATTCGTGGATTCAATAATAATACTATATTAACTGACTACTTGTACCCATACTGCAAGATTGGCCCGCTGGGAAAAAGGAGTGAATGAGGCTTTTTTATAACTTCGTAAATCTGCACTACTTTTATTTATGCATTTATTGGATTATTATCATATTTTCTGTTCATTTATGCTAGTAATTTTTATGTATAATTATCATAGCAAATGCCTTATTAGTTTAATATCATATTCCTTTTTTTAAATAATAATATAATTTAACAACATAAAACGTACATCAGTTAGCGAATGGCGAATTGTCGAGGGTTTAAGAGCAAATAGCGGGCTGTAGTTAAAGCAAGAGGAGTTATAGGCGGAAAACCAAAAGAAGTCCTAAAATTTCGAGGTTTTTTTGCCGCCAAAAGTTTTCCCGAGGTTGCTCATGTTAGCATCTTTTATTTTTTTACATGTTTGTATCCATATATACAAGTTAAAAAATAAAATCTCCTACCCCACCTTTTGCAACATACACCCCTGTTTCGATTCTCTACTGACTGGCCTATACGTTTCATGCCTCCCTAAGTACGAAACCACCGCCCGTTCAAAAAAAAAAAAAATGTATATATATATATATATATATATATATACATTTATATATATATATTTTTTTATATTATATTATATTTCTATATATATATTGTATATACGAGTCAGGCGTGTTTTCTTTACACGCTAGCGGCCGTAATTTTGAAGATATTTGAACCAAATTTTATTGTGTTATTTCTAGGCCCAATAATTCGGACAAGTTCGTTAATGAGCAAAATTGGACCGAGAGGGGGTTGAAATTTTGAAAAAATTATATCTCGGCCCCTATGAAGTATAGAGGGAAACTTTGTATAAATTAGAGTACTCCCCATGGAGCTCACAGTGACACCAACAATTCGGGGGTTTTGGGGGTACGAGTGGAGTGGGGGGATGGAAATTCGAAATTTCTGAAACCACGTCTTGTGGGGTATCGTTGAAAAGCTCTTGACGAGTACTCTACAAATCAATAACTAGTTTCTCGATCGCTCTCATATATGGCGAGATTTGAGTGTTGGAAAGTGTTCTTTCCTCCTGTTTGCAGTTATTATTGCGGGTTTGTCATGCCAAGGCTAAAGAGGAAGAAGAGTGCTGCGCAGCGACAATAAATTAAACCAAAAGCACTTCGAAATCAACCTCAGCCTGTAGGCCTGCCTAAAGGGACTGTTTTTTTAAAGTTTGCATTGCATCTGCTTTATCGTCTGTGTTCCACGCCAATTCCGGATGAGCCAATTTCTTATTTGTTTGAATTCAAATCTTTTGTTGTTCTTAATGTTCTTTATTTTACTGTCAATAGAGTCTATGTGATTTTTTTAGTTTAGTAGAGTTAAAATCAATAAATAAAGGGGGGGGGGAATATCATGTATTAGCCTATGGGCAACGCCCAGGGCTACGTGAGCGGTGAAACTGTGTAGAGTATAGGAACGCTTCATTTAAGTGACCAGAAGGCGTGCCTCATAATGTACCGTATGTCCACGCCAGTCCCTGAATGAGTCTGACTACTATTGGTTTGATGTCAAAAGTCTGACACTCAAGCATTAACCTATGGAAATATCATCATCACCACCACCACCACGGTTTTTTATGTATGTCCACATCTTCCGTATTCTCAATCTCCCAGCCTCTCTATCCTCCCATAGATTCTCGGGAATGTTTTTCTCCTTCATATCTTCTTGTATCCCATTAAACCTATGAAAACCTATGAAAATATTCACTCACTCACTCACTCACTGGCTTTACGGCCCTTCTAGGGCCAGTGCCTGCCGAACTATTGAAGCCCACAACTTCCTGTCCTGTGTCTTTCTTCTCCAACACCTAACTCCCAATTCTTTAATATCCTCCTCCACCGCTTCCATCCATCTCTTTCTTGGTCTTCCTACATTTCTTCTCCCGCCAGGTTTTCCTTTATATATCCTTTTTAATAATGACTCCTCTTCACTTCTCTCTACATGTCCTAACCATCTCAGTCTGGAACTTTTTATTTCACCTATTATCTGTGGTTTACCATATTTCTCGTAAATTTCTTTATTATTTCTTACTCTCCATTCATCATTCTCACAGACAGGTCCATACATTCTCCTCAATATCTTTCTTTCCCATGCCGCAATCTGTCTCTCGTTTTCCTTTGACATACTCCATGTTTCGGAGGCATACATTACTACTGGCCGTATCACTGTTCTGTAGATTCTCTCTTTCCCCCTTACTGATAATTCTTTGGCTTTCATTACATTTAATAATGCTCCATAGCATCTATTGCCGGCCTTAATTCTTTCTTGTATTTCTTTTCCAACATCATTATCTTCTGTGATAATTGTGCCAAGATATTTATAGCTTCTAACTCTCTCAAATTTTTGCCTTCCTATCTGAATATTACCTACCAAATTCCATTTGTCCTGGTTTCTTGATGTTATCAGGTATTTAGTTTTAATTTCATTGATTTCCAGTCCCATTTCCTTACCTTCCTGTTCTAGTTCCCGAAAGCTTGTCTGAAAATATTATAGGAGGAAAATTCCTCTGACACTGGGATTTGAACCCAGGTCCTTTGGCTATCCGTGCCACTGTTCGGTCATAGGAATCATAGGAGAGAGATTCCATCTGATGGTGTGAAGTGAACTCTGGGTTCACTGAATTGGTACAGCAGAGATGATATCGTTTAGATATTCTTTCATAAATGTTATGAGTGTTTGGTAGATTGAAAAATAAACCTTAACTGATCATACAAAGTATTAGGGTTTCAGAAATGGAGAATCAAAATTAAAAATAGGCAGGTAAACATCTATTAAAAGTAATAGGAAGGTCTACTATGTCTTACAATTTCTAAATATATATACAACGTTTTACCAATTTTACATATACTTTTAACGAAAACTTATTAGTTGCACGCATATCAAGTAACACTTCTAAGTTTTACAATAATGATGAGTCTTATGTATAATGTTTACCTACAGTATATTTTTCTAAGAACTAGTTTGCTTGGTATCGTGTCATTTTAATTGCTATCTGCTAAAATATACATAAAACAAGAATTTCCAGAACAATGTCATACTTTATCTCTCTTTATTTCCTGAAGTATTAATCCTACAGAAATATAATGTAGACCAATTTTGTAGAAATTTAATGTTGCTTAATTTTGAACACAAACTATATTTGCTAGAACATGTAATGTTTAAAGATATTCAGGGACAACTGAGAAAAGACATTATTTGTGCCCCCACCCCTGCTCTCGCCCCATTTATTTGAACTGTGATCGGATTTTAGTGAATGGTCGTGTAATATATAATTGCCTTCTCTGCATGTTTCACTTTGTAAATACACAATATATAGCGTATATACAAAAATAAAGAGAAAGTGGAAAATACAGTTTTCTTTCGAAATCACAATATTTGTCCGGAACTTAAAATTGCTATAACGTTTGAACATTTGAAGACAAAATAACAAATGAATACTCATTTTAAAGGGCATTTATTTCCCTACAACTTCTTTTATGACGGCATTGATGTAAACCTGAGGGCTAAAACTATTGAAGGCAAAATGTGTCGAAAAGCCTGATGCGAAAGAGCGTTATTCGAAAATTCGATATTTTCGTTGGGGGATATCTCGAAAGCTATTGGGAATAGAAAAAAATGTATAGGATCAAACTTGTAGGAAATTTTATCAGTTTGAATTTTTAATAGAATAGCCTAACTTTTCCTCTACGATGCACCATTGATGAGATATACGGTAAGCAAAAAAAAAGGGACCTTCTACGGGCCCCCCTGCCCGCTCACCACCATCCTTGGGGACTTTTAGTATGTTCAGGACAGTCCCCCCGACAACTATGCAAAATTTCAAAACTACACGATTTTTTTCCTTTCTATTTTTCGTTCGTTGCCTGGACTGCATAATATTGGAAAGATTCCGTGCACTCGACTGTACGAGCACACTGAGCGTTGTATATTGTATAGGGATTTATCCCATGTTATCGCAGGCACACATCCCTACGACAAATCCCTCACGGAAAACATAGGATTACAAGTTGGATTGTCAGTTTATTGCAATGTTCAGTACCAGTATAACTGAAACTCAAAAATCCATATATTCTTATTAACGATATTACTTTCTCGCATATACGTAGTAGGAGAGAAAATATTGTGATCGTGACAAAAAATAGACGTCGAGTTAACACCGGGAAAGCACGTTTCACGATGCCTAGAAACCGAAAAAAATGTTTTTGAAATGACGACTGTCCGTCTGTCTGTGGACAAGCACAGCGAGCAAACGGTTCATTGTATTTGCTTAATTTTTTGAATTGAGGACTTTTTCGGAATTTTATCGAATCGCCCAGAAATTGAGTTTTATAACCGAAATATTAAAAAGACTTTTCATGAAAGATTTATGAAAAATTCTGATTTTTTAAAAATTGGCTCAACAATTTTAATAAAAAATTAAAATTGGAAACTCTTATCTATGACTAACAAAATGGTTATATCCGTTTTTCTGCAAAAATGACTTAGAGGGTACTTGACTTGTATCCATTTTCAATTTTTCTAGGCTATTTCCATTACATTGGGCGATACATGGAAACCTAGTACAGTCAAGTTGTAGAGAAAATTAAAAAGAACATTCTTTGTTCAACACATCTTCTATATTAATAAAAATGAATTTACAAAAGGGTTGTTGCCGCATCACGTGAGAACGGCTCGACCGATTTGGCTGATTCTTTTTTTGGTGTGTTCGTAATTGTCACAACAAGGTTTGTGTGAAAGAAAATTTTTGGAAAATCCACGGGAAAAGTTGGAAAAGTGAAATGAGGCACAGTTAGAGAATTCTGCTGTCAATTGTTTATATAACAAAATAAAAGTGTGACAAAAGAAGTGACATAGGTTGAGAGTTTTGTTTACATAACAAAAAAAAAAAGAAGTGCGAGTCTTGCAACAAAGCCATTAAAATGTGTAAAAAGAAATAGAAGTGCGACATTATGAATATTGTGTTAACAGTGGTGTGTTAAAAAGATTATTTTGGTGTCTTGGAAAAAATGCCGCCAATATCGGTCGGCGTACGCGCAAAGCAAGAGAAAATAATACATGATAGTCGAGTCAATGAGACTGATGAAGAACATAGACAGCGTTTGGAGGCAAAACGAATAAGAATTTCTCAAGCACGATCAATTATGACTCCGGAACAACGGATACAGTGAAGTTCGACTCGCTCAGTTGGAGATAACGTAGACAATAATTTGGAACGTAGACAAAACAGACGGCCAAATGTAACAATTCGACATGAACGTTTGGCGTTCAGATACGATCCATCAATCGATTACGCCGCGGATGTAACGGTGGATTTCGGAACCATGAGCACCGTTTGTCAACATTGCAATGCTTTGAGGTTTCGACATGAACCGCCAGGATTATGTTGTGCAAAGCGGGAAGGTCAAATTACCACAATTGACTCTGCCACCAGAGCCACTAGCATCATTGCTTTCTGGCCAAGAACCTCAATCGAAGCATTTTTGCAGAATATACAAAAATACAACAGTTGCTTCCAAATTACATCCTTTGGAGCGAATATAACTGAAGAACAAGGCTTTAGCCCAATTTTTAAGGTAAATTCATTTTCGACTGCAACACACATCACATCTATATTAATAAAAATGAATTTCCAAAATGTATGACGGAGCATCACTTGAGAACGGCTCGACCGATTTGGCTGATATTTGATTTGTTGTGTTCGTAATTGTCAGAACAAGGATTGTATGGAAGAATTTTTTTTGAAAAATCCACGGGGAAAGTCGGAAAAGTGAAATGAGGCAGAGTTAGAAAGTTCTGCTGTCAATTGTTTACATAACGAAAGCATTGTTTACGGTGTTTACATAGGGCTTTGGAGACTATATTATAATACTGGGCTTTAACAAATTCTGATACTATCGATGTAATTAATACATTTATGAAAACAATTTTTGAAGAATAAAATCCACGAAAATAAAGCAGTCACATAATTTTCTCTACCCTCAACATGGAAAATATCATTTTCTCACTTCACATTTTGATGCAGAATAAGCGGTCGTATTGCAGGGCAAATTAAGTGTGTGCCAGTGAGTATGCTATATCGGAAGTCGGTAACAAATCCTATCCACTGATACGTCACTCATAGCCGTAGGCTTTGTATTAGTTGAGAAATAGGCCTAGGGATGTTTATCAGAGGCCCTAAGCATCTAAAAGAAGACAAAATGGGATGGAATATTTTCAGTCCTATGCACGCAGTATATTATGTCCCAGGTTTTTGGGAAGGAAAGTAGGAAAGTGATATTGAATTTCTTTTTTACTTCAGCCCCGAAACGGTTGTATGGTAATATGAGAGTGAGAAATACAATTTTCTGTCAAGACAATACAATCTTATGTAGCCGGAATTTATTTTTCTTCTTATTTGCACTCCTCCCAGGCATGGTGTGTAGAAGCAATGGAATGCAACATTCGACATCCTCTATGAGCCATAAAATACTATATCTAGCATTTTCTGAGGGAATAGTCTGAGTGCCATATGTCGTTCTTCCTCATTTCGAATTCTACATACATATTATATAAGGACCTAGAGTTTCAACATCGAAAGTCCTCCATAAATTAATTTCATATTACAAAATACAAAACCCGGGCGACGCCGGGCCTTTTAAGCTAGTCTATTAATAAAAATGAATTTACAAAAGGGTTGTTGCCGCATCACTTGAGAACGGCTGGACCGATTTGGCTGAATTTTTTTTTCTTGTTCGTAATTGTCAGGAGAAGGTTTGTATGAAATAATTTTTTTGGGAAAATCCACAGGAAAAGTCGGAAAAGTGATTTGAGGCACAGTTAGAGAATTCAATTGTTTTTATAACAAAATAAAAGTGTGACAAAAGAAGTGGAATAGGTTGAGAATTTTGTTTACATAACAAACAAAAAAAAGAAGTGCGAGTCTTGCAACCAAGCCATTCAAATGTGTAAAAATAAATAGAAGTGCGACATTATGAATATTGTGTTAACAGTGGTGTGTTAAAAAGATTATTTTGGTGTCTTGGAAAAATGCCGCCAATAAGACGTCTTAATATCGGTCGGCGTACGCGCAAAACAAGAGAAAATAATACATGATAGCCGAGTCAATGAGACTGATGAAGAACATAGACAGCGTTTGGAGGCAAAAGGAATAAGAATTTCTCAAGAGCGATCAATTATGACTCCGGAACAACGGATACAGTGAAGTTCGACTCGCTCAGTTGGAGATAACGTAGACAATAATTTGGAACGTAGACAAAACAGACGGCCAAATGTAACAATTCGACATGAACGTTTGGCGTTCAGATACGATCCATCAATCGATTACGCCGCGGATGTAACGGTGGATTTCGGAACCATGAGCACCGTTTGTCAACATTGCAATGCTTTGAGGTTTCGACATGAACCGCCAGGATTATGTTGTGCAAAGCGGGAAGGTCAAATTACCACAATTGACTCTTCCACCAGAGCCACTAGCATCATTGCTTTCTGGCCAAGAACCTCAATCGAAGCATTTTTGCAGAATATACAAAAATACAACAGTTGCTTCCAAATTACATCCTTTGGAGCGAATATAACTGAAGAACAAGGCTTTAGCCCAATTTTTAAGGTAAATTCATTTTCGACTGCAACACACATCACATCTATATTAATAAAAATGAATTTCCAAAATGTATGACGGAGCATCACTTGAGAACGGCTCGACCGATTTGGCTGATTTTTGTTTTGTTGTGTTCGTAATTGTCAGGAGAAGGATTGTATGAAAGAATTTTTTTTGGAAAATCCACGGGGAAAGTCGGAAAAGTGAAATGAGGCAGAGTTAGATAGTTCTGCTGTCAATTGTTTACATAACGAAAATATTGTTTACGGTGTTTACATAGGGCTTTGGAGACTATATTATAATACTGGGCTTTAACAAATTCTGATACTATCGATGTAATTAATACATTTGTGAAAATAATTTTTGAAGAATAAAATCCACGAAAATAAAGCAGTCACATAATTTTCTCTACCCTCGACTTGGAAAATATCATTTTCTCACTTCACATTTTGATGTAGAATAAGCGGTCGTATTGCAGGGACAACTTAAGTGTGTACCAGTGAGTATGCTATATCGGAAGTCGGTAACAAATCCTATCCACTGATACGTCACTCATAGCTGTAAGCTTTGTATTAGTTGAGAAATAGGCCTAGGGATGTAGCATCTAAAAGAAGACAAAATGGGATGGAACATTTTCAGTCCTATGCACGCAGTATATTATGTCCCAGGTTTTTGGGAAGGAAAGTATGAAAGTGATATTGAATTTCTTTTTTACTTCAGCCCCGTAACGGTTGTATGAGAGTGAGAAATACCATTTTCTGTCAAGACAATACAATCTTATGTAACCGGAATTTCTTATTCTTCTTATTTGCACTCCTCCCAGGTATGGTGTGTAGAAGCAATGGAATGCAACATTCGACATACTCTATGAGCCATAAAAAGCTATATATAGCGTTTTCTGAGGGAATAGTCTGAGTGCCATATGTCGTTCTTCCTCATTTCGAATTCTACATACATATTATATAAGGACCTAGAGCTTCAACATCGAAAGTCCTCCATAAGTTAATTTCATATTACAAAATACAAAACCCGGGCGACGCCGGGCCTTTTAAGCTGGTTTCTTTATAAAATTAATAGGTCTCAATATAAAAACGAAATAACATGAATTAATGCGAATTTCAGAACAAACATTCATTAAAATATGAATATTCTTTTGTTGCCTATAGTAACAAGAATACTTTAATCTACAGTGAGTCCCACGCAAGAGTTGGCCAATGACGCGCGTTTCTGCGTCGCGACTGGCACAGCTCCAACTCCCGAGCGATCGGGTGAAATATCTACGCAAATAATGCCGCGGTCGTTGTAATGATTCAGGTTCTCACATTTACAGTTAAAATTACAATGAAAATAACCACGTACTTCATCACAAGAGATGATGGAAATGTTCTCCTCTTGCATCCAGACAACACTGGCACCTTTTTAGGAAATTTTCTTTCACGCGCATAAGTTCAGCTTCCGAGACAGAGTTACTTTCTCTTGTGATAGGCCTATGTGATATTGTCATCAAGTTCTTCTAACAGTATGTAAATATTATTTATGGGGAAACTTGAAAAATAAAGTGTATAGGTCAATTTCCCATACACAAGAAGAACTTAAAGACAATATCACAAGATAAATTAACTCTATCTCGGAAGCTGAACTTACGCGCGTGAAAGAAAATTCCCTAAAAAAGGTGTCAGTGTTGTGCTTATGCAAGAGGAGAACATTTCCAACATCTCTTGTGATGAGGTACGTGGTTATTTTCGTTGTAATTTTAACTGTAAATGTGAGAAGCTGAATCATTACAACGACCGCGGCATTATTTGCGTAGATATTTCACCCGATCGCTCGGGAGTTGGAGCTGTGCCAGCCGCGACGCAGAAACCCGCGTCATTGGCCAACTCTTGCGTGGGACTCGCTGTAGATATTGTTGTGAAATGTAGTCAGTTTACCACACTCGTTATGAACACACCGAAATCAATTAAAGCGAGGTGGTATGGGGAATAGGGAAGAGATCCTGGGTTTAAATCTAATTTCGTGGCCACCGAAATTTACCAGTAGTCTTGTAATAAATCATTCATGCAGCATTTGCTTCTATTTTTCGGCTATATCTCAATGTATCCTGCATTTTGGCCTTTAAGATTGAGGAAACCATGCAAATCCCAAGTTGTCGTTGTTATTATTATTATTATTATTATTATTATTATTATTATTATTATTATTACTACTATTGTTTCACGGTAAAAGCATTGAACATAAAGATCGACCCTGATGCTTTCCGTTCTAGATACTTGTTAGTTTTATGAAAATGTAATAAATAAAATTTAATTGTCTCTATAATTTAGTTTTTTCTATGCTAGTCTTTAGCATATGCGAGAAAGTTTGTGCAATATATTTTTGCACCATTTATTTTAACTGGCTCGCTACCGAGTAAATGACACCACTGCAACTGGTTTTAATTTGCCCATCTTTTAAACGTTTATTCGCAACGTAAAGCAAACTGGCGACCATTTCTCAATGGATGTGGGTCTTCAATATTAAGTTTTGCATTTAAAAAATGACACTTTGCAGTCTTGAAGGAGAAACACCAAAGGACTATTGAAAATAACTGCGTGAAATCTACAGAATGTCTACACGATCTTCTAAAGAATAATGCTTCCAGAGGATTATTTTTGTATTTACATTCCTTTGCGAAATATAGATTAAGTACATGCTGATTTAGAATTTTATAAAATGATAAAAAGCTCAATTTAAAACATTTCTGAACAGTAAAACGACTCCCTTTGGTAGATTTGTTAGGGAAGCTTTTATTGAAGCGCAAGTTTCTATGAGACACCTTTTTACTTCTTTCCGCCATAGGGACTTACAAGGTAGAGGAAGTATTGTGTTTGGCCCTGAAATCTGATTAAAATAAAATACTGGTCCTGTAATAAAAAATAAGGTTCACTTTTTAAAGCTTCTGAAGGAGGCTAATGCCTCGAGTTTTCAGCATTAATACACGTTTTTAATCCAGAATTAAAACAGTGTAGCTCAAGAACGAAACATCCCATAAAACCATTTTATATTTGGATTGAATATCTTCTACCAATAAGGCTGTGACACAAAGATTGGTGACGACTTTCTTTCTCTTTTACTACCATTTTAGATTAAGAATATTCCACCTTTCGCGACTTTCTCGAAAACGGTTCTAATTACTTTTTAAAATGTTGTAAATGGGGTGCTCATGCCAAGGAGTAAAACTTTCATTTGAAACTTTCTTGGGTTAAAATTATTTGAGAGTAGTTAATCAATTATTGTCACTCAACGCACGTTTCGCCGCAATTTCAACATTCATCAAAACGAGAATGTTTCATGTCGGAAACCATACTGTTGTGGGTGGAAAACTTTCGGGAAACGGCTTGTGCCATAACGAAGAAACCATCAGGGAAACAGCGCATTGTTCAAACCCCGGAGAGTGTTGAACATGTGTGTCGGGCTGTTCTTCGAAGGCCTCGGCGATCGGCAGTGAAACGTGCGTTGAGTGACAATAATTGATTAACCACTTTTAAAAAATGTTTACACAACGAATGCGCGATGTTGCACCGAACAACGCTCCATTTTGACTGAAATGCTTTGAACTGATGCAATCTTGTTTACACGTAGGTTTCATAACTAAGTTTCGCAACTGTTTTTTACTTGAATGCGCAAGCGCGAGATGTAGGCCTACTGGCGACAATGAGTTACGACACTACGCAGTTTCGGCTGATTCCAACTTTTCACGAAACCATAATAATAATTTTGACGTAATGGGCTTATTTAGCTTTGTGGATTGAAGTAGAAACACAATTTTCAAAAAGTAATTGTTGTAGGTAAAATATTTTGAGATGTATTGCAATTCTAAAATAAAATAATGTGCGCAAACGATACAGTTTTGTCGTAATTTCAATTTAAAAACCGTCAGGTTTCTCTGCCGGACCCTGTATGTCTGAGTGTGAAGTGATAAAGTGGTATTGCTTATATTAGAGAAAGTTGTATGAGTTTATGGCATCAGATTTTTAATTTTTCCCATATATGTAGGCCTATACTATTATACAGAATGTTCAATGATCGTGTTAAAAATCGAAATCGAGAGAACGGGAAAACACGATGCTTAAAAACAGAAAAAGGTGTTTTCGGAATTGTATATGTTTGTCTGTAGCCATAGACGCCGACTTTGGACGGGGGCAAGGCACTTTCTGCCTCCACCCAAAATTAACTTCCATCACATAAAGACCTATATAACAATCCAATTATTGACCCCTCCCCCCCAAAAAAAAACTTTCGAATCAGCACCTCTCCTTGTGGGAATTAAACGGCGCATTGTATTTCATTACAATTTTGGATTATGGACTTTGTTGAACTTTTATTGCACCCCCAGAATATTGTTTATACTTTTAAAATATTACGGGTAGGAATTTTCTGTCCAAATTTTGATTTTGGAACAAAAAACTGTAATGGTTTTGATAAAATTTTAATTTAGGAACTTTTAGCTTTGAATAATAAAACAGCTGTTCTATCGACCTTGGATGCGGAGTGGAGAAAAGTGTTTCAATGTTGGGGGAGGGAATATTGATTTTTCTAAACCGCGTGCTTTCCATGTGCATCTACTGACAGTTCTACTGCTCTTTGTCCTGCGCGAGATTTGTAGGTCATGTTTCAACTGAAATGGAACAGTTTCTATAGGCTTATTTATTTTTCTATGAAAATTCAAGTTCGACTTTTCTTTATTATCTTAAGCATGACAGAAGATACAAGAAAAGTTTGCACAGTGAAGTTATAGACAGTTAAAATGAACATATTTCTTCACAAAATTAACAATTGTCGAGATAATGAAGTACCGTACGAGTAATTATGGCTTCAATGCACACTATCCATGATTATAGAAAGTTATATGACTGAATGATTTCAGATTTTAGTATTCGGGGAACCTTGCTAAAAATCTGAAATGGAGTTTCCTCCACCTGGATAATAATATTGTATTTACTCGAATGCAATGCGCACCCTAATTTTGAAACTGTAAATCATAAAAATAGTTTGTTGGTGAATGCAATGCTTATCAATACTAGGATACTTTATTTGGTATTTCATCTAATTTTGTTTTATACCATTATGGGTTTGTGAATGCCGATTAATAAAGGTCGGTATAACGCAAGGCTAGTATATGAAAGGTTGCCTCGTTCCCGTAAGAGCTGTGGGGAGAGTCCTACACTGCTGTGTGACGTCACCCACAGCCCGCGCGAGAATTAAGCAGCTACATACAATGGTAATGATGGGAAGAAATAACACAAAAACACCATCGTTTTACCAACAATAGGCCCCTAATACATGTTTCCGATGTGAAGATAGAATGCATACGACCCTGCATATAAAGAGGATTTAACACAAATTAAAATAAATATTTAATACAGGTACAAATAAGAATAATACAGCTTTACGAAGTTAGGAAAAAGTTTGTCTGACTGAGAAAAAAAAAGTAGTCTAGCAGGTATAGCTCAGATTATGCTTGAAAGGCTTTTAATTTTATGATTACTTATTCCAGGTAAATTAGTCTAATTTATGGAAGGAGACTTGAAAAGAATAGACTTTTGCATATTTTGCGATATTCGTCTTGACTTAGAAAAATAAATTTCTCAATTAGATTGTATATTTTCTATATTTATTTATTTTACATGAAATTAAGTTAAATTAAACATCTATAAGATGAACCAATACACTTCTGATTGCAATGAATTTGACACAATTTAATTACAGAGCGTGTAATCGTAGATACTAAACAATTATTAAAGCCAAAGAAGAATAGAAGTTTTAAATGTTAACAGCTTGGAATAATGCTTTCCAGAGACAAAAAACTGGAAGATTTAGCCAAATAAAATGTGCGCACGGAATGACTATTACATTATAAACTGGAAGATGTGTATTATTATATTATAAAACTGGAAGATGTAGCCAAATAAAATATGCGCACGGAATAACAATTAATATATTACAAACCAGTCTGTGTACTGTTTGTAGAACATTTTGAAATAAACATTTACAAATGATTCAAAGTGATCACGTCATAAATGTTAACAGGTATATCTTTAAATGTATACCGACCGACAGCATTTAAATGGTCGAACAATCCAAGACTCAATACTGAGTAACTTAGTAATATTTTTCAAGTAAAAATGGATTTTAAGACGCGCTTATAATAAAATAATAATAAAAGCGTCATAAACTCACCTTCAGTAGGAAATTGGCTTCTAGGTTTCCATTTTTTTGCTGTTAACAACAGATCCATTGTTGAATATTCTTCCCCCCCCCCCCAGTGAGCGAGGCCCAGCTGGTTTATGGGTATATACTTGTAGTTATTCGGTTTCTGAAAGATGTTTTATTAGGGGAGTCCATAAATAAAATGTTCAAGGATTTTACTGGGAAAGAGCATTCCTTTCCTCTGCATGGGATGAAAGTATTTTAATACTCGAAGCACTATTATTTCACAATAAAACACACAATCACTCCCTAGTTTTGTTGTTGATAAAGGCCTCAATAAAAGATTTTCTGCCTGTCTGCTGGTGCCTATAAATAAAATGGACAGGCCCTTTAAGTTTCTATTGGAAATGTGAATGAATATAGAGACTAAAAAAATCGTAGTATACTTCCCATTTTCTTAGTCATAACCAAACAGAGTTGTAAAAGTACCCCAATAAATTTAAAGAGAGATCCCTTGCCAGAGAAATGTAGGGTTTCTGTGTGTTTTCTTTATTTTGTGATCCACAGTATGTTTTACAGAAACCAGCCGCTTAAATATTTTAATTTGTTTCAAACGTCTCATTATATTTTGTTACAGCTTATTCATTTGAGGTCTGAGCACTCAGAAGTGGTCTCTCTATTAAGCCATAACCCCTGTAAGATCATATGTAGTATATCTTTACAGATACATGTATTATTGTAGTTAAAAATAAGTTTTATTCCCATCATTCCCATTGTGTGTAGCTGTTTAAATCCTGTGCAGGGCTACGGGCCACGTCACATTCCTCGTGCTCAACACGCATGCGCGTCGAACGAGACAACCTTCCATATACTAGCCTTGGGTATAACGGTTTAGGAAGAGAGTCCGAGCAATAGATACACAGTACCTCTGCATTGAACTCTGAAGCCTTTGAACAAGCTCTGTGTTAAGATTGAGTGTCAAAATGTTAACTTTAACTCACTTTTGTGCATCCCGGTAATAGGCCGGCAATAAATGTGACGAAGTCGAGAGCAATCCATTTACCGCCGAACTACGGAACGGATTTGCACTTTAATCTAACTCGCATCCCAATTTTGAACATTACAATTAGACAAACAAAAACAAAAACGTGCGCATAAGATTCGAGTAGCCTAAATACGATACAACAGAAAGAAAATGTAATTTTATAATAAGTAAAAAAAAAAAAAAAGGTTTTGCATACGTCTTTAAGCTTCGGGTTAGTGAGACTAAAAGTAGCTTGAAACAAACACAGAAGGCCTATTTCTCTGCGCTTGGACTGCAAACACCGCTCGTTGCCTTATCTTGTCTCTGCCGTTACATAACACATTGCATTAAGCTTCTTACAGAATCGCCAGTAACACGATTGAGCAATGAACAAGCAGGCAGACCACGTGACTCTACTGAAATATTAAGCAAACTGACTGATTTCTATTAAAAGGCGGCTTCGCATCAGGCAAGTATCGATACAGGACATCTCAATAATAATAGTAATAGTAAGCGTAACTTGACTCAATAGCGAATACCTTCAATTTTATTAAATGTGCCTTCTGATTTAGTTATATTTTCTTTATTTCTTTACTTATGTGCGTATTTGATAATTCTGCCATTGACTCGAGAGACAAATACGAGAGATACCTAGTACGAAAAGTTCTGGTGACCAATCGAAAGAGGTCCTAAGGAGTGGTTCTGATTAGTGATTGCATAGCCGGAACCAAATCATGAAGATTTTATTTTCGAATCAAAATAGTGTGCTTTTTCAAACTAATTTATGTTCTAGTTCTTCAGTAGAAATGTGATCAATGAAATGTATTTCATCTTTTAAAATATCAAAACTCCAAACCTGTACAGATGTCAACAATACAGATATCCATCAATAAATGTTACAAATACCTTGAGATCGAACATTTCAATTTAGACCTAATTCCTCTTTTAATTGTTACAATAAAATTATTATTATTAAAATTGTCAGTATTTATTTTTAACAATGAGAATGCAGCAAAGTCCTTATTCAAATTACAAAAGAAAAAATGTAAGTTATATAAGATGGGAAAAGTAGCCTAAGTCAGCCAATGGAACAAAATGTTGTTGACTTTGGATCACCCTACCCCAATGCCTTTGCCGAGCGAATGTGAAGTTTACATATATTATATCAACTGTACATTATATAATATATGCATTGAATACAAGTATTATTGCATATGTAGAGGGTTATTATGGTTTCTAAATAACAATAAGGACTAAGCGATCCTCGATATATTGTCAATTTCCATCTTATAGCCTACAGTCGGTATTTCTATAGGGGTGAGAAATGGAGCTCTTAAGGTGGTTCCATTAGATTCGGGCCGTCGAAATTTAATGGTATTCGACACAAAACAATATTAATTTTGAAGAACTACATATATATACTTGAAAATATATTATAAATATGGTATACAGTAGAACCCCGATAATTCGAGCTAATTGGGGCTGAGGCAAAATATTTCTTAGACGGTTAATTGAAGAAAAAAATTAGTCTGAAGAAAATCTAATGCTCTACAACCTCCTTTCTCATGACCTTTTTGTGTTTCTAGTATAAATGTATAAATAGTGTGCAATATATATATATATATATATATAAAGAAATATATAAAGAAATTATATTTACCGTATACAGTAGAACCTCGGTATTTCGAGGTTCCGTGTAATTCGAGCTGGTTTAAGAAAATTAACGGTCAGGCATTGACACTGCATCTGTATTGGTTTTAATTTTCCTGTATTGGTGATATTTTCGAGATGGATGTTTAGGATCCGGGAGTAAATATATCGCTGATGCTAAGAAATTAGTCCGCCTGGTAACAGTCTTATCAAAATCTTCAAGATTTAAATCATCTGAAAACTTTTGTCACCATTCTATCATTTCTTTCTTGAACTCTGACAGTGAGTTTCGTTACAAGGAAGTTGAGTAGAAGTTGGCTGAGCATCAGTGTGACTTTCTTCTGACTGCTGGGTGCCATTCTTATGTTTGATATATGTCCAATTACTAATATTTGGCAATGTACAGCAGAGTGAGCTTTACTTATATGTATTTTAACTCCATGAGAATTTGAAAACAAACGTCCACACTCAGGGCAATGTTGATTTGGGTTATCAAAAGCTGAGTCACTTGAGGTTTTATTTTGTGGAGTTTGTACGGCACTGGTTATATCATTATCTGTGATATTCTCACCATCAAGAATAGATGTTGATTTAGCATCTGGCTAAATGTATATTAGCCTAATACCCCTCTTGGTAAATTTCATATCACAAAGGTTACATTTAACCAAGTCAATTCTACAACTAGATGACGTAGTTTGATTTCTTCACTCATTTTCAATAAAATTAGATATATCCTATTATGCTTATTTGCACTATAACCAACCCTTTAGTTTCAACAGAACATACATTTCAGTGTCATCCATGACTAGGGACATGTAAAATTCGCATTTGCGATAAAACGAATTTTTACGCGAATTTAGCACCTTTTACACGAATAACACGAATTTAGACAAAATTTTAAAGAAAGCGCAATTTTTAAGTATTTTCCTTTTAAAACGCGATTTTTTCAAAACTCTGCCATCTTAATTTACATCAGCTGTCAACCCTGGGTCTTAGAAAGGAAGTAAGGGTTTAGAAATCATGTAAGTGACCATGAACTACTCCATTGAATCTTCCTCCATGCTCTCAATTTGATCTTCTTCTTCTCATTGGTCGGTATGATTTCACGTGACCAATGAGCTTAGACTCAATTTAAATTTCGGTAAACGAACAATTTCCGGCTTGGCATTTCGGGAAACGGGAAGCCATTGTTATTCGTTATTTTCTTTCTTAACCGCCAATCTTAGCATCGTGGCCTTTGTACTTGCTTGCATTGGAGTCGTTGTATATTATTGTTTTGGATTAATTTGTTTGAAAGCTTTTTCTTGAGTGACCAGCAAGAAGTAGCAGTAAAATGCCGAAGTCTTCTGTGACGGCAAAAGATCGGGAAAATGAATTTGGGAAATTTGGACTTCATGCCACCGACAGACAGACTGTTATGTGTAAATCGTGCAACGTTACCATATCATGGGAGCGCAGAGATTCCTGTGTAAAACACATAGAATCCGAAAAACACAAGCGCTCATTCTCAACTTCAGGAGGAAGTAAGCGACAAGCATCTGTTGTGACTCTTTTTGATACAAAACGCAAGAAGAAGGATGCGGCCTCAGAATTAGCTAAAGATACAACAGAAGCCTTTATCAAAGTCAACATCCCTCTCGAGAAAGTGGATCATCCCAGTTTACGAAGTTGGATGGATAAATATGTGGAAGGTAAGTTCATGTACTGTAATGTAATACACAACCCAAATGGGCGAAAGATAGTTATAAAAACGGCTCTTGCACTTCACTTCATTTCACAATTATAAAATACTACCCTTGCACCAAAAAGACCAAAAAAAAAAAAAAAACAGCATTTCTCATTAGGGGTGGCGTACGGTAGTGCAAAGATTTTAAGAATCTGGTTTTAGAAACGTGTTTTTTTTTCAGGTGCTGGTGATTTACCTCATGCCAGAACGCTCCGAGAGAGGTATGTCCAAGAATTGGCAACTGCACGAATACAGGAAGTAAGAAACAAAGTCGAGAATAAGCAGATAGACTTATTTTGCGATGAAACCACCGACAAAATGGGCAGATGTGTCTTTGTGGTCCTTTTCAGAGTTATAGCGCTTCTTAGTACAAATATTCTTGTTGGAGGCGTTCACTTCCTTGAATGCAGCAATGCTACCAACTGCATACGTGCAATTCTGGACTCTCTGAAAGTCTACGGTGTTGGGTATGAAAATGTACGAAGTGTTATCACAGATTCGGCACGATACATGACCAAGTGTTTTCAGGGACGTCAGCTGGTTTTGGGCGACAGTGTAACGCACATTCAATGTTGGGCCCATAAATTGAATTTAGTTGGCAATGTTTGGCCTGTAGAGCTTAAGAAATTAAATGAAGCCGTTGTGAAAACGAAGAGGTTGTTCTTGAACACTCGTAAGCAAAAGCATTTGTAGGCCTATGCTCAATTTCTCGAGGAAAAGCTAGGGAAACGTTGTCCGATGTACCCAATGCCTGTCACAACACGGTGGAACTCCTGGTTTCAAAGTGTGTTTTATTTATGAGTATTTTCCATTGATTGTAGAATTTTCTAAAACAGAGGAAATGCAAGATATAAATAATGCTGGTGTTGTGTTCCTCAGTTCTCTTAGTTCTGATGAAGTGCAAAACATTCATACTCAAGCAATATTTGTTCGAGAACATGTAAAATGTTTAGTGAATCTGATAATGTTGGAAGGTTCAACTTACCCTACAGCACACATTTTGTATGGTGAACTCAGTAAACTTAAATCATGCTTTGATAATTTAAAAGAGGGCATTTTCATGAGTGATACAGCTGCTGCTCTGAATCACTGTGGTGTAAAACAAGCTGCCGCTCTCAAGGCAATACTAAAGGAAACTGTGGTCAAGGCATCAATGAAACTTTGTTCATTGATGTCTTCTGACCCATGCAAAAATGTTTTTGAGAGTCTGGCCATCTTGGATCCAAAGAACATTGTGTTGACAGAAATGAATCCTGGGCTTGTGGCACAGTTACGCAAGATAAAGGGTATGAAAGACTTGGACCAAGATGCTTTAATTACTGGTTACTGTGAGCTGACACGTTTAGAAAAACAAATTAAGGACAGTACAGTGGACATTTTGAAATGCTTAAATGTTGTGAGTATATCGCAGCCAGATTTTTGTAATAAATTGGGAGAGGCACTTTGGTTCCCGTGCAGAAATGTCGATTCGGAACGATTTCTCTCAAATTACAACAATGTGTTAACGGACAAAAGGACCAATTTGAAAGAAGACAATGTAGCTACGATGGCAATGTTTTCATTTGAAGGTTAAATGTATGACAAAGTTGTATTTTTTTACGTATATTATAATGCAACAATGTTCAAAATAACCTCGCTTTCTTGTGAAAATAACCTCCCTTTTCTTAAATAATAACACCGCTTTTCCACATAAAATAACCTCACCTTTTGCAGGTCCCTATCCATGACCTATTAAATTAATATCAACAAATTCATACAAGTATAGGCCTATAATTATCCTTCACACTAGGAGAAAAAAAGTCTATTGAAATAGTAAGTTTAGTTAGAAAAACATTGTACCTTCTATAACAAAAACACAGGGGGAAAGAAAATACTGAGAAAGGTGTACAAGACTTTTTACAACACAATTCCATGCCAGAAAGCAAAATGAGTGAAAGAACTGAAGCTGGGGATATTGATAATCATAATGTTTCAAATAATGACCAGTCAGGTCCTTCGCAACGTATCACTCGCGTCGTCTATCAAAGAGAATAGTACTTCTCACTACAAGTTCGGATGCCTCAAACTGTGTCAAGATTGATGGACGATCAACATCAGGGAAAAGAAGAATAGCCAAGGTTCATAGAGAACTCACAAAAGAAAAAAAAACAAACACACACGTTTAAGAAAAGCTAGATTGTACCAGAAATGCTCTCAAAGGCTGTCTAATGAGCACACAAGGTTAAAGGGACAATAACTCACTCCTCGGACCAAAGTAAATAATTTTTTAACAGGAAAAAAGTTGATGTAGCCTACCCTGGAGAAGTACTGGCAATTATCTAGTGAGAGAAGGCCTGTCAATTTTTCTATCGCAGTGGACCTATGGTCGAAACAAAGTTGCACAGAAGATCACATGAGTAAGGGGGGCGGGAAAACGGAAGAGATTGAATTAAGGAGTAAAAATAAATTACAAACTTTTAATCTCTTGTAGGGATCAGTGCCCATTCGTTGCTAAAATCAACACCAGGAATATGCTTCTGGCTTTTTTAGTGTGCAACAGATAGTGAAATTAAAGCAGTGTGAGCACATAAGCAAAAATGAAATTACGAGAATATGGTAGCTTAATTAAATAACCAGTGAAATGTAATCCGTTATGCATAGAGAGTTTGAGTAGTTGCTAATACGAATAATTTTCTAATAAATGTCATGATAAGGTTTATTTAGAAGACCAGTTCATTATTGCAATTTATTAATTTAGAGCATTTCTTAACGGCAAGAGTAATAGAATGTAAAGGTGTCATGATGTGAAAAAAAAAAAGAAGCCATGTGGACAGAAAAGGAAGCAGAGAAGAAATTTATCTCTATATGTTTACACACACTCCACGAAAATGCATTATTGTGTTTAAGATGTCTGCTGGTAAAATGAAAAGCGTCAAATCCAGTAGACTCTTTTGTAATTTTTTCTTAGTACAATAAATATCTAGCCTATCTCTCTACAGGAAAGTTCCATTACCGTTACAGCTATGGAACCTACAGAAACTGCCAAGATGGGGGGAAAAAATATGGAGATGGCCAACAACCCAACACATTCACACATACCCCGCCATAAACGTTAAGAGGAAAATAAAGCCGCAGAATCCAACAGGAAATAGGGCTGTTCAGTTTGTGTTTCATTATTATTTGATAACTTTTATAATTTTTCCACAGATCTTTACTAATGATCATAACTTGAATTACATATTTACTTTATTATAACATTTAATTTTTTTGTTAAATTCAGAAATTAAAACTTAACATTTAAAATATTGAATAACCTGGTGTTTCTTTTTTTTTTCTTCTTTTTCGTGTTTTGGGGTATTAGCATAGTATAATTCGTTTCTTTAATGCCTCGTGTCCACATGAGAGCTGAGAGTGCGAGAAACTCTCGAGAGTTCCGTTTCGGTATGTGGACACGCACCTGAGAGCACTGTCTGAGAGGTAGCTGAGAGTGGCATTCAGAGAGTCAACTCGCAGGTGGACACGCCTTTGCAATCAATCTCCGAGAGCAGCTCGCACTATACCAATCTGTTTCGTATAGCTGAGAGTTCTCTGAGAGTGGATAATGTGTATAGGCCTATTACACTGCCCAACAAAAAAACATTTTTTAAATGTTTCCTTCACTTCATGAGTCAATTCTTACTAATTTTGGGTTGAGAAATATGACAAAGAACATTTTTTATTAGCTCTAGTTTCTGAGATAAACAATAGGTGGAAGTTTTTAATTTTAAAGGATTAAGAGAAAACAGTAAATTTAACATTTATAAATATTAATTACATAATGTGCTAACAACATCAAAAGTGTGACCATTCTTCTATTAATGACAGTTAACATCCTAAATTGATTAAAGAAAACCTACCATGCCGTTGGATCTACAGAGAATCAATTGGTGGCTTCATGAGATCGCTGTCTTTTGGTTTTTCTTTTGTAATTGAGTTCTGGAGCATCCCTACACACAAACCAGCAGTAATCCACAAGCATTGCTTCATTCCAGAGGCCCTGATATCTCCGTTCCATCACAGAAATATCCTCATGGAATCTTCCTCCATGCTCGTCACTGACTGCTCCCCAACTAGGTGGGAAAAAATTGGGATTGGAGTGGAGAAAATTAATGTTTATGGACATGTTGCTTCTGAGTTGATGGTATTTTTGTAGAAGTACTGTCACCAACTGAGTGTAGTTATCATCTCTTTTATTCCCTAAAAATCCCTTGAGAGCTTCCCAAGCTGCCTTTTCTTCTCCTTCCAAAAGTAGGTCGAACGCAGGATCCTTTACAAGTTGAAGTATTTGTGGTCCAACAGAGATGCCTTCCTTGACTTTTGTATCACTTAGTCCAGAAAATTTCTCTCTCAAATATTTAAAATCCTGGCCTTCTTGGTTCATGCCATTGACAAAATTCTTTATCAAACCCAGCTTGATATGTAGAGATGGAAGAAAAACATATTTTGGATCCAGAAGAGGCTCGAATGAGATCACTCAACTCCGATTGGCTCAATCTGTGCGGTTGATCATTTTTCACTTCAAAATCAGGGTCATGGGATGTTGAAGGCTTGTTGAGTTCTTCTTCTTCCACACTGCCTTCATTTTCTACTTCCAACTCATAATTTTGGGGTGGAGTAGGAACTGGTAAACTGTCTGAATGTGTAATAGGTTGAATAGCAGATGGAAGAATGGGTACCTTCATACCAAAATAATCTTGGTTGGCAGTCTTCACAAGAGGCGCCACTTTGCGTTTCTGTGACGAAAATGTTATTTCACCACAAATGTAACATAAATTTTTCACTAAATTTACACATTTCCGTGGCATGTTGATGTAACAAATTTTGCTTTTTAAAATCCTCCAAAACAAAAATTCTGCACTAATTACAACAGATAATACGAAATTCACTGTCAAAACAATAGTGTTTACGTTTATAATCTACCCACAACTAGACTACTGTTGTATTTTGACAGTTGACAAGTGTGCCAACATCCAAATAAAATTTTCCCAAAACTGAAAATGTTGACTATGGAGAATACAAAAGTCACTGTATCTCCAAAACAAGAGCTAATCGTTAATTTCTATGGCGATTTCTGAATTCACCAGCTGGAAATACATAAGAATCAGCTATTTTTGAGCCCGAAACATTTCCATTGTTGGGCAGTGTTATTCCCAGCAAGCCATATGATAAAATTATTTAATTTGCCTTCAGTATTTATTTATATTTTCTAAAAACGAAATCTAAATCCAATAATACTCAATTATAATAGATTATAATACGGTATCGTTTAATGTTCATATGTTCATCATGAAATAATGTAGTAGGCTAAGTTCATAAGGGAATTACTGAACAATAATAACATTTTTACATTACATTCATTTATGAAACATAATGAAACACAGATAATCTCCATGGTTCACTACGGCGATCGTCGATTCCTCTACAGAATATTCCGAGGCGAAGAAGGCTGTAATGGGTGCAGTAACCCTCATGTCTGTAGATTAGAGGCATGTAGGGATCTCCTGCGGGACAAAATTCCGGAACAGCGGTGACCGTCATAGGCCTAAGTTGCAATCGTTAAGTAATAAAATAAACGAACACAATATTAGTGTAGACTACATACGATTCCAAATATTCTGCAAATCGGAGTTTAGAAACACGGCGCCTATAGCGTAATAGTCATGGTGGTTGTCTTTGTATTCTTTTGAGGGGACCAAGATGACGTACATGAGTCTATTGCGTATAAAAATAGACATGTAACAGCGACGCACAAAATGCTTTTGCTCTAGTGCTAAAGGACCAATCAACAAGGAACACTTTTTGGGCTCTTGGTCTTCGTGGACGCAGAGGATAAATAGTAGACCTATCCGTTCATGTAGATGCAAGGAGTTTAGATCCACAGTTTTATAGGATCACTCCACTCGAATAATTGACATGCTATAAATTAAAAATCACATGCTTGATTCCGGAAAAGCACAAAGTCACAATTAGTTTGTATTTAACAAGAATCTCATATCACATTTCAATGTCTTTTTAGTTAATTTGTGGGCCTATCGAATTCACCAATACTTCATGATGTTTTGATGATATTCTGACAATATTAGATTGTCAAATTATTCTAAACGCTTAGTAATTAAACGAATGTACTCACTTAAAAGCATTCAGCAAGCCCTCATAAAATGCTTACATTAATATTAACAACGAATAATACATTGTTGTGCGTCCATCTTGTTTGTAAATGCGAGACGAAAACTCGCGCGATTTTGTTTCAAGTGGACACGGTTCTGAGAGTAATGTCGCGAGTTTTGCTCTCAGCTACTCTCAGGATTCGACTAGCGCTCTCAAGTGGACACACCATCTGAGAGTACTCTCGAGAGTTTCTCGCACTCTCAGCTCTCCATAGGCGTAACCAGGCCGACCATATGGGGGGGTTATAACATCCGCGGGGTCTGGGGGTTATGGAATACCCCCCAGGGTGAGGGGGGTCCTCCCCCGGAAAATTTTAAAAATTAAGATGCAAAATAAGGAGTTTTAAGCTTCCGGGGGTCCTCCCCTGGAAAATTTTAAAAATTAAGACGCAAAATAACGAGTTTTAAGCTTGGGGGGGTCCACCCCCGGAAAATTTTAAAAATTAAGACGCAAAATAACGAGTTTTAAGCTTCCCACGCTTTATACTTGTATTAAGTAATTTATGGGCAGACTTAAAAAAATTATACAATTTTCCTCTTTTTAATCCATGGGGGGGGGGGGGTTCACACCCCCAAACCCCCCCCCTCGGTACGCCTATGCAGCTCTCATGTGGATACGAGCCTTAAGTCATTCTTCTGTATGTCTTGTCAATACTAGTTATTTAGCCTAGTCATTCTTGAAAAAAAAAATATATATTAGGTCGTACACTAGGCTCCTCCCACCAACTCTCTAACGGGACCTCAGTGGGAAGGAGGGGTTTAGGGTAGGGAGTAACTTAAAACATCGCCTACTAGGTGTCTGGGCCATTTTTGTAATATATTTATATCTGGGTAAACAGGTTGTCCGACATTACAAACCTTGTGGGAAATATAATATGGCACATTTTTAAAATGCAAGAATTCAGTAGGTCTATGCCCTACTACAATTATAACCAACGTAATCCAACCTAACCTAACGAATCTAACAGCCACCAAAGAATAGGCCTAATCTAGGCCTACCTCCTATTGTATTGGAACTGATAAGAAACATGCAAGAAGGACAGTTGGTCATTCTGCTTTGCTCAGAAACAAAAAAAAATCACATCGCCCACACAAATGTGTATATCGTGTGAATGGGTCTAGGGTCATGGTATTATGCCTTAAAACATACATGGGCATTTACTGGTTCGTGAACCACTTGTGGTTCTTGAACTTCCCGCATAAGACACAAGATGGCATTGCGGACATTTGGTGTACGCGGTAGACTATTCCCATGCATGAGTCATACTGTCTTTGCAAGCAGTGACGGGTCGCGACACAGTTCCGATTGGAAAGGCGTTATGACACATTCTAAGCCTTTGTAAAATGAAATAATTGCACACGTAAAAGAATAATTAAAAATACAAGATTGTTTGTATTATTTGTTTATTGTAGTTTACATTATAAAGTGAAATTAGTGTTTCCCTAAGAATGAGCAACCGCCACTGCACTTATTGTCAGCTTGTGTTTCCATCTACCCGTTCTTTTCGAACTATGTGTAAGTTGACAAAAGTTTGCGGGTTGCGTGTCAATGGATAGGGGTTTGCCCATGTCTGCCTTAAAAAAAATAAAAATAGCCTATTATTTTAATAAGTTTAAAAACTTCTTAATTCAGTCTTAATGCAACAAAAGGCAGCTGGGGAAAAACGTAAAACATGTTGCCCCCGAGTCCCCCCCTTCCTGCTCCTATAATTGTGAAATATGATTTTTGGTGCAAGGACCTTTTTTTTATTATGAAATATTATTTAGTTATTTATAGGCCTAGTTGTGAAATATGTTTGGTGCATAATTGCGCAGAAGGGGAGATTGCAGGCGACATGTGTTACCCTTACGCCGGCGGCTCAACTCTCTTAAAATCGTAGTTTGTTTTCTGATAGTATTTTATTTTTAGGTACATGTCTGGCTCTTGGGTCTATGCAGGAAAGCAGTCTCTCTCTAGTTTATTTTATGGGTCACCAGTCAATGTTCATCAAGGAGGCAGTAAAAGGACGTAGCCAACAAAACAAATGGAATTACAATATATAGGCCTACTCAGCTAAAACATATGGAATACACTATAAATATATAAACATGTAATTCACATGACTTTCTCTGCCCTATGAATTTTTTTACTATATTTTATCACCTATGATTCTAGATTTTTTAAAATATACTTTCACTGCCCAAAGAATATAAGTTAGTACAGAAAATAATAGCACATAACCCCATTTAACACAGGGGTGACTGTGTAACAACCCCATTCTCCTGACAGGTGACAATTTGGGAAAAAATAGTTTTATGCCGCGCACTAGGCGCCTCCCACCAACACTCTAATGGGACCCACCAGAGAAGGAGGGGTTTAGGGTTTCGAATGTCTCCTCAAAGATGGCATTGCTAGTAATGCAGAAGGTGAAACTGGGAAAAATTTATTTTTCCTTTATTCCCTTTTTGTCTTCCTTTTCCTCCCTCTTCCTCTCTTTCTCTCACCTTCTCCTCGCTCTACCTACCTATTTGGGGCCTATTCACTCAGTAAATTTTGGATCGACCAGGATTCGAACTCGTGATTACTAGCACCGTAACCAGTAGCCTTAAACCACTATACCACGAGTGATTGCTGAGTGGTGAAGGGAATATTCATCTATTTAAGTTTAGAGAGCATCATAGTAGCCTACATGAGAAATAAACGTTTTGGTGCAAGGGTCATTTTCGGAATTTTTTATTTTGTGTACTTTTGATATGGTGGCAGGGTAATTTATTTATTTATTTTGTTGCACTGCAAATGGGTCAACAACTCGGTGGCAGTGTTGCAATAAATACCAGCCATACATATTTAAAAAAATGACACACTATGTGGGTGATTCTTCAAATACGGGAAAATTTGTGTTCCGGAATGATATTTCCCTTCAAATTCAACTTCCCATACCCCGGTTTTGTATATTCTAATGCATTTTTCCACAAAACAAAATGTTATTTCCTTTTCAACTTTTTTCCTGCCAGTGAGTATGAATGTGTGAAGAATATTAACCCCTAAAAAATAAAATGAAATAAAATTGTCACCCCACCTAATGAACATAAAGAATGTCCCAAGGGTTTTTGGTCATCCACATGGCTGAAAAGAATAGAATTTTTTCTGCAGAAATGAGAAATTTGTATAACTGGCAACAGTGGTAGAAAGCCAACAGGGCAGCTTGTGGTTGAATTGTAAGGTTGAATTTTGCTTGCTTACAAACAGTTTGGGATTAACAAAGGACTTTGCATCATTTTCAAGGAAAGCGTTTTTATTCCCAGTCATTAACATGACTTCTAGAAAGTAGGCAGAAAGTGAATATTAATTAATTTTGATTATGCACTATGATAAACCTTCCAATTCAAAGTAGGCCTACCTGACTGAAGTTGAGCATACAGAGGTTTAGAAATGGCTTGCTGAGACCACTAAAACTCCTTTTTTGTCATCCTCATGCCTGATTTTTGCGTCATCCACATGCCTCATGAAGGGGTCACCAGTATGTGGATGACTCTCAAGTCATGTATATGATAAATGTAGGGTACTATTGTGTTTGCGGTGTCTGTGACCTGTACTTAAAATCTTAAAACTGATTAAGTGAATTTCTGCTTGATTCCCCCCCCCCCAAAACCATAAAAACGCAGTCTAGTTAAAATTACATTAATTCCGGAGTATGCACACAAATTTGCAAATTTGGTGCAAAATCAACTGAATCACACTGAGAAAAATATGAAACCATATAAAGAAAAGCATATTGTTGCCAAAGTTAGTCATTAATGTGGCCTTCTGCCACCCACATATACACGGATGTCATTCACATGGCTTTAAAAAAATTAAAAAATTAAAATAAATAAAAATATAAACATTTAAGCTCTGGTGGTGTCTCATATTATAATCAAGTAACCCCTGAAGTATTTTAGTAATTTTTTTGAGATTTTTTAAACAAAATAAAAAAATTGTAAAGAACAGGATTTTGAATGTTGTTCAGCCAGATTGGATTTTGACAATGATACATTTGTAATACTAACCATTTACAGGGCACCATCAGGTAATTTCAATTATTTTGTAAATCAATTAGAAAGGGTTCTTAATTCACTGTATAGTACTAACGTAAATATTATACTGTGTGGGGACTTTAATGTAGATTTCTCAATTGATAGTGAGAAGAAGATCAGACTGATATCTTTATCGGGTAGCTATAATCTAGACTTCATAGTAAACTTTCCAACGAGAATACAGAACGACTCCCAAACAACAATAGATAATATATTCATAGATACCGGTATAGAAAAACATTTTAATTTTAAAGTACTTCCAATATTAAATGGATTATCAGATCATGATGCACAAATGTTAGTGCTGAACAATATTAAAGTAAATTTGAACAGTAAACATGCTCATAGTAATATGATTAGAGTAATGAATGACGATTAAATTTCAAACAAGATCTTGCGAATGAAAACTGGGAATCTATGTTATCCTATGACAAAGTAGATAGTAACTTAAGTGAATTCCTAAACATCGTGTCACGACATTTTGGGGCAAATTTTCCAAAAAAGAAAACTGCTAATTTACCTAATTCAAGGAATAACACATGGTTAACTGCTGGTATTAAAATATCATGTGCAAACAAAAGAGAGCTCTACCTAAAATATAGAACCAGTAACAACCAAACTCCTAAGGAATACTATAAAAAGTATTGCAACATACTGAAGAAAGTAATCAAAGAAGCAAAAAGTAGGTATTTTTCACAAGTCTATATTAATAAAAGGAAGTGTCTGTCCTCCGTCTGTCTGTCTTCCGTCTGTCCGCGATGCCCAGCGAAATCTACTGAACGCAGAGATCTGAAATTTTATACATAGGCGGACTAAAGGGTCGGAATGTGCACCTCGAAGCCGGAATTTTAATTTTCGCTTTAGTTCGTGAGTTATGAGTGAAAAACGGGCAGAAAACGTGTATTTATTCCGTTTTCGAAGCATGAGTTTTCAGTAATACAAATCAATTACACTAGGCTTTGGCTATTTTTGTCAAACCTTCGACATAAAAGCATCGCGATCTCTTGAATGTTGTAGCTCACGCTGGTCGATTCATTTGTTTTTAATGTCAAGGCACGCAAACATAATGTGAAATTTTCAACCTACACCGAAGAGGATTATAATTATTATTATTATTATTATTATTATTATTATTATAGGGATAATCAATATTAGCCTAAATATGGTCAAACGTTGTTCGATTTGGACGAAACTCACTATACAGGGGTTTTCCGGGCCAAGGAACTCGAATCTGAGGTCGCTTTTACCAGGTGACGCTATCTAATCGTGATATGTAGTCCACATGATTTAGGTGTTAATATAATGATTTAACTATTATGCTCTTAATTTTTAATTTTTGAAATAATTATCGCGGGCGAAGCAGCGGGCACATGCTATCTTAAAATAATAAAAGGACGTGTATGTCTCTCTGTCCACGATGCCCAGCGAAATCTACAGAACGCAGAGATCTGAAATTTTAAACATACGTGGGCTGAAAGGTGGGCGAATGCGCATCGAAGCCGGATTTTTAATTTTAGCTTTCGTTTGCGAGTTGTGAGTGAAAAACTGGCAGAAAACGTGATTTTAGCGCTGTCGAAGCATCAAATTTCAGTAATACATTTCAATGTCAAATCAATTGCAGTTGGCTTTGTCTATTTTTGTCATACCGTGGTAATAAAAGCATCGCGATCGCTAGAATGTTGTAAGCCCACGCTGGTCGATTCATTTGATTAGAATGTCAAGGCCCGTAGACATATAAAATTTTCAACCTACACGGAAGAGGGGTAATCAACATAGACCTAAATATGGTTAAACATCGTTCGATTTGGACGAAACTGACTGTACAGGGGTATTCTGGGCCAAGGAACTCGAATCTGAGGTCGCTTTTACCAGGGGACGCTACCTAATCGTGGAATGCGCTCCACGTGATTTAGGTGTTAATAATTATAATGATTTAACTATGCTCTTAATTTTTAGTTTTTAATTTTTGAAATAATTATCGCGGGGGAAGCCGCGGGCACATGCTGTTTGTCTGTCTGTCTACGATGCCCATCGAAATCTACTGAACACAGAAATCTGAAATTTTAAAGATAGATAGACTGAAAGGTGGGCGAATGCACCTCGAAGCCGAATTTTATATATATGAGGAAATGCGCACAATGTGCAAAGTTTAAATAAATGTTATTCGTTTTTGTCACTGCAGAACTGGGTCAGAGATTGCTTTCTCTGTTCGCACCACATTACATGATACCTATCACATCGTCTGCCGCACAACGAGCATTCACATCCGGGTTCTGGCTGGTGGTAGTTCTTGTTCTTACAAACTCTGAAATGGAACCCATGCACTGAAAATCTTGTAACTATGTGCCTCAGGTCATATGAGCTTTTCTTCCAGTCTCTGGTGAGCATTGCGTCAGTTGTGAAGAACTCTTCCCAGACTTCAGATCTCTTTAGTTTCATCGTCTCTACCAGCGCCACAAAGCTGGGTGTTGATGGCAGAAGCAGCTCCAACCTTAACTCTTCCATCCAAGGAGGCTCTCTTGTCAGCAAATACACGAGCCGCGAAGGAGTAAACTTTGACAGGCATAGAACTCGTTTCAAAAATGTGGCTTTGACAGCTTCCATTTCCATCAATTGCTTACGCTTCAGGTGTGGCCACATTAGTTCCAAACCATATGTTATTATCGGAGCAATTTTTATCTTAAAAAGACTCATAGCAGTCGCAAGTGATAATCTTTGTATATGTTTTATGTCACTCATCGCTCTTGTCGCCGCGTTCACTTTATCTTGGATGTGTATTGTAAAAACGTTTCCAGGTGTCTGAAGAGTCAAACCTAGATACTTGAAATGTGTCGCAAGCGTGAGCGGCTTGTCCCTGTAGTTTATGGGTGTCCCTTTTCCGCCTTTCCTGAATGTCATTGATACAGTTTTTGTCTCGTTCAGCCGTAGTTCGTTCCTTTCCGCCCAAACTGCCACCTTGTTGAAAGCTGTCTGAAGATCCTCGTGATTGGTTGATGTTAATACCATATCATCAGCATACATGTATAGTTTTACATTTGCTGGTATCACTCTTACAACATCTGCCGTGGCGATGGAGAACAATATGGGACTGAGGGGGTCTCCCTGCAGGACCCCATTCGTTTGCTGTATGGGTTTAGATTTTGAGATGTCGTCACATACTTCTATCCAGTTGCCGCTCAGTAAGTTTTTAATTAGTCTGACTATGTGTTTGTCTTTCCCAACTATGCCTTCCAGTTTGTTCATCAGCATTTGCCTATTGACAGAGTCGAAGGCTTTTGAATAGTCTAGGAAGACTGCGTGCAACTTGCCTCGTGGGGTCGACAGTGCTTCCTCTATGTCCTTTAATAGGCACTGTATGGCCTGGATTGTGGATCTGCGTTTTCTGAAACCGAACTGTTCTTCCGGTATACGTGCCTCAACTGCTTTTGTCAGTCGCTCGCATAACAATTTTGTTAGTAACTTTAACAGTGTGCATTCCAATGCGATGCCTCTATAGGAATTCGGGTCACTGCTGTCTCCTTTACCTTTATATAGCATTTTCACTGTTGAGGTTTTCCATCTTTCTGGGATGGTCCCCTTCCTCAGGCATTCATTGAACAGCGCAACAATACATTTCCCCAGATCTTCAGTTGTGTTCTTTGAGATGTTCGTTATAGATAAGGTCTGGTCCGCACGCTTTATTGTTTTTGGAGGCTTTGATGGCCGATGTCACTTCTCTCTCTGTGAACAGTTCTATTTCTTCTGTTATGTCTGAGTCATTGGTATACTGACATATAGGTCGTGTTTCTTTCTCTTGCAGAACTTTCGTAAGATGTTCTTCCCAGGTCTTTATTGGAATGTTTCTCGGGTACTTTGGCTGTCTCGGGTCCAGAGCCTTGTAGGGATGCTCCTCAGTCTCCTCTATAAGTTTCCTTTCCATTTCTAGTTGGAAGATATCCTTTGTTTCCTTCACAAGGGCCTTGTATTGGCATCTTAAAAGATGATAGTTATGGAGACTGCTTTCTGACTTATTTCTTCGTACGAGGTGTAGGGCGTTAAGGGCTTCTCTACGAGCTACATAGCACTTTTCGTTAAACCATTCCTTACCCTTTTTTCTCCTATCTGTGAGTGGTGCTGCTTGGGTGATGAGCTTTTCTAGTGTTGCTGCTGCTCCATTCACATCCCCAGCTGAGATTAGCTCTAGTGTGGCATTGATATCTTTTTGTTGTATCATTTCCTTCTTTATCCTTCTAGAAACCCTTTTGAGCGGTTTGCTGTTTTGAATGTCGGTTTTGTCTTGTTTGAAGGTTTCTACAGGCAGGTGTTTCCTGAGTGTTTCTCCAACTGTATTTTGGCAAATCGCTGTGATGTGCGTTCTATTAGTAAACACTAGGTCTATTGCACTAGATCCATTCGAGCATATATATGTTATCATATGAGGATCGTTGACTAAGGTGAGTCCCTCCTCCTCTAGGTATTCCAATACTTGGGTTGTCTTGATCGATATTTTGTCCGTTCGGCAGTTCAAATCCCCTGCTAGGATGACCGTGTCATTGGAAGTTGTCTTTCCTAGGGCAATGGATATTTCTTCTATTATATCCCTGGAGCTCATATCAGGTTGGAAATATGCGCACAGAAGTATTCCTATGCTTGTGCTTATCATGAGTACGTTATCTGTGGTATGAGAAATCTTGAACGGTGAGAATTTTCGATTGAGAAGGCATGTGATGCCCCCTGAAGGTCTCCCTCTGGGCCCTTGTCTTGCTAGATTGTTTATTGTATAGAGTTTCCTTGCTGTCCATTCTACCGTAAGCATTGTTTCTGTCAACACAACTACATCGTATTGTTCAAACATGTCGTCCGCTATTATTTCTGATGCACTTTTAAGTCCTTCAATATTCCACAGGAGCATTTTTATATTCCGTTTCTTCTCTTTACTTGGTTTTGAATTATTCCAGGTCAACTCCTCCGTAGCCTCTTCTCTGCCTGGGGGCTCGAAAAAGCCTTACTAGAATTCCTTTTGGCCAGAAATCAGCCTTTTCTGTTTCTTCGAGGTATTGGAACGGAATTCCTGTCTTGAAGGCCTTATTTGTTCCCATGGTTCTCAATTCCTCGCAGGTTACCTCATTAATTCCTTTCTTTGTCAGGAATTCTATCAGTTTCTCCTTGGTGGTTTCTTTTGACAGGCGACCCACATATAGCCACGCGGTTCTGTCTCCAGCTTTGAGGCCTAGGTCTGAATTTTTAATTTTAGCTTTCGTTCGCGAGTTATGAGTGAAAAACTGGCAGAAAACGTGATTCGCGCTGTCGAAGCATCAGATTTCAGTAATACATTTCAATGTCAAATCAATTGCAGTTGGCTTTGTCTATTTTTGTCATACCGTGGTAATAAAAGCATCGCGATCGCTAGAATGTTGTAAGCTCATGCTGGTCGATTCATTTGTTTAGAATGTCAAGGCCCGTAGACATATGAAATTTTCAACCTACACGGAAGAGGGATAATCAAAATAGACCTAAATATGGTTAAACATTGTTCGATTTGGACGGAACTCACTATACAGGGATTTTCTGGGCCAAGGAACTCGAATCTGAGATCGCTTTTACCAGGCGACGCAATCTAATCGTGACATGTAATCCACGTGATTTAGGTGTTAATAAATATGATTTAACTATTATGCTCTAACTTTATGCTCTTTTTTTATCGCGGGCGAAGCCGCGGGCACATGCTAGTAATTAATAAATCAAATAATAAAGTTAAGACTGTATGGAATATAATAAAAAACGAAATGGGGAGAACAAAGGGAAACAATGATTGTACATCATTAATATACCAAGACACATAACTAGATAATTTATCAGACATTACAAATGCTTTTAATAGTCACTTTATAAATTTTGCAGAGAAATGTATTCCTATAAATAATATTAGCATTAAGGCAGTGGACCTACTAACAAAATCTACAGTTTGGAACCATAGATTTCAATTGAACCTGACTTCCCACATAGAAATTGAAAATATAATCAAGTCTCTCAAAAGTAAAAGCTCGTGTGGATGGGATGAGATAAGTAATAAGTTATTAAAAAGCTGCTCATCGGAACTCAGTAAACCTCTTAGTCACATATGCAATTGTTCATTAGAAAATGGAATATTTCCAGAAAGACTGAAGCATGCTATTGTAAAGCCCCGCTTTAAAAAAGGTGACAAAAATCTACCATCAAATTACAGACCTATATCGCTCTTAACCTCATTTTCAAAAGTTTTTGAAAAAGTCATGTACAACCGCATAATACACTATCTTAATTTGAATGACATTCTTACTTCATCTCAGTTTGGATTTAGAAGTGGTGTGTCCACTGAGAATGCTACATTTCAACTTACTACAGAAATACTGGAAGCGTTAGATAAAAAGAAATATGCTCTGGGAATTTTCTGCGATTTAGCTAAAGCGTTTGACTGTATAAATCATGAAATATTACTTCAAAAATTGGATCATTATTGGTTCGATAATTTAACACTTAAGTGGTTCAAATCATATCTTTCTGATAGAACTCAAAAGGTAATAATAAAATGGAAATGAATCTAACTTAGGGGTTGTTAAGAATGGGGTACCTCAGGGATCAATACTAGGACCTTTGCTCTTTTTAATTTTCATTATTGACTTGCCCTATAACTTAAGTGACGAATCGCAGATGATACTAGTGTACTTGTAACAGGAACGTCACAAGAACATTTATCAAGAGTAGCTACAAAGGCTTTTCACGAGTTAAACACATGGTTTCTAGCTAATAAAATGACACTTAATATTGATAAGACCCATTTTATACAATTTAGGACAGAAAGCAGATGTATCTCAAATCTTGAAATTAATTATGGAACACAAGAAATACAAGAAATTAGCAATGTAAAATTTTTAGGACTGCAAATTGACCAAAATCTTGACTGGAAGACACACATAGAAATGATAAGTCGAAAACTGAGTTCAGCGTGCTTTGCTTTAAGAATTTTGAATAGTATATTAAAACAGGATGCATTACTTATGGTATATTTTGCATATTTTCACTCGGTAATGAGGTACGGGATCATATTCTGGGGCAACTCTTCCCATAGGGAGAAAATATTTAGATTACAAAAGCGGGCAATAAGAATAATATGTGGAAAGAAAAAAAGGGAATCTTGTAAACCGCTATTTGAAAAATTAAAAGTCCTCACTCTTACAGGGGAGTATATATAGCCTACTCTGTTATGTGTTATGTAGTGAATAATATTGAAAAATTTCAAACTAATTTTAATGTACATGGACGTACTACCAGAAACATGAATGATCTACACAGACCAAATAACTCGTTAAGACTCTTTCAGAAGGGTGCTTATTATTCTGCAATACAGATATATAACAAGCTTCCAAACAACATTAAATTATTATGTATTCAAAGAAAGAGCAAACCATTCAAAACAGCTGTCAAGGAATTTTTAATAACTCACAACTTCTACAATTTGGAGGAATATTTCCAGCTTGGATAAATTTGGCAGCTTGCAGCTTCTGTAGGCCTATATTATTGTTATAACATGCATGTATTTTTTGATCTGACGTGTTCTATATCCTTGAGCCCCGCTCAACACAGGATCTACAGGACGAGATATCTACATCTACATCTACACACTCCAAATTTTCCCGTATTTGAAGAATCACCCATATAGGCCTATATACAGTTACACTTTAAATATCACAACAGCTATAGGCCTATATGGGTCATTCTACAGAAAACCTGCATTTTAATGTCACAGGACAATATATTGGAAACTAGTTATAATATTTGCAATTTTTCAAAATCAGATATTAAAATACAATATTATCTATTAGTTAGTACTTTACTTTGGGGAATTTTTAAAAAAATTAGCTGCAAAAAGTTGTCCACAGAAGGTGATTTCTCACTTCCGTGGACTGTCACAACCCTCAGGTAGAGAACTTCCAAAGATCACAGATACTGTACTTCTTAACATTTTCACTTAAAAAGTATAGTATCTAGTCAGAAAATACTTCAGTTTAGCATATTGATGAATGAAATATTTTTTTTTGTCCCCACTGTCAATATTTTTCAACCTGAGTTCATGTCACAAGGTTTGCTATCACTTCTGTGGACACTCAAAAAAATGCCTAAAATATTCACCAGTGTGTGCTAGTTACCTTTTTCTGAGAGTCAGCTGAAGAGGAAGGGCACCCATTTTGCAGAGTGGAGTGTCTTTGTTCTTCTGGATTGGATTTTTTTCATGTATGTATCAAGTTTCTATTCACTTTTTGCATGTGGCATAGCTCATCCAGTCACTTCTGTGGTCTTTATTAAAGTTTAGTTTTTAAGTTAAAAAATAATTTTTAGTACACATGACTTTTATAATGTGATAATCTCAATAACCTGAAGAGCTTTTGTTTCTGACCTCACAATGCAAGGCAGTTTGCAAAGAAACATAACTTTTTATCACTTCCATGGACATCACTTCTGTGGACATGTGGATTCCACGGAAGTGATAACTGTCCACAGAAGTGATTTTATTCATTATTTTTAAAATTACGCACTTGCTGTGATGTATCCAGTTGACCGCTAACATTAAATTTTATAACAACATGCTCAATAAAAAAAATATTTATTAATATTTTAGTTCCTTACCAGTATTGTAACATTTTATCTTTCATAAATAGTTAAGTCTTATTCAATGAGTACACTATCATTAAATTGTCATTTTATTACCGTAATTGATATTCTACATTAGGCCTCTTTAGTGCCTCCTGATATAGGTCTACTCCTGCCCATCATAATTAATGGGATGGCTTGGGGAGGATACTTACTATATTATATCTTGAACGGTAGGTTATTTATTATTTTCAAAACAAATTATAGTATCATGTATTTGTAACAGCAGGGTTTAGAAGATTTCATGACTAATATCACTATAATATATATTATATTACCATGGACAAGTCTAATGTTGATTTTTAAAGCATAGATTAAAAAAATTTTGATATTTGTACCAGAATGGCAAGAGTAGAGAAAAAGTGTTTGAGGAAGAGAAGGAAACGAAAAAGAGGAAGTATGAGAAGAGCTAGAGTAAAAATGTATCAGGATTCAGCAAAGCATGAAGAAGAGAAAAGAAAAGATAGGGAGCGATACCAAAGGGGGAAAAAGCAGGAAAGGAAACCTGTGTCACAGCTGACACACAGGGAGAGAAGGAAAGTTTGAAAAGAGTGGAGAAAACGTTCAACGAATTACAGATAGTCGAAAGAGCAAAATAATCATACTAGTTTATTTCACTGAGAGTCATACTCCACCTACCCGTCCAGAAATTCAAGAACCGATGCCAGGTTCCACTACTACTCCTGATTTCGTTCAGTCACACGATAAGAGCCCTTTACATTTACCAGTTATAAAAAAGAGGATCAAGTAGAAGAGAAAGGGGAGAGAAGATAGTAAAAATACAAGACAAGAGATTACTTGAAATTACAGAAAGGAAAAATGCGAAGCTTTGGCAGCAGAACCATTGTTTAAAAAAGCGGAAGAAAGGTAAAGAAGCTTTTAAGTGGTGTAAAAAATGTTCCAAAGTTGTGGGGAAAAAGCTAATTTATGCAGAAGTGCTACAATCACAGATTAAGTCAAAATACACACAATAAAAATCTGTAAAGGAAAAGAGAATATTGAAATTAATTATATGTGGAAAATTTTTTGAAAAATATCAGTGCCAAGGTTATTTTATGTCACCTCACAATGGAGAACTACGCTATCAAATGGACAAACTTTGAGAAAAATGAAACTGAAAAAGATAAGAGAAGATGTGATACGATTCTTAGAAAAAGATGAATCTAGCAGACTTTAACTGCAATAACTGTTCACTGAAAGTGACAAATTGTTTTCGTTTCCTGACATGCCTAAGTTTTTGTTTTATTTTTTAGTGACATCTTTTTTTATGACATCTTGTGTATGTTATACAAGTGGTTACTGTGGCAGTAAATTAATTTCTTGAATAATAAATCTAAATCTGTTTTTCCTTTAGAAAAAATAGTGTTACAAGCATAATTTATAACAAAAGTCCATTATTATAACCAAAATTCACTTCTGTGGACATGCAATCACTTCCATGGACAGCATCTTTCTTTTAGATTTTTTTTAACGAAAACCAAAAAGAGATGACCTATGTCACTTAAACCACAGGTTAAATACTTTAAAACTAGTACTGTAAATATTTTTTAGAACATATCTGATAAATTCGTTTTTTTTATTACTCTTGCATCAAAACTGCAGGGTTTCTGTAGAATGACCCATATACATAGCCTAATATTCCTAACACTATGGTTTTGTACATTTTTATGCATATATGATGAAGGGCACAATCATGGCTTCCTGAGGAAAGGAAGCCAATGGTACAATAGTGAGGTGCATGCGCAAGGCTCGGTAGTGAGGGGAAGCAGCCGGCGGGCGGAGCTTGGCTGGTGCACAGCATAAAACTATCTTTTGCCGATAATTTATTTTGCATAGGGACTTGTAGGGCGCTTCTGCATTTAGTTCAAGATGATATGTAAATTCTAGGTCAGTGACAGGTTATGTTAGGTTAGGAACATTATGTTAGTTTAGGACCAATATACTGAATAGTGCAAGGTTTATTATATCTAACATTGAATCTCTTCTGTGATGGGAAATTTTACTATTGTACTAGCTGTTTTCCATGGCTTAAATAGATGAACTCTCCCTTCACCGCTCAGCAATTGCTCGTGGTGTAGTGGTTAAGGCTACTGGTTATGGTGCTAGTAGTCATGAGTTCGGATCCTGGTCGACCCAAAATTTACTGTTAGGAATAGGTCCAAAATAGGTAGGTAGGGTAATGAGAAGGTGAGAGACAGGGAGGAAGAGAGAGGAGGGTAAAAGAGCCAATCCATAGTGACGGGTGTGACATTTGGACAGATTTCATTACACTTATTTCTTTCTACCTCTGAACCATATTGCAGGAATGTCATCAAAGTTTTTTGTGTTAACATACCAACCCATTGGAAGTACAAAATATGATGTAATGTTTTTTTCAAGCCTGTATGCTTGAGCTGGAAAATATATTGTGCATGTGACGGGTGTGACCATAATTGGACAAAGGTTTTTTCTTATGTAGGTTTAATTGAAATTTCTGTGAATTGATTAGGTTCACTATATTTGTTTTATTTTTTCAAGTAAGAGGACTGATCAACATACTGAAATGCATAATTAGATTTTACAAAAATATTTAAGTTACATAGTTATTGAAAATTGACTTTATCAGTGTGACGGGTGTGACGTGACGGGTGTGACATGTCGGATGGGACAACATCAACTTATAACAGAGACTTAAACTAAAGAGCCAATCCATAGTGACGGGTGTGACATTTGGACAGATTTCATTACACTTATTTCTTTCTACCTCTGAACCATATTGCAGGAATGTCATCAAAGTTTTTTGTGTTAACATACCAACCCATTGGAAGTACAAAATATGATCTAATGTTTTTTTCAAGGCTGTATGCTTGAGCTGGAAAATATATTGTGCATGTGACGGGTGTGACCATAATTGGACAAAGGTTTTTTCTTATGTAGGTTTAATTGAAATTTCTGTGAATTGATCAGCTTCAATATATTTGTTTTATTTTTTCAAGTAAGAGGACTGATCAACATACTGAAATGCATAATTAGATTTTACAAAAATATTTACATAGTTATTGAAAATTTACTTTATCAGTGTGACGGGTGTGACGTGACGGGTGTGACATGTCGGATGGGACAACATCAACTTGTAACCAAGACTTAAATTAAACTAAACTCCGTCCCTGGAGGGACTTGGCCTACCACCCGACCGCTGCATCATCTACCGTAGGCAGATGGTAGGATTGGGGGCATGTGGTCAGCATGCCGACACCCACGGCCATTAATGGTGGTTTTCATGACCGGAGACGCTACTTCTCTATCAAGTAGCTCCTCAATTTGAATCACGAGGCTGAATGTACCCCTACCAGACCTCCCTACCACAGAAAAATTCGAGGTGGTACCGGGGATCGAACCCGGGCCGATGGATCTGTAATCTGCAACGCTAACCACACTTTGCACCTTCTGCCTCTGTACCATTTTGCATGAATTTCATGAAAATTTTTTGTGATAATCCTGGGGAATCCCAGCACATGGTCTCAGCATAAAAAAGAATTCCCTTGTTAGTCTTTTTTCCACTCTGTCCATATTTTTAACAGGCTTGTGTAAAGTTGTGAAGTGAAATGTTCCTCCGGTACTAGTTAGGCAGTTTTCGTTGTCCTCTACTCTAAAATCCTGGACTACTTCACAAACTTTTACTGAATTGATGTGGATCTGGTTATTCTTGTCACCAGGACATTTTTGTTGTCTCTCATACAAAAATAATATTGTGTAGCTATATTTAGATTGGCTGATTGTTTTTCTATCTGTTCTCCTTCATTTGTTTCCATGTAGGCCTGCTCATTTCATCGGCTGTTAGAGGTATTGTCTGTCTGAATTTCTTAGCAGTTCTAAGATACACAGTTACCAGTATAGAAATCAGGCACAAAATTAATTAGGCTATCACTCTCACTTCTTTATTGGGGTACAATGTCATGCTGCTGGTTGAGGCACTGTGCTACAAACCTGAGGGGCACAGGTTCAATTCCTGATGAGGTTTTTGAGATTTTTCAATTGGCCTAATTCTTCTGCTGGCACTATGGCCCTGAGGTCAACTCATCTTCTAACAGAAATGGGTACCAGAAGCAATTCTGGGGTAAAGGCAGCCAGTGCATAAGACTGACAACCTTACCACCTTCATGTGCTAAAAGTCTAAAATTGTTGGAGGTTGAACGTTTGAATCCTAAAAGCCTTCATGGCCTCTATAGGGATCACTAGATCTTTACCTCACTTCTTTACCACCATTAAAACATTTGTGACATTTCCACCGGTCATCCGTGTCATCCATAGCCAAAGCTGGCAGATCGTAGTTTCTTTGTCTTGCAAACTACGAAGTTCTGTTCTATGCCACGGAAATCCAAGAAGTCCAAGAGCCATTTAAAAGATAGTAATAATGAAAACATATGATTTATTCAACATCTGCATGAAATGATCACTTTACAAAAGCTGCAAAAGGCATTTTCCATAAGTGTCACACCCGTCACACAACATATGTCACACCCGTCACGCAACATGTGTCACACCCGTCACATCAAAATTAAGCCAAAATAGTAGGCATTTCAAAATTATATTTTAGGTGTGTCTTCTGTATTGAAATATCTTAACTTTTACCAAGTTTCCATTTTATACAATGATTACTTGGCTTTCTACCCAAACTATTACATGTTTTTTGTGACGGGTGTGACAAGAGTACCTTGAAAATTGATTTGATGAATATCTTCACTGAAACTCATCTTAAAAATTTGTTTTATGATGACAAAATCTTCACTTATTTGTGCTTTTGTGGGTGAAATTAAAAATTGCAGCAAATCTACTGATTCCATGAGTATAATGCAGTACTAGCCAACATGTTAAATTATAAATTTCAGTCAACGAAAAAAATACACATTTCAGCAGTTGTTATTATATAGATACCTTTAATTTAATAGAATTGTGAATCTATTTTAAAATTCTACAGTCTTTTACCTTTACTTTGATATATAGCATGTCTATGTCACGTAAAAAAAAGATGTAACCACCTTTGTCCACTTTCACATGGATTGGCTCTAAACTAAACTCCGTCCCTGGAGGGACTTGGCCTACCACCCGACCGCTGCATCATCTACCGTAGGCAGATGGTAGGATTGGGGGGCATGTGGTCAGCATGCCGACACCCACGGCCATTAATGGTGGTTTTCATGACCGGAGACGCTACTTCTCTATCAAGTAGCTCCTCAATTTGAATCACGAGGCTGAATGTACCCCTACCAGACCTCCCTACCTCAGAAAAATTCGAGGTGGGGATCGAACCCGGGCCGATGGATCTGTAATCTGCAACGCTAACCACACTTTGCACCTTCTGCCTCTTTACCATTTTGCATGAATTTCATGAAAATTTTTTGTGATAATCCTGGGGAATCCCAGCACATGATCTCAGCATAAAAAAGAATTCCCTTGTTAGTCTTTTTTCCACTCTGTCCATATTTTTAACAGGCTTGTGTAAAGTTGTGAAGTGAAATGTTCCTCCGGTACTAGTTAGGCAGTTTTCGTTGTCCTCTACTCTAAAATCCTGGACTACTTCACAAACTTTTACTGAATTGATGTGGATCTGGTTATTCTTGTCACCAGGACATTTTTGTTGTCTCTCATACAAAAATAATATTGTGTAGCTATATTTAGACTGGCTGATTGTTTTTCTATCTGTTCTCCTTCATTTGTTTCCATGTAGGCCTACTCATTTCATCAACTGTTAGAGGTATTGTCTGTCTGAATTTCTTAGCAGTTCTAAGATACACAGTTACCAGTACAGAAATCAGGCACAAAATTAATTAGGCTATCACTCTCACTTTTTTATTGGGGTACAATGTCATGCTGCTGGTTGAGGCACTGTGCTACAAACCTGAGGGGCACAGGTTCAATTCCTGATGAGGTTTTTGAGATTTTTCAATTGGCCTAATTCTTCTGCTGGCACTATGGCCCTGAGGTCAACTCATCTTCTAACAGAAATGGGTACCAGAAGCAATTCTGGGGTAAAGGCAGCCAGTGCATAAGACGGACAACCTTACCACCTTCATGTGCTAAAAGTCTAAAATTGTTGGAGGTTGAACGTTTGAATCCTAAAAGCCTTCATGGCCTCTATAGGGATCACTAGATCTTTACCTCACTTCTTTACCACCATTAAAACATTTGTGACATTTCCACCGGTCATCCGTGTCATCCATAGCCAAAGCTGGTAGATTGTAGTTTCTTTGTCTTGCAAACTACGAAGTTCTGTTCTATGCCACGGAAGTCCAAGAAGTCCAAGAGCCATTTAAAAGATAGTAATAATGAAAACATATGATTTATTCAACATCTGCATGAAATGATCACTATACAAAAGCTGCAAAAGGCATTTTCCATAAGTGTCACACCCGTCACACAACATATGTCACACCCGTCACGCAACATGTGTCACACCCGTCACATCAAAATTAAGCCAAAATAGTAGGCATTTCAAAATTATATTTTAGGTGTGTCTTCTGTATTGAAATATCTTAACTTTTACCAAGTTTCCATTTTATACAATGATTAGTTGGCTTTCTACCCAAACTATTACATGTTTTTTGTGACGGGTGTGACAAGGGTACCTTGAAAATTGATTTGATGAATATCTTCACTGAAACTCATCTTAAAAATTTGTTTTATGATGACAAAATCTTCACTTATTTGTGCTTTTGTGGGTGAAATTAAAAATTGCTGCAAATCTACTGATTCCATGAGTATAATGCAGTACTAGCCAACATGTTAAATTATAAATTTCAGTCAACGAAAAAAATACACATTTCAGCAGTTGTTATTATATAGATACCTTTAATTTAATAGAATTGTGAATCTATTTTAAAACTCTACAGTCTTTTACCTTTACTTTGATGTATAACATGTCTATGTCACGTAAAAAAAAGATGTAACCACCTTTGTCCACTTTCACATGGATTGGCTCTCAACCCTATTCCATTAGCCATACAGTTTTCCTTCCTGACGCTGAAAACGTAATTTAATGTACTTACTTTTGTTGAAGGAATTGATTCAGGGGTGGAACCAGTAGTTTTTAGAACTCGGTTGTATTTTTACCCCTTGCAATCGGTTCATTTTTATTACGCATAAAACACGGCAGCCATATTATGGTTCTGAGTGAAGTAGGATGATCAACTGTGAAGCAGGATGGCCAACTGATCTTCTAGCAATAAGGTAAGTAGTGGCAGGTAGATTCTATTTTAGTGACAGTTAGGTTAGGTTAGGTTTGTCTGGTTAGGTTATGAATAGTGATTTTAGTTTGGTAGGGCATACCGAATTCACGCGTTTCGGAAATGTGCCATATTGTGTCTCCAGTGAGGTTTGTCGTGTTGGTTAGCCTGTTTACCGGTACCCACATAAGATGGCCGTCAGTTATATATTATCATGAATTACGTATTTTAAGGTAAGAGAATTACAGGATAAATTCTTATAGCCTATATGAACCAATTTTGCAGCTAATTATAATCCTTGCATCTAGGGACTCATTTTAAACGTTATTTCGTTTTGTAAAAATGAAAACTGTATGGCTAATAGAATAGGGCTGGTCCCAAGAGAGGAAAAGAAAGACAAAAAGGGAATAAAGGAAATATTGATTTTTCTCAGTTTCACCTTCTGCAGTACTAGCAACGCAATCTAAGAGGAGACATTCCAAACTCTAAACCTCTCCTTCCCAGGCGGGTCCCATTAGAGTGTTGGTGGGAGGAGCCTAGTGCGTGGCATTAAACTATTTTTTCCCAAGATTACAATCAGAACTAGCACAAAAGCTCGTTCCACTCACAGCTGACAGTTTAATAACCCCGTTCTACTCCCCCTTTCTAAATTGTAATTTATGACTAATTACACAACTTATCCCTTATTACGCTAGGGAATGTGTTTCTAGTGTAATGTATTCTGTTTGGTTGCTGCCTAGATCACAACATTGGCTGATAATTGGTAAAATATACGTGAGACGGTGAGAGGATCTTCTTATACACGCAGACCCAAAGGTATAAGTGCACTTCAACTAAGTTTACGATTTATATGAAAACCAAATTTTTTATGGATCTGAAAAACCACTCAAATCGTTCAGGATTTTTCACAGAATTTTTTCACATGCAACATGTCTTTATAAATGCTTCGTAAATGAAAATAAAGAGAAATAACTGCATGAATTTTGCCGTAAAATACATTTTGTCAGCCATGATCCATTCTGTAACGGCCTCGTTGATACGAGCGTTGCCAACATTCCAAATAAATCCCTGAAACTACTTGTGTTGAGTTGAATTTAGTGCATGTACTAGTAAATGTCATGTTTGCTATAGGATTCTCTTCGTTACATACAGGATACTAAAATGATCACTCTTCAGTATGAGTGAAATTGTATTTCCAACATTTTTATAACTACGTATTTTATTTTTGGACACATATATTAATGCCGTATTACATTTACCTTACTTATGTGTATATTAACAGTCACTAGACCCAGTGGCGGACGCAGGGGGGGGGATAGGAGGGTTACAAACCCCCGAAATTTGAAAAAAAAGGCTATATATATACTCTAAGTGGCCAGTTTCATAAACTAATTGTATATGTAAGTTGATTAATTTTTTGTAGTATTCCGTCTACCTATTCAAATCCCCACCCGAAAAAAATTCTGCGTCCGCCACTGACTAGACCTGAATGCCGTGAAACTTATACGAGCGTAATGACAAATCAAAACAAAAGCAATAAATCCGGTAAAGGACCTCTTACACACACCACACCTGAATGCCTTTTCTCCACCTCCCGCATTTATATCAACGCTATGAATAATATCTCCGGACAAATAAGTATGCAGGCTGCAATTTAACATCGTATACACTAAGGCCTAATTATTTTGAGACCTTTAAGGAGAAAATTGCGATTTTACATCAAATTCGAATGTGTTAAATTCACAATCCACAACCGTATCATAACTTACGTTAAAGTTGAGATTACCAATGAGCAGATGCACACGGAAGTAAAATATATTTCCTGGGTGGAGCAGTCAGTACAGCAGAGTTTCAAAATTGTCAGGAACAGTTCAGAAGGTGTACACATAATAAATGAGCGACTGTCCCATGGCTGTAGACGCACACGAAACGAAAATATATTTCCTGGGTGGTGCAGTCAGTAAGGCAGAGTTTCTACATTTGTAGGAACACTACAGAAGATGTTGTCATAAATGAGCGACTTTCCTATGGCTGTAGATGCACATTTTAATTGATATGATTTTATTCTGCTGGATTATTCAGAACTGTATTAAACACACATATTTTGTTACTAAAGAAGTAAGTACTACTTGGACACCCTTAGCGAAAAAGAAATTCTTTCTGAACTGGCATGACAATAAAATTGCCCCTAGGAAATATGTGCTATTTAAAAAAGAAAGGAAAAAATAATTATCTATTACTACAAGCAAACTGCGATGTTTACAATAAACCTGTATTAAAAATAACTATGAACACTTGGTGGAGATTCTCAAATAAGAACGATTGTCTGTTGTCTGAAAATAACGATTTGCACATGAAAAGCTCCTCTCTACCCAAGGGTGTAGCCAATTGTGGACAAGATATGGAAGAAATGAATATTGTTTATAGGCCTATTACTTGTTGAATTTTGCCTTTTTAAATATAACTAATCCGTGGCGCTAACATCCCTGAAGGGACAAGGTCTAGAACTCGTCCGCTGCGTCATCTACCATAGGCAGATGGCAGGATTAAAGGCATGTGGTCTGCATGCCGACACCCACGGCCGTTAATGGTGGTATCCATGACCGGAGCCGCTACTCCTCTCTGCTCAATTTGAGTCACGAGGCTGAGTGCACCCCGTTCCAGAAAAATCCGAGGAGGTACCGTGGATCGAACCCGGGCCGACGGATCTGTAGACAGCGACGCTAACCACGAGACCACGCCGGTGGTCCTTCTTAAATATACTCGTAAAATAATGTATTATAATTGGATGTTTAAGAAAAATACCAACTTCAATAGAATTCACGATTTTTAATAGATCATTTTTGCAATTTTTAAATCCTATTTCATAATTATATAGAGCTTACTTTAGGCACCTAAAATTGCATTTTACCAACCTAAAATCCCGAAAGCTAATAATAATATTTGTGGTGCTGACGAACAAAAAAAACCGATACAGTCAGACGCTAGTGATGTGTGCAGTGTTCTACTCACAGAAAAAGCGGGGACGATATCAATAAATATTTATTATATGGAGAAAATTTTTTTTCCGATTTGAGTTACATGTGATATTTATAATTCGACCCTTCTGAACACGAATATAACAATAATAATAAGCAGTTTCTTCCGCACTTCGACAAAATGCCGATTTTCCAATAGTGTCACACATTTCTCGCAGGAAAAGAGGGAACTATTCAAAGAAAAATTCAATCTGTGTAGGATAAATTTTTTTCCAACTTGAAATACGTGTTTTATCTATAATTCGTCCCTTCTGAACAGGAATATAACAATAATAATAAGCAGTTTCTTCCGCACTACGAGAAAATGCCGATTTTCCAATAGTGTCACACATTTCTCGCAGGAAAAGAGGGAACTATTCAAAGAAAAATTCATTCTGTGTAGTATAAATTTTTTTCCAACTTGAAATACGTGTTTTATCTATAATTCGTCCCTTCTGAACACGAATATAACAATAATAATAAGCAGTTTCTTCCGCACTACGAGAAAATGCCGATTTTCCAATAGTGTCACACATTTCTCGCAGGAAAAGAGGGAACTATTCAAAGAAAAACTCATTCTGTGTAGGATAATTTTTTTTCCAACTTGAAGTACGTGTTTTAACAATAATTCGTCCCTTCTGAACACGAATATAACAATAATAATAAGCAGTTTCTTCCGCACTACGAGAAAATGCCGATTTTCCAATAGTGTCACACATTTCTCGCAGGAAAAGAGGGAACTATTCAAAGAAAAATTCTTTCTGTGTAGGATACATTTTTTTCTAACTTGAAATACGTGTGTTATCTATAATACGACCCTTCTGAACACGAATATAACAATAATAATAAGCAGTTTCTTCCGCACTACGAGAAAATGCCGATTTTCCAATAGTGTCACACATTTCTCGCAGGAAAAGAGGGAACTATTCAAAGAAAAATTCTTTCTGTGTAGGATACATTTTTTTCTAACTTGAAATACGTGTGTTATCTATAATACGACCCTTCAGAACACGAATATAACAATAATACTAACCAGTTCCTTCCGCCCTTCCAGAAAATACCGATTATCCATTACCGTCACACATTTTACGCAAGAAACGTAGGAATGATTCAAACAAAAATTAATTACATGCAGGCAAAATTTTTTCCCCACTTGATTTACATGTGTTATCTATAAGTCAACCCTTCTGAACACGAATAGAACAAAAATAATAACCAGTTCCATACGCACTAGGAGAAAATTCCGAATTTCCATTCGTGACACACAGTTTACGCGTAAACTGTGTGACACGAACGGAAAATCGGAATTCTCTCGAAGTGCGGAAGAAACTGCTTATTATTATTGTTATATTCGTGTTCAGAAGGGTCGTATTATAGATAACACACGTATTTCAAGTTGGAAAAAAATTTACCCTACACAGAATGAATTTTTCTTTGAATAGTTCCCTCTTTTCCTGCGAGAAATGTGTGACACTATTGGGAAATCGGCATTTTCTCGAAGTGCGGAAGAAACTGCTTATTATTATTGTTATATTCGTGTTCAGAAGGGATGAATTATAGATAAAACACGTATTTGAAGTTGGAAAAAAATTTATCCTACACAGAATGAATTTTTCTTTGAATAGTTCCCTCTTTTCCTGCGAGAAATGTGTGGCACTATTGGAAAATCGGCATTTTCTCGTAGTGCGGAAGAAACTGCTTATTATTATTGTTATATTCGTGTTCAGAAGGGTCGTATTATAGATAACACATGTATTTCAAGTTAGAAAAAAATTTATCCTACACAGAATGAATTTGTCTTTGAATAAGTTCCTTCTTTTCCTGCGAGAATTGTGTGACACTAATGAAAAATCGGAATTTCTCGAAGTGCGGTAGAAACTGCTTATTATTATTGTTATATTCGTGTTCAGAAGGGTCGTATTATAGATAAAACACGTATTTCAAGTTGGAAAAAAATTTATCCTACACAGAATGAATTTTTCTTTGAATAAGTTCCCTCTTTTCCTGCGAGAATTGTGTGACACTAATGAAAAATCAGAATTTCTCGAAGTGCGGTAGAAACTGCTTATTATTATTGTTATATTCGTGTTCAGAAGGGTCGTATTATAGATAACACACGTATTTCAAGTTAGAAAAAAATTTATCCTACACAGAATGAATTTGTCTTTGAATAAGTTCCTTCTTTTCCTGCGAGAATTGTGTGACACTAATGAAAAATCGGAATTTCTCGAAGTGCGGTAGAAACTGCATATTATTATTGTTATATTCGTGTTCAGAAGGGTCGTATTATGGATAAAACACGTATTTCAAGTTGGAAAAAAATTTATCCTACACAGAATGAATTTTTCTTTGAATAAGTTCCCTCTTTTCCTGCGAGAATTGTGTGACACTAATGAAAAATCAGAATTTCTCGAAGTGCGGTAGAAACTGCTTATTATTATTGTTATATTCGTGTTCAGAAGGGTCGTATTATAGATAACACACGTATTTCAAGTTGGAAAAAAAATTTATTTTACACAGAATGAATTTTTCTTTGAATAGTTCCCTCTTTTCCTGCGAGAAATGTGTGGCACTAATGAAAAATCGGTATTTTCTCGAAGTGCGGTAGAAACTGCTTATTATTATTGTTATATTCGTGTTCAGAAGGGTCGTATTATAGATAAAACACGTATTTCAAGTTGGAAAAAAATTTATCCTACACAGAATGAATTTTTCTTTGAATAAGTTCCCTCTTTTCCTGCGAGAATTGTGTGACACTAATGAAAAATCGGAATTTCTCGAAGTGCGGTAGAAACTGCTTATTATTATTGTTATATTCGTGTTCAGAAGGGTCGTATTATAGTTAAAACACGTATTTCAAGTTGGAAAAAAATTTATTTTACACAGAATGAATTTTTCTTTGAATAGTTCCCTCTTTTCCTGCGAGAAATGTGTGGCACTAATGAAAAATCAGTATTTTCTCGAGGTGCGGTAGAAACTGCTTATTATTATTGTTATATTCGTGTTCAGAAGGGTCGTATTATAGATAACACACGTATTTCAAGTTGGAAAAAAATGTATCCTACACAGAATGAATTTTTCTTTGAATAGTTCCCTCTTTTCCTGCGAGAAATGTGTGACACTAATGAAAAATCGGTATTTTCTCGAAGTGTGGAAGAAACTGCTTATTATTATTGTTATATTCGTGTTCAGAAGGGTCGTATTATAGATAACACACGTATTTCAAGTTGGAAAAAAATTTATCCTACACAGAATGAATTTTTCTTTGAATAGTTCCCTCTTTTCCTGCGAGAAATGCGTGACACTAATGAAAAATCGGTATTTTCTCGAAGTGCGGTAGAAACTGCTTATTATTATTGCTATATTCGTGTTCAGAAGGGTCGTATTATAGATAGCACACGTATTTCAAGTTGGAAAAAAATTATCCAACACAGAATTAATTTTTCTTTGAATAGTTCCCTCTTTTCCATCGAGAAATGTGTGACACGAATGGAAAATCGGTATTTTCTCGATGTGCGGAAGAAACTGCTTATTATTATTGTGATTTTCGTGGTCAGAAGGGTCTAATTATAAATAACTCATTTAATACAAGTCGGAAAAAAAAATTTACTCCATGTAATGAATTTTTGTGTGAAACTTTCCTACTTTGTTTGCGTAAACTGTGTGACACTATTGGAAAATCGTTATTTTCAAGAAGTGCGGAAGGAACTGGTTATTATTATAATTATATTCGTGTTCATAATGTTCAAATTATAGATAAGACATATAACTTAGGTCGGGAAAAAATTTTCCTTCCATGTAATGAATTTTTGTTTCGAAACTGTGGGTAAACTGTGTGACACTAATGGAAAATCGGTATTTTCAAGAAGTGCGGAAGGAACTGGTTATTATTATAATATTATATTCGTGTTCATAATGGTCAAATTATAGATAAGACATATAACTTAGGTCGGGAAAAAAATTATTCTATGTAATGAATTTTTATTTAAATACTTCCTACTTTCTCTGCGAAAAGTGTGTGATATTAATGGAAAATCAGTATTTTCTCGAAGTGCGGAAGGAACTTATTATTATTATTATTGTCATATACGCGTTCAGAAGTGGTGAAATACATCCAAAAACATGTATATCATCTACAATAACATTTTTATTGCCATGTAATTTATATTTCTTATATTGTTAATATTATTACTCAGAAAATTGCTTAACATTCATTTTAAATCGGAATGTATTTATTGGAAATTCGCGTTCAGGACGATCGACTAATATAGAAAACATGTATTACATGTCAAACCAGATTTTTACTGTTATATTATTTGTACGTTTAATAATTATGAAATTAATGAAAACTATTATCTGCCCACCGAATAATTCATTCAGCCATGTATCAATCCATCCATTTATACATCCATTCATTTTTCATTCATCCTACCATCCATTCGTCCATCAATCAATCCAGTTATCTAACCAACCATCCATTAATTATTAATTGATCCATCCACTTATTATAACTAAGGAATCGCGCACAATGTGCATTATCTTAACCTAAGACTTAACCTACCCAGTCCTGAACTTATTACAGAAGTCATTCATCGATCCATTATTTAACTAATTCATTCACCAAGCAATCCACCCTTCATCTATCAATTAATGAATTAGGTACATAATTAATTAATTCATCCTCCCATCCATTGATGAATCAATTAATGCATACATTTATCCATCCAATTAGTATATTAATTCAACCGTCCATCCATTTATTTATATATACATAAAGCATTTGATGGATGGTGGGTTAGGTGGGTGAAATAAATAATTTCGGATGAATGAATGGATATATTTATGGATGAATGAATTAATAATGGATGGATGAATGGGTAGGTGGGCTAATTAATAAATAAATTAATGAATGAATGGATTGATTAATGGTTGGTTGGATCGATGAATGAATGAATTTATTGATGGATGCATGAGTGGATAGATGGGTGGATGAATGAATGAATGAATGTATGGATAATTAAATGGTGGAATACATGAATTAATTAAGGGACGAATGACTGGATGGATGTATGGATGATTGAACAGATGGGTGGATGAATGGTTGGGTGGATGAATTAATAGAGAATGGATGGATTAATAATTTTAGTTAAAAATGAAAATTAATTATCTCATTGTTAATAATTGGATGGTTGGAAAAATAATTTATGGATGAATGGATAATTCGATGGATGGATAGATTTATTGATGTCTGAATTGATGGATGGATGGGTGGTAGGTTTGTTGGATTAATTAGGGGATGAATGGATGGACTGTTATTAATTATTTAGTAAATATATTGATGGATGGACGAAAGGATGAATGGATGGGTGGATTCACGGATGAATTAATTGATCAATTAATGGATGGGTGGATTGGTTAATCAATGAACTAATCAATGGATGGATGAATAGATTAATGCAAAATTTAATTAACATACGGATTTGATGGATCATCCAACCAGCCATTCATCTATCAATCAAGCCAACCACCCCTATAACCAAACATTCATCCGTCCATTAATTAATTTATTATATAAATAATTCATTTAACTATTTCATCCACCCATCAATCCAAACATTCAGCTATCCATTAATAAATCCATGCATCCATTTATCCACCCACTCATCCTTTTCATTAAATAATTCAACAATACACCCATAGATTCAATCTATGAATGGATGGTGGAAATAATTTATTAACTAGTAACTGGATGGATGGATGAATTTAAATATTTATTTATGGTTGAATGGATGAATGAATGTACGGATGAATTAATGGATGAACGGATGGATAAATGAATGGATGGAAGAATGTTTCATACCAAATTACGATTATTATTTTTTTATGAAAGGACAATGTTGAAGACAAGTATTTTAGAAAACAACAACAATAATAATAATAATAATAATAATAACAACAACAACAACAACAATGTGAAGAAAGAAATTGAGTAATATTTAAAATGTTTCTCTGTTAGCTCTTCATGAAACATGAAGCAAAACAGCAATTAAACAATGCTTTTTCTAATATCAAGCTTCAATTCGAATTTGTCTTAGTTTAATAGTGGTAGTAGTAGCCCTACCGGATCGCGCAAACGTCTCCTGGAGATCCTTTAAGGGGATATCTGCGGCGAATTTATTTCCGGGGTGCGCCAGTCCCCTACCTCACATTTAAACCTAAGTACAACACAAGCACCCAGTCACGAACCCGGGAAAGAGATTTTTCACTGCTGAATCGAACCCGGGCCGCCGGGTGGAAGGCAAGCGTGCTACCGACTAACACAAGGCGGGGGGACACTTTAATGTTAATTGATCACGAATTAATATTTGAAAAAGTTTCCTTATTCTACTTCATTAAAAACACGAAGGAAATATGAGTTATTACATAAAATACTCGAACATGGTTTCTCTCCATGTATTACATAAAATTAAGTTTCCGTTCGAATTTGCGTAACCCCAGCGCTCTTATTTTAATATAACTTGTCATTGAGGAAGTTCCTATTGTTTTCCCGACCGGGAATTATACGAAACGAAAGCTTCCATTCTAACTTGTGTAAAAGCAGTGTGATACTAGCTGTCAGGTTGGTACTGCTCCAAAGTCAGATGTGGGTTTAATCATCAAATAGCCGTGGTAGAGAATACTATGATTTTATATGGGGAAAATCACGACTTTAATTACTGTTTTTTGAAGCCTTCGTGGCAAGTACAAAGGTGTGTGACGTGTCAAAAAATTCTGTGAAAATTCCTGAACGATTAGAGTGGTTTTTCACATCGATAAAAAAATTGGTTTTCATGAAAATCGAAAACTTAGTTCAAGTGCACTTATACCGACCCAAAAGCCAGACATGTATCCATTTTTATTTACAGTTTTCACAATTATTATCGAAGTGGGATGCAGCAGTGTGAGAGACACAGTATAATATTCCAAGACTAACATCGGGTTCCCCCTCCCGAAAAAAAAGAACCAACTTGGGTACACCAGCGTTTCCCTGCTTAATGCCTGAATGTTGGTTTATCAATAATTGTTACCAGCCCAGGTTTTGTAAATAAATTAACAATCTAAAGCATGACCTAAATTTGAAGTCACGATCAGGGAAAGCGGCAAATTTTACCGGTACTCACCTATCACATCAGCTGATTTGTACTTCGCTGTAAACCAAGCGTCGTCACCAAATTGTCCTTTTTTAAGTCTTGCATGAGCTAGTTCTTTTGGAAATCCACACACCGCAGAAACTATACGAGATTCATGCCTCCTGCTTAGGTTCGGATCAGCACAATTTGAATAATTATTGTAAATACCATTCCACAAGGCACGAGACAAAAGCCTCCCAGTCCAAACAATGGACTGCATTATAACAAAATAACTCTTTAATTAGCTACACTTCATTTTGTTTGACCCACTAACTTTTAAATCGCACAGCAGAAGGGTGACTACAAACGACTAATGTCAGCCATTCGACCACAATGAGTGGGTGTGTTCGAAAGCTAACACTGTCAATGATGCCCATGGACGATGAGCAACTATTTTTCTCTCTCTCTCTCTCGCTCCCGCATGCATTCACAAATCCTTCCAGTGATCGCTGGAAAACGCTGAGCAGTACTAAGGTAAACTATTTTGCCGCTAGATGTCTCAGCAAACCAACGCGTCATCAAGACGGCTGTCAGATGTATAGATGTGTAGATGTAGATGTAGATGTCTCGTTCTGTAGATCCTGTGTTGAGCAGGGCTCAAGGATATAGAACACGTCAGATAAAAACATACATGCATGTTATATATAAAAAAAAAAAAAAAAAAAAAAAAAAAAAAACATGATACAAGAATTGTTATGTCACACTTACTCAAGCTGAAAAGAAATCATCCATATTGTAGAAGGTGTGAGTTACTAAATATTGCTTCAGAGCTCTTTTGAAAGATTTGCATTTGCTTTTAATACATAGTGATTTAATCTCTTTTGGAAGGTTATTGTATATTTGTATTGCGGAATAATAAGCACCTTTCTGAAAAAGTTTTAATGAGTTAGCTGGTCTATGTAAATCATTCATGTTTCTAGTAGTACGCCCGTGTATACTGTGATTACTTTGAAATTTATCAATATTATCTACCATGTAACACATAACAGAGTATATATACTCTCCGGTGAGAGTGAGGACTTTTAATTTTTCAAACAGCGGTTTACAAGATTCTCGTTTTTTCTTTCCACATATTATTCTTATTGCTCGCTTCTGTAATCTAAATATTTTTTCCCTATGTGCCGAGTTACCCCAAAAAATGATTCCGTACCTCATAACAGAGTGAAAATATGCAAAATATACCGTGAGTAATGCGTCCTGTTGTAATATATCATTCAAAGTTCGTAGCGCAAAACATGCTGAACTTAGCTTAGAACTTATCATTACAATGTGTTTCTTCCAGTCAAGATTTTGGTCAATTTGTAGTCCTAAGAATTTTATGTTGCTAATTTCCTCTATGATTTGTGTTTGATAATTGATTACAATGTTTGAGATATATCTATTTTTTGTTCTAAATTGAATAAAGTGGGTCTTATCAATATTAAGTGACATTTTATTAGCTTGAAACCAAGTATTTAATTCGTGAAAAGTCTTTGTAGCTTGTCTTGCTAAATCTTCTTGTGACTTTCTTGTTACGAGTACACTAGTATCATCTGCAAAAAGCAATGCCTTTGATTCGTCACTTAAGTTATCTGGTAAGTCATTGATGAAAATTAAAAAGAGCAAAGGTCCCAGTATCGATCCCTGAGGTACTCCATTTTTAACAGTCCCTAATTTTGATTCATTTCCATTTATTATTACCTTTTGAGTTCTATCAGACAGGTATGATTTGAACCACTTTAGTGTTATATTATCCAACCTATAGTGTTTCAGTTTTTGAAGTAGAATTTCATGATTTATACAGTCAAACGCCTTAGCTAGGTCACAAAAAATTCCTAGGGCATGTTTCTTTTTATCTAACGCTTCCAATATTTCTGTAGTGAGTTGAAATGTAGCATTATCAGTGGACATGCCACTTCTAAATCCAAACTGAGATGGTGTAAGAATGTTATTCAAATTAAGATAGTGTATTAAGCGGTTGTACATAACTTTTTCAAAAACTTTTGAAAATGAGGTTAGGAGTGATATAGGTCTATAATTTGATGGAACATTTTTGTCACCTTTCTTAAAGAGGGGCTTAACAATAGCATGCTTTAGTCTTATTGGAAATATTCCACTTTTTAACGAACAATTACAAATATGACTAAGAGGTTTACTAATTTCAGATGAGCAGCTTTTTAACAACTTATTACTTATCTCATCCCATCCAGAAGAGTTTTTGCTTTTGAGTGACTTGATTATATTTTCAATTTCTCTAGAGGAAGTTAATTTGATTTGAAATGTATGGTTCTGGACTATAGGTGTTTTAAGTAGGTCTGCTGCATTAATGCTAATATTAGTTGTAGGAATACATTTCTCTGCAATGTTTATAAAGTGATTATTAAAAGCATTTGTGATATCTGATACATTATCTAGCTTTTTGTTCTGGTATGTTAGTGACATGCAATCATTGTTTCCCTTTGATCTCCCTGTTTCGTTTTTAATTATATTCCATATAGTTTTAATTTTATTGTCTGATTTATTAATTATTTGTGAGAAATGCCTACTCTTTGCCTCTTTAATTACTTTCTTTAGTGTATTGCAGTACATTTTATAGTGTTCTTTATGAGCTGGGTTGTTACTGGTTCTACATTTTAAATATAGCTCTCTTTTGTTTCTACATGATATTTTAATGCCAGTGGTTAACCATGTTTTATTCCTTACATTAGGTAAATTAGCAGTTTTCTTTTTTGGAAAGTTAGTTTCAAAATGCCGCAACACAATATTTAGGAATTCATTTAATTTACAGTCTACTTTGTCATAGGAAAATATAGATCCCCAGTTTTCATTCTTCAGATCTTGTTTGAAGTTTAAAATTGAAGCATCATTCATTACTCTAGTCATATGGGTATGTTTTTTTGTTGCGTTTACCTTACTATCGTTTAGCACTAACATTTGTGCATCATGGTCCGATAATCCATTTAATATTGGTAATATTTTAAAGTTAGGATGCTTTTCTATGTCTATGAATATATTATCTATTATTGTTTGAGAGTTGTTTTGGATTCTAGTTGGAAAGTTTACTACAGAGTCTAAATTATAACTACCTAGTAGGGATATCAGTCTGATCTTTTTTTCACTATCAATTGAGAAGTCTACATTAAAGTCGCCGCACAGTATAATATTTACATTATTACTATACAGATAGTTAAGAACCTTTTCTAACTGATTTGTAAAATAATTGAAATTACCTGTTGGTGCTCTGTAAATGGTCAGTATTACAAATGTACTGTTATCCGTTTCCACTCTGGCTGCGCAGCATTCAAAATCCTGTTCCTTACAGTAGGAACTGGTGTCTATATCACTAAAATTTAAGTTACTTTTGATGAATATACTCACACCTCCGCCTTTCATGGAACGTCTAAAGAAATTTGAGCACAATGAAAAATTATCAATTTTTAATTGTTCCAGCTCTGTTTCTGCACAGTGGTGTTCCGTTAAACAAATAACTTGAATTTCCTGCTTGTTAGAATTATTTGTATCCTGAAAAGCTAACTTAAATTCTTCAAATTTACATTCAAGCCCCCTTATATTTTGATGATATAATGCAAATGATTTACTAGTTCTAGTTGCAGGCTTGTATATATTACCAATGTTTACTCGAGGCAAGTATGTAAGTTGTTGTTCCCTTTCATCTAAAACCTCCCTAAAAAACGAGAGGAGCCACCAACTATGACAGGAATAGGCCTGTTACAATTAGATGGCGTGAAAGATTGTCAACTGCGATTATGATGGGAGACATAAGCCGATTGTTGTGTTGAATGTGCAATTATCTATTTGTTTGATTGGTTACGTGGCTAAAAGCCAAAGGTTATTTATAGTGTTGGATTTTCTGTGTTTTATTCTATTCATCAGATTTTAAAGACACAATACATATAGACTGTTTATTTGCGAATTTGAAGGGATCTCTGATTCCTCAAATGGACGACATGGGTGATGTTGAAATTGTAAAAAATTATCAGGGTAACTGTGACGGTGATCAGATAAAGCATGTGAATATGCTCACGAATGACGTGAAATGTGACTTTGCCTTACCTAGTGATAATAGTGTTAGCTTACCTACTGCTGAAGTCCTATCAGTTCCTTCTTTTTCTGCGCATTCTCTCCAAGGAATGAGAACCTATGCTAAACTGAAGAGACCAGGTTTCGAATTTGAACCTGCTAAAAAGACTATTAAAGTTGATACCTCTAAAAAGATAGCACAGCACATGGCACAAAAAATGCCAGTAACATTAAATAACAGTTTCGGTGTTCTCACTACAACTGATCCCATGAATATAAATACGACATTATTACACAGGCTATGTCAGGTCACTCACGACCTACTACTACAAATACAATGCAGACATCAAATATGACCGAAAAAGTCAGGGATGGTAACAACAAAATCACCAAAAAGAAGCCGCCACCAATAATAGTGGTATCTAAATGCAATTACCTACAAGTAAGACAGGAATTAATGCCAAGAATGCAAGAAAAGATTACAGCTCAATACTGTCCGAACGGAATTAAAATACTGACTAATTGTGAAAAAGATTACAATACACTAGGCACTTACCTTAAAGACAATAAATATGAATATTACACCTTCCCATATGGTACTCCTAAAACCCGAAAAGTATTAATTAGGGGACCACCAATAGACGTCAGAGCTACAGAATTAGAAAGCGAATTGAAATCTCTTCATTATCCTGTAGAATCTATCCGACAAATGAAAAGGACAAAAATTGATCCTGTTACAGAAGAGCGGAGTCAAGAAATGATTCCCTTGTGGGTTGTGTCAGTATATCAAACCCCAGATGCACCCAATATTCAAGAACTTACTGGAATATTTCACATTAGAGTAACAATAGAAGAGTACAAAAGTGTATCTGGTCCTATTCAATGTTTTCAATGTCAGGGATTCGGTCACAAAGCTATCGCTTGTTATGTTTCTCCTAAATGCGTAAAATGTGGGCAGGGCCACCTTTCAAGTACATGTGATGCTTTACCAAACCAAGCACCCAAGTGCGCTAATTGTGCAGGCAATCACACTTCTAATTCAAGAGAATGTGGCAAACGACAAGCATACGTAAATGGAAATCTTACGGAACATACGACTTGCTGATAGTAGGAATATGAATGATAGAACAGAGTTCCCAGCTCTTCCTACAACAAACAGAATAATTCCTGGATTTTCGGCCAGAGGTACACAAAGTGAACAGGAATTCACAGATTCTACTTCTTTCGTTGAAGATTTGAAATATCTTTGGACTTTCATCAAAGACTTAAAACCATACTTAACTAAAATTGGTTATATAGTTAATAAGGTAAGGGAGCAGAGGGACATATTTAGCAAAATAAGCACCTTTATTGAAGGATTCTCAACTCTGGTTGACACTACCAATATCGAAAATGGCAATTGCTGGAAGACCACTTCGTATATGTTATTCGAATGCCAACGGCATCTTACGTGACGAAGACATTTTCGAACTTTTTCTGTGCACTAATGATGTTGATAATCTACTGGTAAATGAAACACACTTAACTCCAAACAAAAGATTTACTATGCGAAACTATGCCATATACAGAACTGATGGACCTAGAGGACCTTATGGAGGGACTGCAATTCTAATAAAACTTTCTATTTACCATGGCCATGTCTCAACTTTTACTTTTACTGAAATGGAAGGAACATTCATCTCACTTCCATTAAATAACAACAGAACTTTACAGCTTGGTGCAATATATTGTTCCCCTTCAAAACCACTGCTAAACTCAGATCTTGACACCTTGCATCAGTCGGCTATAAATTACATTCATGCTGGAGATTTTAATGCCAAGAATACTGTTTGGAATTCCAATATAACAACGGCACGTGGAAAATTATTAGAATCCCATGCAATAAAGAATGGTTATATCATACAAGCTCCTCTCACTCCTACTCATTATCCTTACAACAACCAACATTTTCCAGATGTACTTGACATAGCTGTCATGAAATCCCCTTACAGAATACTATCTATTGAAAAAATACCAAAGCTGACTTCTGATCATAACCCAGTGCTCCTACTCTTAGATCGTGCACCAGCATCTGCTCTACAATCTAACGGAAAAACATCCATGAATTGGAAACAGTATCGTGATTATATATCTAGTTCACTTATATGCAATCCAATCATAGAACATAAAGACGATCTTGACCTAGCTGTTGATATGTATACTAGGAATATACGAGATGCTATCAACTATGCTTCTAAGAAAGAAATAATATCTCATACTGAGACTTTACCTCAGGAAATTACTGATCTCATAAAAGGAAAAAGAAGGGCCTTTCAGCAAAGAACATTTATAATAACCTTAAAAACAAAGTGCATAAATTGGTTTCAAGCTATAATATTAATAAATTTGAACAAGATGTCAGAGACTCGGCAGCCTCAAATAACATATGGCGCATAACTCGTCGGCTAACAAAACCAATTTCCAAAGGACAGTCTACACCAATAATAAGCCCGGCTGGTCTTGTGTATACTCCGAGTGATAAAGCTGAAGCAGTAGCTGAACATTTCGTCTCACAGTTCTCGCCTGCTCCAGTACCTCCTATTTACCAATATCAGACTAACAGAATAAGTACAGAAGTTCAAGGCTTTGTACAACAGAATGCCACATCAAATCTGAGACATACTTCTCCGACTGAAGTCTCAAAAATCATGCAAAAACTAAAGTCTTCAAAATCACCAGGGAAAGATGGGATTACCAACTTACATTTGAAAAATCTCCCAAGAAAAGCTATTTCTTACCTTACTCAGTGCACTCAGACTTCATATTTTCCCAACTGCGTGGAAGTATGCTGTTATTATAACAATTCCTAAAGGAAAAAAAGGACCCAAAACTTCCTCAAAATCGCAGACCCATCAGCTTATTGGATACACATGGAAAAGTATTAGAAAGAATCATTCTTATCAGACTATTAGAATATACTCCAAATATTATACCACATTATCAGATGGGATTTCAGAAAAATAGATCAGTAATATATAACATCCTATCTCTTGTTGAAGAAATAACGAAAGGATTCAATAGACAATGTTACACTGGAGCTCTCTTCTTGGATATTACCAAAGCTTTTGACTCGGTATTCCACTGTGGTTTAATTTATAAACTCATTCCTCATCTTCCAGATGCTCTTACAAAACTCATAGCCAACTATCTACAACAAAGAACTTTTCAAGTACGCATTGATGGAAAATACTCTTCAGGCCGTGCTGTCAAGGGTGGAGTAGCCCAAGGATCTGTGCTCGGTCCAATTCTTTATTGCATATATACCTCATACTTTCCTTTGGTATCAGACACAACAGTCTCTCAGTTCGCTGACGATACAGTTATATAATGTACCAAATATGATCCAAGCCAAGCAGTTGCAGAAATTCAAATTCATATCGGCTTGATTGAACAATGGTTACTTCTATGGAGAATACAAGCAAATGCCGACAAAAGCCAAGCAGTCATTTTCAGCAAATGCTCCAAACAACCAGACAAGAAGCTCAAACTGTTTGGAAAAGAGATTAATTTAGTTGATCAAGTTCGCTATCTTGGAGTTATTCTAGATAGACGGTTGTTATGGACATATCATATAAAATCAGTTGTCAACAGGGCTACAGCTAGAATAGTTCATATATACTCTTTATTGAAATCTCCAGTGCTTAGCCTAAAACAGAAGGTAAAGTTATATATTCTATTAATTAGTCCAGTTATAACCTATGCTTATCCTGCCTAGATTTATGCTCCTAAGACAACAATTAAACCTTTACAAATTGTACAAAACAAAGTTCTTCGGATAATCCATGCAAGTGATCGGAGCATAAGAAACTTTCAAATTCACGAAGACCTCGAAGTTCAATATCTGTGTCCTCATCTTTTACAAGCTTTAGAAAAACTTTATGATAAGATCAAAAACCATGAAAACCCTTTCATATCAGCTATTGGATAATATGACCCTAGAAATTACCCAATATACAGAACCCCGAAATCAGTGCTACAGAACTTTTAAATCAGATGAAGAACAGTGTGACAGTACAAGCTATGTAGTTGCTGCTATTTTGATGGCGGTGACTAAATCTTTTTGAGTCTTCTTTTTGTACTATGACAGCAAACACTTAGCTCGAAGTCAGAAAACCTACTGGTTTTGAAGCTACCTCTTATATTGATGTATTTGAAAAAAATATATATGATGGGAGAGTTTGTTGAATGGCGGCCTTGCATAGCAACCGCGAATTTCAAAGCTATTTAAACGACTTGAATTACTAATCTAGTGCTCGCTTAGTTATTTAGTGTTACGTATCTTTTTATACTTTAGCGGTGCTTCAATTCTAATAAAAGTTTACGTAAGTGTTTCTATAAGTACTGAACTATTTGAAATAAAAAATTGCTCATAGATCTGTGACTCAAGAGGCCCTGGAAAGGGAACAATTAACAATGATAATGAAATGACATTACCACAACGAAATATCTGTATGGAAGACGACACTACCAATCTTGTGTTACGAAACCCAAACCCAAAAACTTACCTTGCATCTCAAGGTCATCATGCATTCAACCCTCTCAGGAAAGCTAGAATCTACGGAAAGAATCTACCAAACGAAACTTACCAGTTGATTCTGAGGACCATCAGTCAATTAAAAGATCATCTTTATCGAAAAATAATATGTCAGAAGATAAAGTAAGTATCTTCCGTTCTGAAAAAAACAATCCGATTGGAAATAATGATGACAAGCTCATGTCATTGTCAGCACTCCCTGGACCGAATGTTACAACTAAAAACCTTTTTTGCTCCACTAGCACAGCTAGATAGTACCAATGATGATATGGAATTATCAGATACTCAAATAAATCCACAAATAAATGAACACACATATAAATCTAAACAACCACGATTTCCCCCAGTAATCGTGCCAAAACTCCCAAGACATGAAAATTACTTCACATACTACAAGTAATTAGTGCAAGAACTGGGTTACCCGATTAAAGTAATTTATAACCAAAAAGAAGGAAATAAATATCATGTAGCCTCACAAGAGGCCTTCACTAAATTACAAGAACTATTCCAGGTAAAATGTATAGGTTGCTATACATACACTCCAAAGTTTCAGAAACCATTACAAGTGGTCATAAAAAGGCTGCAAGTACATGTAACAGCAGAGCAGCTTAAAGAAGAATTGCAATTAAACTTTCCGGTCACACATGTGCGACAGCTTGCTCGAAGACAGCAAGAAAATGAAGCTACCTCAAAATCTTTCATACCAATTTGGGTAGTCTCATTACGCAACAAGAGCAATGGCCGTGGCATTATAATTTCACGGTCATCTATCACCAACCAATCCTTGTAGAAGATTATACTCCCATAGCAAAATTTGGGGAAAAAAATTTAAGTCGTACCTTGGGATGAATGTTCCCGCCCTCGCGATGCACTTTCTTTTATACCACGATCTAGCGAATTCTTCTGTCCTCATATTACGAAGAAACTCGTGATTGGACGTTGGTGGTGTGACGTCATACCGCTAAACAAAAGGTGACAGGCTGACAAACCTCTGGGAGATATAATATGCCACATTTTCGAAATCTACAAACAGTGTATCGTAGAATATTCGAAAATGCAAGGGCGCTTCGCTACGGCTGCCGCCTCCGCTTCGCGCAATTAACTATGTGACCGTTAGTGTTATGCATTATTTAGACTGTATGCAGAGGTGATTGTGGTACGGTCGGGAGTGCCGAGCGAGCTAGCGGGTTGTCATTTTAGTACAAGGGTTGGTAGCTGGTATTTGGTTACGGTTGGGAGTGTCGAGTGAGGGCACGGTCGGGAGTTCCGAGGTGGTCGCCACAGCAACGCAGTGAGCGGAGCATAAGGGCGACTTACATTTGATATATGCCCAAAATTTTATCAGTGTTGCAGTTGCCAACAATTCGGACACACCTCTTCTGGCTGTCATCTTCCGCCTGCTTATGTCAAATGCAGTAAAAATCATCGTTCGGTAGATTGTCCCGTTAAAGGACCTTCAGTTACTCCCTCAAGTGCTGACTGCGGTAAATCATATACAGCAAATTACATAAATGTGAGGTATACTTAGCATAGAAAACCTTAATAGAAAACAGAGAAACTCTAAGGCCGATATTCATAGAACAACTTTATAAAGCTAAGCTTATTCGAAAGTCAACTTATATGTTTTTCGTATTCATAGTCTTCATTGAAGTCCTGCTTTATCAAGTTTCACTTCATAAAGCTTACATCATAATTCAATAGGTGAGAGCTCATCCGAATGAACCATTTGATCATTTTCCTCTACATTCAAATAGGACTAGTGGAAATGACTTTCAGTCTAAACTATCTCATTGCAAAATTAACATCAATATTCTAAGGAGAATCCCGAAAAGTGCCAGATGCTTTGCAGTAGAAAAGCTGGCACATATAATTGAACAATGTGTTTCAGACAATAAAGCCGCATGACCTTATGTTCTATGCATATATTGCACTGAAAGTACCAGTTAAGTCAGTCAAGAAGGAAGAGAAGTCTTTAGTTTCGAAAATTAAAGAAAATATCCAAGCTTTCAAGTTGTCTTCTGCTTCCAATATGCATAAGGCTAAAATATCTAAATCAGTCTTGCAGAATTAAAAGTTTCTGATGGTGATATTAGAGGCGCTGTTAGGATTCTGTCTTCGGAATCGGATGTAGTCAATGCTACAAGATCTTCATTTGAAGAATTGCAAAGTAAGCATCCTTCACCTTCTCGTCCATTATTGTTTCCTGAACCTCCTGCCATAGATGAAGATCGTTTGTCTGTTTCTCATGAAATGGTCTCACGCGCCATAAACAGCTTCCCTCATGGCTCTGCCTCAGGCATGGATGGAATTCGTCCCTAACACTTAAAAGATATTATTTCTAAGTCTTCTGGGGATTCCGGCAGACGCCTCCTGCTTGCAATTACTAAGCTTGTCAATTTCATGCTGGCCGGCAAAGTTAACAATGAAATATGCCCTCATTTTTATGGAGCCTCCTTGATTGCTCTTGGAAAGAAAACTGGTGGATTTCGTCCGATCGCCATAGGCAATACTTTTCGCCATCTTACAGCGAAGATACCTTGTTATTTCTTTTATGAAGAGATTAGTGATTACCTTAGGCCTTGGTACCTTGGTACTTCAAAAGGATGCGAAGCAATTACTCATATCGTGCGCACCTATCTTCAAATAAATGAAAATACACGCAACATCCTTTTGAAAATTAATTTCAGAAATGCCTTCAATTGTATATCAAGAGACTCCATGCTGGAAATAGTTAAGAACAAGATTCCTAACTTATATGGCTACATGTGGCAAGCCTATACGAACCCTTCTAACCTCTTTTACAACACTGAAATAATACCTTCTCACACTGGAGAGCAACAGGGAGATCCTTTGGGGCCTCTAATGTTTAGTCTCACTTTAGACTATGTTATTTCCGATTTACGTAGCCCTCTAAATCATTTTTATTTAGATGACGGCACTCTGGCAGAGGATCATGAGGTGATCTTATCTGATTTCACAACAATTATAGATGAGGGAAAAGCTATCGGTTTGGAGATAAACCCAGATAAATGCGAGCTATATTTTTGCTCTGAGCAAGGTCCAGATATTATCACGGCTTTTGAAAAAATTGCTCCAGGGATAAAGGCAGTCTCCAAGTCCGACTTAACACTTCTTGGTTGTCCAATTTTTCTTCCGGCTGTTGAGCCATATCTTAGAGATAAGCTGGAGACAATGAAAACATTATTTGATGAACTGAGCTCACTTTCTTCCCACATTGCTTACTTTCTGCTAAAGAATTGTTTTGCGATTCCTAAATTGACGTACTGTCTTCGTTCAACTCCATTATGGCTTTTTCCTTCTCTCACTCAAGAAGTTGATGCTTTGTTGAGGAACTGTTTGGAATCAATTTTAAACATTCGCCTAGAAGACAGCAATTGGACCTTAGCTTCATTGCCCATTTCTTTCGGAGGACTTGGAATACGTAGCGTCAGCGATGTTTGTTTACCTGCTTTCCTGGCTTCTGCTTATGGGGTTGTCGATTTTGTTAAGTTAATTCTTCCCAATCACGGTGACGAAATCGATATTTCTCATATGTCCGATGCTCTGGTTAAGTGGTCCAGCATTACAAATGATCATAGCATACCATCTAATCCTGGCACACAGAAATCCTGGGATTTCATCCTCACCTCGAATGCCTATGAGAGTCTTCTGAGGTCTTCTGCTTTGGACGCAGAGCGTGCTCGATACCTGGCAATTCGAGAGAAAGAATCAGGATCATGGCTTCAGGCAATTCCATCTTCCAATATTGGCACATTACTTGACAACATGTCGTTTAAAATAGCTGTTGCTTTAAGCTTAGGTACGAAGATCTGTTTCCCACACAAATGTCAATGTGGAACACTTGTTGATGCCTCTGGACACCTTGGCTTAAGTTGATTTAGGAACAGTGACAGACTTTCAAGACACCATGCAATTAACGACATTATCAAGAGAGTGCTTGTATCTGCAGGCTTTCCCTCAGTCCTAGAACCTATGGGTATAAGCCGCAGTGATGGAAAAAGTCCTGATGGCCTAACTCTGATACCATGGTCTAAAGGAAAATCGTTATTATGGGATGTCACTTGTGTTGACACTTTAGCACCATCTCATTTGCCGAACACATGTAAATTAGCAGGCTCAGCCACAGCATCAGCAATCTGCACAAAGCTGAATAAATATAAAGATCTGGTTAGTAATTACAACTTTACTGTGTTCGCTGTGGAGACGATGGGACCTTGGTGTACAGATGCTAAGATCCTGGTGTCAGAAATAGGAAGACATCTGGAGGCCCTGACTGGATATTCACGGTCTACAGATTTCCTACGGTAGAAGATCAGCTTTGCAATTCAAAGAGGAAACGCTGCTAGCATTTTGGGGACGTTTCCAGAAACACAGGCGCTAGAGGAAATATTCTATGTTTTCTAATTAGTAAGATCTCTACAAGGCTCGTCACTCCAGTCTTAAGTTTATCTGCCATCCTCTTAGGTTCTCCACATCTGCAGAGAATTCCAGGAACTTACGAATTGCTTTTAGAGCTGCCCGCCGAGCTGCTGCAGCTTCTTTCACTGCTGCACGTCTTGCCATATTTTTAAATGTAGCCTATATTTTAGTGCTTCTTTGTATTGATATTGTAAATAAATTTTGCTCAATAATTCATTATATATATGTATATTTTGCAAAGAAATATTCAATATTGTACATATTTTTTATAACTGTAAATTTGAACGCTTATTTGTAGTCATATTGACGCGACGTGTCCCATAACATATAATATGCTCCGATGGGTAGAATAAAATAAAATAAAGCTTAAATCATTTATTTAATGGAAAATAATTAGAACACTATATTAAGAGTCTATTCACTATAACATACATAAATTCAATGAATTACATAATTTTATATTTAATTGTATTGTTTGATGTAGTAAATACACTGACAGGCAAAAAAAACCGATCACTGTAAAATTTGTTGTAATTTTAAGATTAAACATAATTTTGATTGGATGTTTATATATTGTTGTTGGTGAAGATGAATTATTATTTTTATTGGACCATTAGCTATAGATACAGCATGTACGCTTTCTTCATATCTTCACCACAGTATAGTTGTGTCTTCACTTTATCACAAAAAAAACAAACAAACAAAAAACAAAAACATCGCAATAGGGCGATTCCAATCTGATTATGTGCACTAGCTTGTCATACATATTGCAAGGTATTTCATTGTTGTATTGCGTCATTTCCTTCCAAACCGAAAGGAAACTGTCTCCCTTCGCATCGAAGTGATTCTGTCAGTAAGTTTAGTTGAAATGATGCCTCTCAGTCCCGAAGATGTTGCCAAAGCTGTTGCTCTAATTGATGATGGACGCAGCCTCCGTTATGCCGCTGCAACCTTGGCTCACCATTCACCACGGTGCAAGAGGCCACATGGAGAATTAAGTGTGAAATGTGTCATTAAATTTTAATCTGAAAAACGTATACAATTGCAGTAATTTTATTTCAAGCACTAGGCCTACTACGTAATTTTTATTTAAACTTAATTTGTTAAAATTTGTTAAAATCTGTTTTTTTGCCTGTCATTGTGTAAATGATTAAAACGATCACACAAAAAGAATTAAAACGATTAACAAATAGATTTGAGATGCATTTCACGAATACAGTGCGGCTCCCCCCCCGGGAAAAAGGACCTCAAATTCAAGTTCCCTAGCCCAAAAAGCCCTCACATATTGAGATTCGTCCAAATCATTCAATGTCTTCCCATTTAGGCCCTTCCCCTTCCGTCCACCTACGTAAAAAAATGTTTCCCATGGCAACCGAGCAAGGCCACCTTCAATTGACTTCACAATTGAATAGGATCTACACGGAAACACCAGCTCAAATATTATATTGTATAATAAGTGAGTAAACATCGTAAAATTAGAGTCGGTATACCGGCAATACATAAACTGAGCTTTGCGTAAATAGAATGAAAAATTCATGAATCGGATAGTGTTGTATGTACTAAAGTGCAGGAAAAGGGGTTTGTCTGTATAACGACTGCAATAAACAGTGGGTCGTCCTAATCCACAATTTTGACCGCTATAACTCTCATATGTCCGCAGCCAACAATAAAACTGGCAATTACGCGTGACGTCAGGGCTCCAGCTGGTCTTCATCTGTTTCTTACAGTGATGAAGAGCGTACAGTGTCGAACTTCTCCCATTATTACTACAATGCCTTCTACTACCTATTATTATTATTATTATTATTATTATTATTATTATTATTATTATTATTATTATTATTTGATTAGGTACTACAGGTAGAGGAAGTATTGTGTTCGACCCCCAAATTCGAAGTTGAGCTTTTAACATAAATATATGTTTTGAGGTTACCTGAATCTAATAATACTATTTTTCAGAAACATGTCTGTGTGCGTGTGTGAACATCCTAGCTCCTGAATGGAAAAACGTATGAAAACAATTTATTTTAATTTGGGTTAGGTACCTTCTGAGGATGTGACACGAAGATTGGCGACGACTTTCTATTATTTTTAAGTGGAATTTACATGAAGAAAATTTAGTTTTTCGCGATTTTATAAAAACGGCTCTAACGATTTTCTTTAATTTTTGTACATGGAGTGCTTATGCGCGTATTTGAAACACGTTTTCTAAAAAAAAATCTCTGAAGGGTACTCATAAGCCATCCACTGTTTGTAGAAACTCATGCCTGGTAAACAATAAAGCTTTTCATCAGGTTGAAACAACTCTTTGCAATATGACCTTTTATTCTACAGTGAGTCCCACGCAAGAGTTGGCCAATGACGCGGGTTTCTGCGTCGCGGCTGGCACAGCTCCAACTCCCGAGCGATCGGGTGAAATATCTACGCAAAGAATACCGCGGTCGTTGTAATGATTCAGGTTCTCACATTTACAGTTAAAATTACAATGAAAATAACCACGTACTTCATCACAAGAGATGTTGGAAATGTTCTCCTCTTGCATATGCGCAACATTGGCACCCCTTTTTATGGAATTTTTTTCACGCACGTAAGTTCAGCTTCCGAGATAGAGTTAATTCATCTTGTGATATTGTCTTTAAGCTCTTCTTATGTATGGGAAATTGACCTATACACTTTATTTTTCAAGTTTCCCCATGAATAATATTTGCATACTGTTAGAAGAACTTAATGACAATACCACATAGGCCTATCACAAGAGAAAGTAACTCTGTCTCGGAAGCTGAACTTATGCGCGTGAAAGAAAATTTCCTAAAAAGGTGCCAGCATTGGAGGAGAACATTTCCAATATCTCTTGTGATTAGGTACGTGATTATTTTCATTGTAATTTTAACTGTAAATGTGAGAACCTGAATCATTACAACGACCACGGCATTCTTTGCGTAGATATTTCACCCGAACGCTCGGGAGTTGGAGCTGTGCCAGCCGCGACGCAGAAACCCGCGTCATTGGCCAACTCTTGCGTGGGACTCACTGTATATCAGAATGTGAATTAAGAAAGGTGTATTGGCCATGCTTAGATTAAAGAAAGTTACGTCAGTGCATTAATCAGATTTTTTGGGGTTACTTATCCTAATGGGATGCTACATGATGTGATAACGACATTCTCTTCGTGTGTCCGTAAAATTTTAATCTGCGTTTTCTAAAGCCACTGCGAAAGTCTGTATATTATTTGCTTTCCTGTTTCCTTCTAGGTATATACTGTTTATCAGAGTTTTGATACCAAAATTTTACTTGTGATAGAGTGTTCTTTCTTATAATGTTTTCAATGTCATCTTTTTGTTGTTGTTAAAGATAATTATTATTAGTTAATATTATTGCCCACTTACTTACTCATTGACAATAAACGATTCCTTAGCAAGATAAAGGAATATTATCTATTTTATGGAACCCGAAGGTTCATTGCCGCTCTTACCTATCCATTCAACCCTATCCTGTGCTAACTCCATCCAACCATCCCTTGCAAATCCTAATTTCCTGAAATCTATTCTAATATAGTCCTACGTCTAGGTCTTTCAAGTGGTATTTTCCCTTCGGGTCTCCCAGTCAAAACTTTTGAGATAGGTCTTTCCTTCCCTATACGCGCAAAATTTTCAGCCCATTTCATTCCTCCATTCCACCATGAATATTATCATTATTATTATTATTATTATTATTATTATTATTATTATTATTATTATTATTATTAATCACGGCGATAAACAGGAACTGGTATCGTACCCGTCTCTGTACCCAAGGTTCGCGGGTTCAAACCCGTTGGAATGTCAAATGATTTTAGAAGACCTAAAAATCCTGGACACGAAGTACTATAATAGTCCAGTCAACGAAGGGGTTGTAGAGGACATGGAGAGGGGGAGAATTATTTTCTTCGGGAATGCGTTGGGGGTAGTTAGGAGGTAAACATACTAAAAGTCCCCGCCCCTACCCCTTAAGCTTCATGGGGGTAGGGGGTGGAAAAGGTCCACTTTTTTGGTTTTCCACTTATAATTTGAAAATGGTGCGTTGTAGGGACAATTTTTCATATAAAAAATTTAAACTGACATGATTCTCTACAAGTAGGTTCATATACACTTTTGTCGTATCTATAACTGTTTTCGAGGTATGGGCTGCTGGATACCACTAATTTTCCCAAAACTAATTTTTACCTCACGTTTTTCTTTAAATTTGTCTTCCTAACTCATCAGCCTTACGTTTTACAGCAAAGTTGTGAGGAAAAGAGTTGTAGAGCATTAAATTTCCTTTAAATATGTTTACAGATATTTAATTTATCTTCAACAAAACAAAAGTTACAACAATTTGAAATTGTTGGGTAAAGTTTGTGATTTCTGAAGAAAATTGTACATTTATTTCCCAATTAAAGAACTATAACGATATATCTATGTATATACTAATATACACAGGGGCGTATCCAAGATTTCTTTTCGGGAGGGGCTGTGATAAGCCGAACACTATTATCACTAGGACTCAGAAGTTGATGATCTAAAAATGCCTGAAAATGACCTTGAATTTATGAAAATATGACATTAAAAATTGGACATATGACTTAAATATCCAAATACATATTTTAAAAAAGGAATATACAGTAGTATAATAACAAATAAAAAGCATTTAAGTATTTTATTTTACTATTTTAATATTATGTTTTCTATTATTGTTTTGTTGACTATATTAATGAATGTCTCATAGCTAAGAAATTACGAGATCGCTTTGTTTGTAATGTTGGAAAAGTTCGTTCTGAAGAAAAAAATAGGGAAAATGTAACGGAAAAATGAAAAATTTCTTAAAAATTACTAGCAAAGAATAAAATGCCGAACCTTTTAAGAGTCAAGATGTGCAATTATATTGTCTACTATCTGTGAAATTAAAGTGCCCTTATGTGCAACATATTAGCAATAGTTAACGTTTCGGGGAGGGCTGCAGCCCCCTCAGCCCCCCTCTGGATACGCCCCTGAATATACACATATATACTGTATATACACACAATATACATATATATGTATACATAATACATACTATAAACACACACAATATATATATACAGTATATATTAGGAATCCACATTTAAGAATCCCAGTCATCTTCCATCACTTTTTTTTAATATAGGATTCAGCGTCTGCAGGGGATGTGTGGAGGGCTACACTTCTCCCTCTTCGTCGTCTTCGTTCATTACAGGTATCTTGTTCAAACGGCTCTCCTGGCAGTTTTAGCATAAAGGGGAACAGTTCTACGAAACTTTCCTGCAGTCACATTTAAGGCTGCTGCAATCCTTCGTGCACAAAATATTGCTTGAAATGCCTTGTAGTGCTGCAGGGTCTTTGGTCAGCACTGGAGCAAGATAATTTTACTTCCGTTACCCCACGACTCCAGAGGCGTAACGAGGGGAGTTGGGGTTTGAACCCCCCCCCCCATTGGTTAAAACGGGAAAATTGTACAATTTTTTTAAGTCTGCTTGTAAATTACTTAATACGAGTATAAAGCGTGGGAAGCTTAAAACTCGTTACTGTGCATCTTAATTTTTAAAATTTTCCGGGGGAGGACCCCCGGATGTTATAACCCCCCCATATGGTCGGCCTGGTTACGCCTATGCACGACTCTGGGGGTAATTGGCTTCCTAACCAGAGCTGCACCTGGTGGTATGTCCGAAAGGGATGTTCTTTTGTTGCCCCATTGCTTGGTAGAAGTCACGAGAGATCAGGTTGTACATTGGTCATAGGCTTTAGAAATGAATGAATATGTGATGAATACGTGAAATTTGTCAAGAGACGATGGAAACATCAACTCACCAAACAGCACTAAGGCCGAACTGGGAAGACGCTACATAATGAGAAAGTCCGTAGATATATATTTCAATATGGGCAACGAAAAACCAGTGCGTGAAGAACTATTCCTCTCCAGTCCGCATAAAAAAGACAGAGTGATCAACCTACTGATGTCCATACTCGAGGAAGAGGCCATTGCAACGCATCAAGCATCAGACGATGCTGACATGCTGATTTTAAGTACAGCTATTGAACAATCGACGATAGAAACATCAAATGTGGCTGTCATTGGAGATGACGATCTAGCATTGATATTTACCGCAAATACTCCACCTGATCACAAAATTTACTCATCAAACCGGGGAGCGGAAAAGGTCTAACCAGTGTTTACTGTACCCACCAAATGCAGCAGCTGGGAGTGAAACAAATTCTGTTCCTGCATGCTTTTATGGATGCGATTCAACTTCAGCAACATTCCGAAAGAGTAAACTTGGTTTTGCCAAACTTCACACCAAAAACACCCAGATATTCACAGAGCAGCCTCCTCCTCACAAGTTGATGTTGAGGAAGCTGGATGAACATGCATGTTAAGAAGGTACGGCGCCCCAGCAAAGGAGAACTCCCTTAACACCTGCCGTTACCATTCGTTTCTAAAATCTATGACTATGATCTCTCGTCACTTCCACCAAGCAAGGGACAACAAAAGAACATCCATTTCGGACATACCACCAGGTGGAGCTCTGGTTAGGAAGCCATTACCCCCAGAGTCGTGGGGTAACGCAAGTAAAGTCATCTTGCTCCAGTGCTGACCCTGCAGCACCACAAGGTATTTTAAGCAATATTTCTTGTAAGTGCACGAAGGATTGCAGCAGCTTTAAATGTGACTGCAAGAAAGTTTCGCTGAACAGTTCCGTTTTATGCCAAAACTGCCAGGGGAACTGTTTGAACAAGATACCTGTAATGAATGTAGAAGACGATGGGGAAAAAATGGAGCCCCTCCAAACATCCCCTGCAGACTCTGAATCCGATATTTAAAAAAGTGATGGAAGATGACGGGGATAGTTAAATGTAGATTCCTAATATATACATAAATATATATGTATGTATGTATATTGTATGTGTATATATAGTATGTAAATGTGTATATAAGTATATACATAGATATATAGTTATAGTTCTTTAATTGGGAAATAAATGTACTATTTTCTTCAGAAATCACAAACTTTACCCGAAAATTTCAAATTGTTGTAACTTTTGTTTTGTTGAAGATAAATTAAATATCTATATACATATTTAAAGAAAATTTAATGCTCTACAACTCGTTTCTTCACACCTTTGCTGTAAAACGTAAGACTGATGAGTTAGAAAGACAAATTTAACGAAAAACGTGAGGCAAAAATTAGTTTTGAGAAAATTAGTGATATCCAGCAGCCCATATCTCGAAAACAGTTATAGATACGACAAAAGTGTACATAACCAACTTGTAGAGAATTTTGTCACTTTTAATTTGTTATATGAAAAATTTTCCCTACGACGCACCATTTTCAAATTATAAGCGGAAAACCAAAAAAGTGGACCATTCTCACCCCCTACCCCCATGAAGCGTAAGGGGTAGGGGCGGGGACTTAGTATGTTTACCTCCTAACAACCCCAACACATTCCCGAAGAAAATAATTCTCCCCCTCTCCATGTCCTCTACAACCCCTTTTACGGCATTCATTGACTGGACTATAAACCATGGGACCCATGCTGTAAATTTACGTTAAAGAACTTCGAGTCGAAAGTCTTTGGAAAAAATTTCCTAAACCTTTCACGTCCTAGCAATATGTTAGTTTTCTCCTCGAAAGCTGTCTAGTCATTGGCTCTACCATTGATATTCTGCTCACTACAGGACAATGTCTTCGGTAATGAAACCTTCCCTGATGCCGTTGAACACAGATTTTGGGTTTATAATAATAATAACGAATTATAATAACGATAATAAGAGAATAACAATAATTGTTACAGTATATTTTAACCCCTCTCCTGTACATCTTCAAAATTTATGAGCCAGGAAGATTTGGATTGCTCATAAGCAGTCATACGAGTCCATATTATGTATCCAATCCTGCATGCAAGGAATCGTTATTAAATATTACTATTATTATTATTATAACGGGGATATGCCGTAGCGTAGTGGTTGAGGCGCTGCGCTACTAACCGGAAGATCGCGTTTTCGATTCCCGATGAGGTCGTTGGAGTTTTCTATTGGCCTAATCCTTCTGGTGGCACTATGGCCCTGGGGTCGACTCAGCCTCTAACAGAAATGAGTACCAGGAGCAATCCTGGGGGTAAAGGCGGCCGGTGCGTAAGGCTGACAACCTTACCACCTTCACGTGCCTAATATCTAAAATCTGGGAACCTCAAACTCCTGGAACCCTCTGGGCCTCCATGGCCTGTAAAGGGATCACTTTACCTTATTATTATAACGAGTATTAAATCTTCTTACAGCTTATGTGACGTCACTTGAAAATAAAACAGCTGAGTGTGGAGTCGTGATCAAAAGGCTTTTCCACTATCGACCTAAATTCGAACCGATCGATCGAGAATTCCCCATGATGCAAGACAAGAGCTCTCATCTTCATTGAGCGTGCTCAAAGATGAGATTAGGCTCTGTTCTAATACGTAACATTAGTACGCTGGCAGGCGCCGCTAAGTTGCTAGTCTGTAGCTGTCAGTGGCGAAATATTCGTTACTTCGGATCAAATGCTTGTTTGCCTTTGTGCTATTTATGATACATATTGAAAAAAAAAGTGTTTTAAGTTGTACGGTAATATAATTAGACGTAGCATTGATTGCATACTATGTAGACTGATCCCTTTTTAAATCTTTCTGCACGGAAACTTTTAAAACATATTTCTCACACTTTCGTTTTCAGGGTATTTTCAAAAACTCAAAATGGATAGGCTTCTTTCATAATTTTGATCCTACTTGAGATTGTAAGATGAGGTTAACAAAACTGAGTATCTTCTTTAAATGAAATGAACAGTTTTAAAATTTAAAATTAATTAAACTGAAAGATTGTTACTAACTTATATTTAGTTTCAACTTAAAATTCAGACCACTTAACATTTTCTAAACGTAATTGCAAAACTATGGAGCTGCTTTTTTTCGAAATCCAGCTGCCCAAAAACTACCACATCTAACATAACGAAATTCACATGTGCTATTAGGGTACATATACCAAAGGAAAGGCAAATTATACAAAACTTAAAGTCCCTAGCTTTACAATTGTGGAGAATAGAAATTTCGCATAATCTCCCGTCAAGCATTATGTCGGACAGTTTGAATTTCGAACTAGTTGACCTCCACCCGGCAGTAACTCGTGAACTCGAGCCAGACGATACTTCGTTGTTTTTTTACATAGATTTACACCATTTTATTCTTATCGTGAAGATAGCGTGAAAAAAGGATGTAAACCATTTGTAATGGACACGGTTAAAGCAAAGCATCAAATCTACAAGAATTTCTCAAAAGGGTTCTGTACCATCACAAAAAATGACCAGCAGCGAAATTACAAGTCTCTTGGGAACACTTCATTTCAGTTCTTGAGTACACATAGACTACAAAGGAATTTCAGTACTCGCTTGTAAAACAGCTGCTTGCCGGACTGCTTACACGCCGAAAAGTAGCCATGGCAATTGAAAAATCAAGATGGTAGTGACCAGGGCCGTAGCTAGGCGGTGGAGAGGTGGGCCCCCGCCAAGGGCGCAGGCACAAGGAGGGCGCAAAATTAACCATGAAAAATCCCGCCTTTTTCAGACTGGTGCAATTTATCAAGCAATAAAAATTCCACGTTAATGGAAGAAATCTTTCAGGTTATTAAAAATTACTGCACGTGAACTATCTGTAGTTTATGCCGATTGGCTACAAACAAAAACAGTCATGCAACGTTCTTTAATTAACACGTTTCTTATTGACAGAGTTTGATAACATAAATCATGAACAGTATGGAAAGATATAACGACAGTAAAAATTAAAATGTACTTTATATTGAGATGAAAGTGGTTCAACTATTCGAAAAAAATACTTTTACCTATATTAATGTGTTAAACATTTTAGTAGGCCTCAGGCCTATATGTACTTTACTTTTTATACTAAATTTTATTATTTAATTATTTTTTAAGTAATTCAATCGTCTTAAAATAAAGTCCAACACTTAGTTCATTTTCAAATTGAGGTTTAGGTTTTCTTTGATAATAACAGTGTTTTTATATTAAAATAATAATAAATTTTACAGAAATTAAAAAAAAAAGTTGTTCAGTATCGGAGGGCGCAGATTTGTCAAACTCGCCAAGGGCGCAGAAGGACCTTGCTACCGCCCTGGTAGTGACCAGTCATACCAACAGTAACAGGGTTAGAAACATAATACTTGACCATAAAACAACAAATATAAGGCAACATTGTTTCTTTACATTCATCAGAAACTTTACCAGTATTTTTACAAAAAAACTTAATAATATAACAACAAATATAGGCCTAAGCCTACATAGCTATATTATTCATAATAAACCCGCACTGCCATCTGCCATCTACATCTACCCACACTGCCATTGGTTCATAACATAGGATGTAGATGGCTGTGAGAATATAGCGTCAACAAATGACTTATTGTGCCTTTTAATTAATTGTACGGTATTTTGTTTCATTTCATATAATTTACTGGGCTTTTACTAAAAATATATTGTATGCACCACGTTCTCAAAAGCTTTAGTGGGCTCATCCAATGTTACGGCCTCGGCTTACGTCTTGGCCGCAATATTAGATTCGTCCACTAAGGCGTTATTTTGCGTACTTGATACATAAATAGCTTTTCTTTTACTGCTGGAGAATTTATATACTCTAGTAGTAATAGGTCGCTTTGAGATTGAAATTAGGTCGGTCTTGCATTCAACTGCTGCCGTCATTAACTCCCTCTCCCCTCCAACGCCTGGCGTCGAAGTTAGGCCCTTTTGGGCAGGGACGTCTGGAAGAGACATCATTGTAATGCACTCTTGTGCAAGTGTTTTAACCTAATGGCGTTGAAGTTACGATCTTTAGCCATTAATATCTGGAAGTGAGGTCATGGTTATAGCCTAATCTCTTGTGCAAGGGTTTTAACCTAACTCCTCTCGCTTATGCCCTTATGACCGTACTCCAACCTTCAGTTGCGTACGTACGCTCGTGTAGTTAAGCCCTTAGCGTCATCAGATTAGCAGCTATCCCTCAAAGCAACGTTTCGTGATGTCATGATATCCCAGCATATGCCATTTTACCGACGTCGCACAGTGGTCCGAATCGGAAAAAAAGCGGACAAAAATATTTTCCATAACAAATTGAAATAGTTTAGTACAAAACTTTAAACTAAATACTAATATTAGGTCAATTTGTTGTTTTAGTTCATAAAAGTACAGTACTTAAGCCTACAGGTAAAAAAATATTCATTCATCCTCTGATCCGGATGAGTCGCTGTCGGCTTTTCTTCTCCTTTCTGCTCCATTTCATCGTTGGGTATTGCCAATAAATTACACACTTTCTGAAGCAACTGTCTTCAACTTATTTCGGAAACTAACTGAGGATTTTCAAAAAACCTTCGGGCAGTGTTACCATCATTGGTGGTTCCATAACCAGGCTTCGGAATATCAACTAGAAGACATAAGCTGGTTCTGAATGAGTCTAGCACTATTTTTTTATTTCTTTCCAATATGTCTCGGGTACCATCTATCAAGCTCGCTTTCCACTTTTTAAAATCCAGGCGGTAGGAAATATGGAGGAGACTTTAAAAAAAAATCGGATGTAGGCATGCAGAACTGATAATCCAAACTCAAGCTGTAAATTGTCAACGGGCTTCTGTGCTATTGTTTGTAAATTGTTCATTACTGAAATCTTGGCACTACAAATATAGCACTTCATACTTGAAGATTTTGCTAAAGCATTGCATACTTTTCCATCTATCATTCATAATATTAAGGAATAACGCACTTCGGTGTTATTTATAACCAAGTTATTTAAATTTTTAATTTATTCTGTTATATAATCTTTTTTCGCCCGAGAAATTTCTGATGTTTCATGAACCCACTACATTCGAATAGGCCTGCAGAAGCGTGTAGATGCAGTTCTTGGATTTTTCCACGCAATAGTTCGTGTTTTACTGTCTACAAGGCGAAGAGGCACGAAAGACGACATAAATACGCTCTGGCCACTCTTGAAATCACATCTTTTTTCAACCACTCTGAATATTTCTTATATAAGAAACTTTCCACGAAATTAATTTTTCCCAGCGGTAAAAATAAGGCAGAAAAAACACTTCCTTACACTATTGTACACTCTTTTGTCGACACTCTCGCCAACATTTATTAAATAGGTGTATCACAAACTTTTCCTGCCGCGCGCGAGATTGATCTTTATTTTCACGAATCCTGTTATGAAGTTCACTACGATTAACAATGAAACTCATTTTTCTCTATTCACAACACAAAAAACCACAACTAATCAAATGCTTCTCAGAACTGATGATCATTTCGGTTTTCTAGTTGCAAGACATCCCTCCCTAGCGTAATATAATCTTTCAACAGCCCCTTTATCTCGCGCGACTGTTTATCCTCAGAGCGCACATATTAACATTCTCGATCTTCTCATTCACGGAGTTGGTGGGATTTGGCGATGAAACCTTTAAGCAGTGACCGGCATGATCCGTGCTCCGTGACGTCATACTACAGAGCAGCAACGCTCTTTGCTCGGCAATATCTCCGTACTGAGCAAAGCGCAGCGTGGAGAAATGGTTCTCCTGGCCAGTGGCGGTACGACGTCTATGCACTGACAGAGTGCGCTCCGTTTTCGTTGATAGTATGGTAATAGCACAATTACAATACATTTGTACGAAAACAAAAGAGTACAACTGTGATAAATCAATGTAACAGAAAAGTTTTGTTTCTATTGAAATTTAATATAGGCCCTACTTACAATAATCTGAAATGCATAATACATCCAGGTGCGGAAGCCTCCGCATACTTAAATGAGGCTCCGAAACTGCTATAAACTACAAATACATAAAACATGAGAACACTTTAAGCAGTATTGCAAAACTTTGTCTACTCGGAAACTGAAAAATGTTAAAGTATACAAAATATACAGAATACACCAAATATACAAACTACACAAAATATACAAATTAAACTATACACCTTTGTGAGAAAAGTAGCCTATAGGCCTATTCAGACTTGTGATACACACCCTTACTTTGTGTCACTATCGTGCCCAAGCTGAAGGCATTGTCGAGATTTTTTCCCCTCTTTTCTCGTCCACTGATTTTGCAATATTTGGCGTCATAGTCTGGCTAACACACAAACGAAGAACATTTTTTAAGTTCTGATCAGATGGGTGATTCCTATGTTGTGGTTTGTAGACCTTCATACACGAAAAGAACTGTTCACATACATAGGCCTACGTCGATCCAAATATACTCAACATTCTATTATTGATCCCATTCTAGTTTGATCCTAGTCAAAACAAAGGGGAGGTGAACTCACAGAGAGTTCGCGGAAAATTCGCATCATGTGACAAAACGTGATTGGTTAATGTCATTAGCATGCGCCATTACCAGAGCGTGGCTAACGAGTGTTCGTAAGTTCATGCAATAATAATATCAATATTTACACGTGAAATAACAAACTCTCACTGGCATCGTCATCATTATAGTATATAGTATAACAAACAAAACATAAAGGATTCATTGTTCACGACGACCCTGCGGATGAGTTGTACTGAGAATAAACAAACTAGCATTAAACATGGTGAACACGTGCGTTCTCACGTGCGGGCTATGACAGCCACGCCTCTTTGTTTTGAACAGGATCGTTCTTAAATGGAATCTTGCCTGGGGAAATCTTCTATAAAATATAGATAAATCCTTTTTGTTTTGAAATCGGTCTTGCATTTTAATATCACTTTGCAAATCAATGACTTCTAGTTGCAATGACGTTGAAACACTGTCAATATCCACAGATAATGGTGTCGCAAATATGCAAATATCGGATTGGAGGTTTGCAAAATCTTGAAATCGGCAATCAAATTCCTGATCCAGTTCTTCTAATATTTGCACATAATTATTTAGGTCTGTAATTCGATGACATACTGTAGACAACTTTGGAAAATGTGACGTGTCTCCGAGAGTGAGGTGACGTTTTCATAAGTCTAGTTTTACTTTGAATGCACTAAATTTACCATACAATTCTACTGCTGCAGTGAACGCCACTGCGCTGATGCGTATTGACAGCAATACAACTCAACTGCTCTCTCTCCGAAGCTCTTGCGAGATGACTGGCTCTTACGTCACAACTGCAGCATCTGCCGGACACTGCTTTAAGGAAATATTATCAAGACTTAATTTTAATACTTGCGTAAGTTTCATAGGATACATATGTATACATTTTTTTAAAAGTCAAGCAAAACGTTTTTTTTTCTTGAAGAAAATTAGGTTTTATTAAAATTAATGTAATAGTTCTTATAAATGATCTAAATTCGACAATCATGCTTTTAATAGATAGAGCACATTATAAAGTATCTACAGGTATAATATTATAGACCTTGAGTTTCATTTTCAAGTGAGAAAGAAATTGCAAAGTTTACTTACAGAAGTGAGGGGTTCAGGAACTAAGAGTTATGCCACTTTTGCAGTATTATAACTGAGAAACCAAGAAGCAATTTCGAAACATAAAGTGAAATTAATGTACATTGATAATCATACTATACTTGGACAGTTGTTTGGCGTTTCTAAATTAAAGTTGAAAATCGATTTTTGTCCGCTTTTTTTCCGATCCGGACCACTGTGCGTCGGGATGCTCTTATGCCATTAGCTATCCCGATTGATCCCTAAGCAGATAGCACTTTTCGTCCATATGACTTCAGGAAATGCTCTCCTCTTGCGAGTTGACGGTTGATTGGAGGGAAATTGCGTTCTTATGCATATGTTGATTTTATATTTATTTATTGTTTTAATAAAATCTTGTCATCGGGTGGGATTTAAACCATCTCCAGCTCCCGCTCTTAACCGCAAGCATACGGTGAGAATTGCTACTTTCTGTACAAGAGATGGGTCATATAGCACATAGGTCCCTTAGTGGTGTCATGGTTAAACACTCTTGTGCAATGGTTTAGGTTACTAGATTGTTCCTTGGTTCGAACCCCTGAGGAGGTAACGTTGTTGAATGCCTGCAGATAATATACCCGTAGGTAAGCCTTTTGAACAGTACTTACGCATTCCTTGTTTAGCTTTTTGAACCGATCTTAAGCAATTCTTGTTTATTTTCAACAGCTTGTGCTCGGTGGTGGTAACGTAGTAGTGTTTGATCCGTTTTTATGCAAATCTTGTTTAATTTCTTAAGCAATAAAGAGCTTCTGCTGTAGTTTATTTTACGGACTACGAGATGGCATTAAGACTTCCCTCAGACAATTTCAGTTACCAGATGATGCTACTGTGTCTTAGAATCGAGCGGTGAATTCAAATTTAACTTCGCGGTCAATTTCATTATGTCGGAAACTTCTCACAGAAATTGATTCGATGATTACGAGATGTCGTTACCCGGTAAATTCAAATTTAACTTCGTGGTAAATTTGAATAGCATGAAATTATCTTCTAGAAATTGATTGCGAGATGTTGTTCTGTTCCCATTTTACGCTTCATCAGTGGCGGCTCGTATATAGATACTGTGGAACTGCAGCACCCCCCACTTGATATTATCGATAACAGTTACGCTTCACAGTTCCAGCGGCGTGGTGTTTGACTGTTGTGCGCATGCCCACATAGGAAGGTGAATACCGCGGCTGCGAGGAAGAGAGAGCACTGTCACTTCCACAGTGCCGATAAGTTTGTGTTCTGTGGTGCCGATCGCGGGGTATTGGTGGAAGGCTCCGCGTGTGTTTAGCATGTACCATATTCTTGAAAGTGATAAAGTGTATAATTAGTTTATTATCTTGTTTCCAGCTATTCTATTTGATTCCATTTTTTCGGTTCTTTTATTTAACAGAAAACTTTAACCATGGCTGATCAAGGAGAAAATGATTGATCTTTTCGCGGAAATTAAAACAAGAAAAATAAATTTCATTTTTAAACGAATAGATCAAGCTTGAACTGTAACAATTTATATTAAAGTAAGTAAAACATTTTTTTTAATGGTTTTATCAAGTTTCAGAATAAATTTTATTTTTATATATCCATGTTTTGTTTTACACAATAAAAACAAAGCCTAAAACTTTTCTGGAGCAGCACCCCCACTAATTTTATCTATGAGCCGGCACTGCACTTCTCTATGTGATAGGCCTGGTTAGAATTGTTCTTAGTGGAGAGGGGGCTGAGGCAAGGAGATGTACTATCCGCACAACTTTTTAATTTAGCATTAGAAAACGTAATCAATCCATCAATCCAGGGGAAGCCATACTTAATAGAATGGTACAAGTGATAGAATATGCTGATGATGTGGCAAATATTGCAAGAAATGAAAGAAATCTGGAAGAAAACTACATTTCGTTAGAAGAAAAAGCTCATGATCTAGGATTAGAAGCAGTGAGGGAAGTGAGGTGGTTTGCGCCGGTATGGAATACTGAAACTGCTTTCAAAGGCCCAATTGTATACCGGCAGTGGTTTCAATGGTCAAATAGCGTACCCTTACTGAAGAACACTTTCCTGCATATCACATAATATGTTGTAAGAGAAACTGAGGTATGATAGGGAAAATCTTGAAATAGCATACCGCCTCTGGTTTGTTCCCCATTTCCTTCACTGGTTAGAAGTAAACATAAGTTAACCCAAGCTTATGAAGCCGATAGATGAAGGTATAACAGAAAGGTAAAAGGTAAAGTGATCCCTATACAGGGCATGGAGGCGCAGAGGGTTCCAGGAGGTTGAGGCTCCCAGATTTTGGACATTCGGCACATGAAGGTGGTAAGGTTGTCAGCCTTATGCACCGGCCACCTTTACCCCCAGGATTGCTCCTGGTACTCATTTCTGTTAGAGGATGAGTCGACCCCAGGGCCATAGTGCCACCAATTGAAAAATCTCAATGACCTCATCGGGAATTGAACTTGCGACCATCCGGTTTGTAGCGCAGCGCCTCAACCACTACGCTAAGGCGTACCCCTCTAACAGAAAGGAATATGATAAATTTACAAGGAAAGAATATCCAAAGTGTTGAAATATTTAAATATTTAGGCTCAATAATAACTGCAGATAATAGAACATCTGTGGAAATCCAGGAAAGGATAACTAGTGGTAATCAAGGCTTCTATGCTTTGCAAAGTATATTCAAATCGATAAATGTGAGCAGGAATATTAAAATAAAGATATATACGACAGTCTTGCGACCAATAGTCATGTATGGTTCATAATGTTGGGTGATGACTGTCAGAAATGAACAGTGGTTATTACAGTGAGAAAGGAAGATCATGAGAAAGATATTTGGTGGATGGAAAATAACAACAAGATCTGTTTGGTCAACCAGATATTGTTGTCAAAATAAAACAGGCAAGGATTACATGGCCAGGACATGTACAAAGAAAACCAGAAACCCACTCACTTAAGAAGGTATTCACAGGGAAACTAGAAAAGATGGCTTGCACATGTCGAAGATGATCTTAGAAAGATTGGAGTTAAATGGAGACGAAAAGCTGAGAACCGAGATGAATGGAGACAAGTGATTAAGGAGGCCAAGGTCCTTCTTGGAGTGTAGTGCTGACCAGTAAGTAAGTAATAATGTCTGTACAAATGCTGAACAATATGTCTTTATTCTGTAGAAAAAGAATTGTTCATTTCTTCTTTGAGTTTTTATTTTGTATTCTTATGCTTGTATTGTAATATAGTTTGCGAAAAAAATTCTGTAGTCTTTTCACTGTGTGTGTGTGTATGAGTGAGTTTGTGTTTATTTCTAAAAGCAGCATAATGTATGCTACCGTTATAACTAAGTTTATGAAAATCTTAGAGCCTTTTTAGTGTGTATCTGTGTTTGTGTGAGAGTATTTCTAAAAGTCAGCATAACGTATGCTACCATTATAACTTAGTGTACAAAAAATCTTATAGTCATTTTATTGTGTGTCTGTGTTTGTGTGCATGTACAGTATATATATTTATATAATTCAGCATATATTCAAATAGAAAAAGTTGTTCAAACTGAACTTCTAAAGAATGAACTCTCATGCGCCAACCACAATTTGTTTTCATTTCGAGAGATAATAATTGTATTTATTTATTTTAACTTCTTCCTGCCTTGCAACAAAGAGTATCATACGTTGAAAATTATAAGAAAACAAACAAATACAAATGAATGACGAATGAATCAGTCTATGTAACAGAATAACATTGCACTTATTCACACATTTAACCAGACATAAGCAAAAAAATTAAATATTTGGTCCATACACATGGTTTCGAAATATGGCCAAAGATCCTTTCAATGCTGCCAGTGCAATATCTTCCAGAATGTTTTTAGGAAGGCTAAACTTTAGGCAGACACTGGCCATTAAATGAGGAATGGTTCCTCCTACCATTAAGCCCATCACACTGATAGAAGTCAGGTTATATTTTTGTTTATAAAAGTCTACAGTGGGTTCATAAATCTGTTGTTTCTCTGCATTCACCTTTTCTGGCTGCTGTTCATAAGATTCAAACCTGATCGTAGGGTCCAATATATATCCTTCAGATGACGAAGGTTTGAAGGCTATGATATGAATCCTCCTATTGCTGCCTTCACTGGAAATGCCATGAACCTCTTTGTACACGTTGTAACCAATTCCCCTTAATGCATTAGCAATGATGGAGTGCACTTCACAAGAGTCCACATGGACCATACATGCTTATTCAAAATGCATGAAAAAGATAGAGAACAAATAATAAAATAAATAAAATACAAAATAACACAAACAAAGTAAGTATATTCCTCACCCTCTACCCCCACTCCCAAATTTGCCGCTTTTGAGAAACCTGAGCTATCTCGCCTTCATTAAAAATTTCCCAATGCTTTCCTCAACCTTTTTGCCCACCAGTAATTCCAAACATATTTGTAGCTACCAATTTGATTCTATAAAAGATAATGGCAGATATCCAAGCCGAGTAAACAGTCAATTTTTTACTTCACTTCCGTATCAGGAAACATATTTCTTGACTAATATTTTTTCATGCATCCTCTCTAATCTTTATTCTCATGCTTAGAATTTGTCAAGTCCTTTTGTTGGTGGAACGGCAATCTACATTAAAGAAAATATCATTCACAAAAACTTGACCCATACAGCCTATCTAAACGAAGAGAAAATTTTTGAACATGTAGTGTCCGAAATACAATTTAAGGGATCGAAAATTACAATTGTTTGTTTATACAGGTCGCCGAGCAGCTGTAAAACAACCTTCATTGACAAGTTAGAAATTCTAATAGGGAAACTGCAATCAAAAAATAAACAGCTTATCATATGTGGGGATTTCAATTTAAATTTCCTAGTTAATGATAACTTTGTCTCTCGCCTAAGATCTATAATTAACTCATATAACCTCACTGAAATTCATAACTTACCCACCCGCATCACACCTACGTCCCAGTCTTGCTTAGATCAAATTGTGATTGATAAAGAATTCTTCCCGTATGCAGTAGAAAATATTAATTTGGGCATATCCGACCATAACGGTATACTCTTCAACTTTCTGTAAATTGCAAATCTAACAAATATGTACCTAATGCATCCTGTCCTTTGAAAAGAGTATACGATAAAGCAAGTATCGAATATCTCAATTATCTCCTCATAAAGGAAACTTGGGATACTGTAATAAATGAACCTGATATTAACCTCAAAACTACTGAGTTTCTTGACGTTTTCACTTATTACTTCAATATAGCTTTCCCATGGAAAAAAATCCATCCCAAATCAAATAGGGTTTCCAACAGTTGGATAACAAAAGGCATCCTAATCTCATGCAGGAAAAAAAGACTTCTTAGTGACATTCACAAATCAACAAATGATCCAGGCTTTAAGCTATATTTCCACTCGTATACCACCATTCTCAAAAAGGTTATTCTAGAAGCTAAGAGGATGGAGAACAACGCCATCATCCTAAAGTCAGCAAACAAGAGTAAAGCTATGTGGGAGGTTATTAACAAAGAGACAGGAAAAAAACATAAAGGAAATGAAAATATTCAAGTGAAGGTAGGTAATGTCATTGTAACTGAACCTGTAAAAATTGTTGATATATTCAGCACCTACTTCTCTAACATGGAAGCTAATCTTACTAATGCACCAACTACAGCCTCCAACTGCAAGCCCTCAGCTAATATCATCAAAACTATTTTCCTTTCCCCTGTCGATGAAAGTGAAGTTTTCAAAACAATAAAATCTCTCAAAAATAAATTTTCATGTGGTCCGGACGGCATACCAGATCTCGTTATAAGAACTGTTGCTTCTCAAATTTCACTACCCCTTGCAAACATTATTAACGACTCCTTTTCATCTGGAATTTTCCTAATAAGCCTCAAAATTGCAAAAATCCTACCGATATTCAAAAAGGGAGACCGGAGTAGTAAAGAGAACTATAGACCAATATCACTGCTATCAGGCATCTCGAAAGTCATAGAAAAAATAATGTATAACAGAATTGTTCCTTTTTTTGAATCACTAAATATCTTTTCTAAACATCAGTTTGGTTTCCGTAAAGGTCAGACGACAGTCGATGCCCTTTTATACTTTATTGTAAATCTTCTGCTAGCAAGAAACAACAAAGAACTAAGTCTAGGACTGTTCATTGATCTTAAAAAAACCTTTGACACAGTCAGTCATGATCTGTTACTTGCAAAGTTGGCCTCATATGGCATCAGAGGACTAGCAGGAAACTGGTTCAGGTCATACCTTCATAATCGTCAACAATTTGTAGAGATAAACTCGACTCGCTCCTCAGTTTCCTATATAAAGCAAGGTGTCCCCCAGGGCTCAATTCTAGGACCAATACTCTTTTTAGTTTTCATCAATGACCTCCCTGAACATTTACCCTTCTCAAAGGCTGTTCTATTTGCAGACGACACCAATATGCTAGTCTCTCACAAAAATAGTTCTGAACTTCAGAGCAACGTTAATGCTAACAACGTTTGTCTCCAGCACTGGCTAGAAGACAACAAATTGCAGCTTAATGTTAGTAAAACTGTCTTTATAATGTTCAACCATCTTAAATCTCAAATCCCAATTCAGATCCAGGTTCTAAATCAAAATGTTACTGAAGTTCAATGCACAAAATTCCTGGGTATCTGGATTGACTCGACGTTATCCTGGAACGTTCATGTTGAAAAGATTATAGCCAAAGTCAGTCGTCATATATATGCATTGAGAATTCTTAGAAAAATAACCTCATTAGTAGTTTTGAGAACAATGTATTTTGCCTTCATTCACTCCCAAATCCAATATGGCATTGCTGTATGGGGCATGTCTAGTAAATCCCTGGATTTATTCATTCTTCAGAAGAAATCAATAAAAATTATGAAACAAGTACCCCCTAGATCCGAAAGTAAAACTATATTTAAAGAACTACATATTCTACCGCTCCCTTGTGTATATATATATTAGAATCTGTCACTTTCATTCACAAAAACAAAGAAAGCTTTAAACTAAATTCTAACTACCACGCACATCACACAAGAACCTCAGAGCACATCCACCTATCTACTCATAGAATTGCATGCAGTCTTAAGAGTATTTTTCACAGGGGCATAATTTTATATAACAAAATCCCAGATAAGCTAAAAACCTATCAAACAAGTCAATTCAAAAAGGCAGTTAAAAAAATGCTCCTGCATCATATGCCGTACACTGTTGATGAATTCCTGGACCTGGAACTCATTAACTAGATAAGTGTAACATCTTACCTTAGTTACTGAGTTATATGATGTAACCTTAATATTGTAATTAATCTTATTAATCTTACCTTCACTTTGTATTAGTTACAGTTAGTTATAAGAATTGTTAGTTATTAGATTTAGATTTAGTTCCCTGACGAAGCCAATATTTCTGTATAGAAATTTACGGTGAATAAATATATTATATCCTCCATTCAGTTAATCTTCAGCATTGCTCTTTCTCCATCTCGCTGCACAAATTTCACAATTGGTACAGATGGTCTGAGAAGTGAGGAAAAATATTCTGTCCAGAGTGTGGAAGGCAAACTTGGTCAAGATGCCTTTGAGCATTCCAAAAACAGAAAAATCCTACAGATAGAGCTAAGGCAGCCTAGACCGAAATTGTGAGTGAGCAAGGCACGTCCACATTGTGCAAGATAGCCTTGCCCTTACCTCAGATAATCTAGATGCACCTATTAAGGTATCAGTGGATAGGATTTTTTTGCAGAGTTCTGACTCACTTTATGTTAAAAGACATTATATATATGGTACGGTATATATATATTTTTATATTTAATCTGTTGTCAACTTCCCTTTACCTCAAGTAATACAAAGTCTACAGCAATGAATATTCAGTGGATAGGATTCCCAATTTACCAATTTCTAACATAGCATATATGCTACCCATCATTTGCACAAAATTAAGCATTAAGCCTTGTCTTTGCGTAAGGCTGAGACAACTGAATATGTGCTCCCTGCAATATGGCCTCTTATTCTACAGCAAAACATTGAGAGATTATATTTTGAATGCTCAAGTAGAGGAAGTTATGTGAGAGCATCATATCATATTTTTATTTACATGATTTGTATTCCTGTTATTGATTTATAGGAATGAATATTATCAATAGCCTCTCTAATTTGATTGACTATGTATAATCCCAGTATCATGCAATGTTGCAAGCCATCTATGTACACTGCAAACAATAGTATTGTCACAGAGACTGCACACTGGCTTCATTATCATGCAGTGTTAATTCTATTTGGTGAGTTCAGTGTAAGATTTTTTATATTTTGATTATGACTGATAAAATGTTATTGGTTATTCGTTAAATGTTACTCGTTTCAGACACAAAAAAATTCTATTTTATCTTCTGTTTTTCATGTATTTAATTCAAACTCTTGAGGTTGGCTGTCTGTACATGTGTCTGACAATATAGACAGCAGTGAATAACAGAGTATATTGCTCCAACTTTTCTATAGCCCAATTCATTGCGAATTAAATCTTCTATGCATAAGCAATCTTCTATCCATATGCAATACGCACAGTATCTGCAACCTTCGTTATTGTCAATCATCTATCTTCTTGTATCATGTTATCGATGGTGTTGATATCCACCTCAGTTTTTTATGTGGACAGCAGAACACAGGGTCTACCAGAACACAGAGCATCTTCAAGTATTTCTTTGCTCTCTTTAAATTTTTTGTGCCATTCAATAACATATACTGTGGAAAAAGCTTGGTCTTCATGAGCACTTATAATTTGAGATTCTGAAGTTCATCCAGGTTGGGTGAGGCTTGCTACTTACAACATATCGGTAGGTTACAGTTGCAATGACCAACAATGTTTCTTATTACCTAAGAAAGTGTTATTCTTAATTTTTTTTAAGTACAGCAGTCCCAAAAACTCGACCTAATGTGAACTGAGATAGTGATGACAGTTTCAAGGAATTGGAGTGGATGTTCACAATATTCATAATGTGTATCGTATTTACAATACACTGTACTGCCTGCAACTTTAAAAGATGTTCAGCAAGTTCAAAACCAAAAGGAAATCTATAATCCAACATAAAGTAAGCCTGAATTCTATGACTGACATAAGAATACATCTGTAGACAAAACGATTAGTCCTTTTCTGAAGAAAATCTATTGATGCTGGATTGTTGTCACACTAGTTTCTTCATTTCACTGCTTTGTCACATAGATGATAGAAGAATAAGCTGTCCATTGCAGATACACCTATCTAGGTGAAAGAAAGCTTCTCGGGAAGCCTTCTTTCATATTCTTCGCCAGGAAAACCTCAAATCATATACCTATCTAGGTGGTTTTTTTTTTCCATTCATCATTTTCACTACTTTTCTTATCCATTTAATTGTGAGGTTGACATAAACTGTACTGTATGTGTGAGATTTCTGACTTATGGCTACTCAAAATACAATAGCAAGGACTGTGTTGACTGACTGACAACAGCTACATGAACGGGGGTTAGAGTAAGTAGGAATTTCCTCATGTGTACCTGCCACCAAAACCCTTGTAAAGATAACAATCTTCCAGAAAGTGTCCTCTAACTGTACAGTTAGAAATACATTAGTATGAAAATGGTAAATAATTAGTGAGTTAGTATAGGACTTGCTCACTTAAGGAGTTAAAGTTTACTGAGCTATTCCCTGCACAAGCAGGAGGCCATGGCCCTTAAGGGATGTATTCACGCTTAATTTCATTCATTCGTTCATTCATATGGAGGGAAAAATTCTACAGTTCTACAGAATGTCAAATTATTGAGAGACAAGTTTGCGAGACTGTACTGTATTATGAGAAGTAGAGGAAAGAAGGAGACAAATAAAATACTGCCACATCTCTGCCTGAGCAGTCAACACAAGTAATGTATAATTATTGTAAACAACATAAAAAATACATTGTTACTGTCTACGTCACACAAAACTTAGGTGGGCACAGCAATGCCCTGGCTGCCAGCTGACATTAGAGAAACATTCTGGGAAAAAAAAAAAGCATGAGTCTATACATTAGGGGGCTTTCTTGCTGAAGTTGCAAGCTATGTGCAACTACCTGGATACAGGCTGCACACTACCCATTTTAAATCCCAAATAAGCAAATTGAAGTATTCAAATAATGTAGGGTCCTATCCTTTCCACTATACACTATTAAAACATAAATAAAACAATGTCACTGATTTATAATAGTGGATAAAACAATAAGTTGTAAAACCAAACACTACTTTTGGCCTGCCCCCCAGGCCTTTCTCAAGTGCACTTGAGGGGCAGGCCGAAATGTAGTGTATGGTTTTACAACTTATTGTTTTATCCACTATTGTAAATTAAATCAGTGACATTGTTTTATATCAAGTTGAAGTCTTCGCACCGAAGTAACATGGGAGTAGAGTAGCTCGTAGAGTGTTACATGTTCTTCATCATATAGATCATGACTTAATTTTTGCTTTGCTAAGCAGGACCAGTCTTTACATTGATCCTTTTCACCAGACTAAAAAAAAAAGAAATCAATTTTACATTTTGTTCATGAAAAAGTGGAAAATATTCATTCATTTATGATATCACATTGAATGATTTCAGTAATCACAACACATAAGAAAAAGCTTTGGAATAGAGTTGTGTAAAATTTCACCTCTGTAGGTACCGTAAATTAAAATAATATTGTCTTCTATTCTGAACATAGGTTTATCTTTCCTACAAAGCATTTTTACTACAAATAGTCATTTATTTTTTAATATCAACTCATGTTTCAGAGAAATCCATGGCTGTATAAAATTATTCTTGAAAGTAGAGTCATTCTCACTAATATAAACTATGCCTACCTCACCACATGTTTCTCATTCTACGAGGGTCATTTCAGAAGTCATGGCAACTATTATTTATCAGTCAATAAGGCTGCAGGAAACAAAAATCAGGGTATATGATTGAAAGTCGTTGGAATGTTCTTCGCAATTGGGATCCGGATACAAGGCGTTATGGGTAAGGGACATTGAAAGATGCATAAATAGAGTTCGTTGTTTTATTTGTATTACATATGTACAAAACAGTACGCGTAATACTCATACTCTTACGAGCTAACAACCTTCAAAATAATCCCTCAAGGCATCCACACATCTTTGCCAACGATGAGCAAGGCGCTGAATACCATCAGCTGTGTGTGATGTGTCTATGTGCACCACCTCTCGTCGATGTGCTGTTAAGATGTCCTCCCTGTTTGCAAACTGCTTCCCATGCAGCGGCGTCTTCATTTTTGGAATGAGATCAAAGTTAATCGCTGTTCAACTTTAGTGACATCCATTTCGGAACACAGTCTCTAGGATACTAACGTTTGCATGTGTTGTCTACTGGACACCAATGCACTCAGATGTCATCTGGTGGTCACATCCCGTACTGTGTACATCATGTTTTCAAATGTATATAGTGCAATAACCGCATATGCGGTTATTCGGAACATGTAAAATAGTTACCATGACTTCTGAAATAACCCTCATATTTCACTGATGCAAATCCCAAGTTGTTATTCTACAGGAGTTGAGTTAGACTAGCAAAGTGAAAAATAAAAACTTTGAGCTGTGGGTTGTGTAAACTATTTTAGCATGAATACAAAACTTCCCACTGCATTAGTCAATATACAACCTGCATCCATATAGTGCATCTTGCAAGCTGTGCTACTTTGGTGTGAAAGCCCCTTTAACCAATCAGCTGCCAGCAAGGGCTTGTCTTCTCTATATTAACACAATCTACTGTCTTGTCGATGTGTAAAGCTTAACTCCCGTCACCGCTAACGCTACACTAAGTTATTTGATATGAATGTAACACAGTTCCTAACAGTATATAAACTCTTTAGATAACAAACTGCTACATACAATCCTTATGGTTATTACTAAAATAAATAACAACATTAATCAAATTTAACACTGAACTTCATTACAAGAACACATTTTCGAACCACTCCTCCCACCATCAGCTTATGCCAAGATCCTATTCATGCTGAAGGCTACCTGTTATTGTATCAAAAATCATTCAAGGCTTTGGTCCTTTCTCATACTGACAGATCTGCAGATTTGTGGATATTGTCTACGGTGGTGGAGGTCACAAAAATTAGGTCTTATCACTGATTTATCCTCTTTTTGATGCATATGAAATACTTTACTTTCTTTGATTCTCATAATCTTTTCATAAAATTTGTCCTCTACAAGCTTCAATGTTAACTTTTACTTCTAATTTTAATGGTTCATTGTTTTATAAATTCTGAAGGAGGACAACTACAATCTAAAATAATATATATGCAACGCTTCAGAAATACACACACACAAAAGAAGCCATAATCGACTGTAACACTTCATAGAAGTACAGCATTAACCCAAAAATCATACTTATAAAAGAAAACTTTACAGATCTTAAGAACTATCAGTATGGGAGAACCATGTTCAAAAGCGTGACACGAATGCAACAATTCATTTAAGTGAATTTAGATTAGTCAATGGATTGTAAAGAGCAGCTACATTCAATTCTTCTCTGCAGGATGTAACCAGCATGAAAAGGGCTTTTACAGTATGCATAAGCCAAGTTTTTCAATATAGTCCCTTGAGGTGGCTCAAAAATTCAAGTTGAGTAATACATTTGACCAATGATCTTATTTAAACAGCTATTTATGTTTATATACCCTCCGTTACAAATTGAATGCCTGTACTAGCACAGCGCCCACATGTTCTCGCCACTATGGAATGTGAACAACAAGTGCAATAAGATCACACCTAACCTGGAAAACTAAAACAAAAGAATTAACACTACACATGGATTTGTTCACATTGTATTGTCTTGTTTTCTTCCGCACAACTACTCTCTGAAGGGAAGACCAAAGTCGTGTTTTTGTGAAAGCACTTTTGGGGCAAATATAAAATGTTCTATTCTAAGTGGGATTTTGACTAGGAGAGTGGCGATCGCATCGTTTGTGCACCCGTTCAAAATTATAAGACACTTCGATATAATCACTGTGAGCAACTCAAACCCGCTATCATTGAAAACACAATTTGCAGTCGTTAGGCATGGGGTGAGCAACCCAACTTAGGCCCCACAACCGACAACACCACAAAATAAATAAAATACATTTGCAAACAAACTAACAACAATATAGGAACACTACAGGCTTTTGTCACATGTGGTTTAGGCCAAGGAGAGTTTATTGGACGTCGATTGTGCAAGTTCTCACATAAAAACTCAATTCCTAGTCTATCAAATTGGTAACACTGCTAAGCAATTTTGTGATGACATCGAGATGACAATTGAAGAGACAACAACACGACTAACTATGCATGCATATCATATGCTGGGATCACATTCATGGCCCAGTAACATTGAAAACATTGACATTAATACGGATCACAAACTTATGACACCAATGCACACCATTCACAATGAAATGCAAGTGATTATACATTGTTTTAAAATATGGAATCTCTGCCTACTTTCATATTTTATTTCAGTGCAGTATTCTTCCATATATTACCTTTTAACACATTGTCTTCTTAATAATTCTTGCGTTGCTTCTAATAGAGACAATGCTGTCCTTTGTACAAAATAATTTTTTTATCATATGATTCCATTGCTCACTGAACAGATACCGTTCAGAAAAGCACTCTGTGATCTTCCATTCTTTTAAAAGTACACAAACACAAGCAGGAAATCAAGAAAGCATTACAAAAGTTCCTTGTTCTTTTACAAAAAGAATTAATGCAAACTTGCATTTATGTTCATGTTAGCATGTGCATTTTTCATTGTGAATGTTTACATCAAATAACATGGGGTACGAAATTAAATGTTCACGTTGCATTTTCTTTTATATTTCATTGTGATTGGGCCTTCACGTTCCCTCAACAGTAACAATAGTAACTATGGTAACAGCTATGAAAACGAATGCTCATGTCGGCCCTTTCCGAGTGATACCAAGGCACGTGGCGAGACTGCAAGCTGCGTTTGAGCATCGGCGAAAGAAAAACACTGGCAAGCCAAACCTGTGCGTCTACAACAACTAGGAAGGAAGATGGTCTTTACAACTGCCTGCACAATATTTACAATGGAATGGAATGCTAGGAGTTACAATGTACTCGATGTGATGATATTGCGTTGATTTGATGCTCCACCTGTGAACAGAAGCATCAAGCTGGTTACTGTTGTCATGGCTACATGCAGTGAACTTCCACAATATGGCTGCAGCCTTACCTTACAGTCCCAGGTAGCCGCCCACTGTCGATGCCAAGATGATGCCCAAGATAGATAGACAGATCATGATCTGGATCTTTTTCTGCAACCAACAATGTCCTCAGTATATAGATTTGTCAAATATATGGAACAATAAATTAGAAATTGAGGTCTTTCTTTCAAAAACATCATTTATCAATATGTATAACCTTACACCATGTACAAATCAGCTGGACAGCCAGGGACGGGAAAGAGCTGCATATAGTGAAGTGAAATTTTCTAGTGAGAGAAGGCCTGTCAATTTTTCTATCCCAGTGAGGCCATGGTCGAAACAAAGTTGCACAGAAGAACATATGAGTAAGTGGGCGGACATATTACTACCGCCTTCCCTGTAATATTCAAAACTTGGCACAGGTACGTGGACGATGTGTTCGCCATAACCAACAAGAAATTAGTTCAAGATGCATTGAGACTGTTAAATTTGCAAGATAGTTCACTACAGTTTACATTAGAAGAGGAAAGAGATCATTGTTTACCGTTTTTAGACCTGAAGATAATAAAACAAGATAATAAATTAGAATTTGGAATTTACAGAAAACCCACTCACACAGATTGCTACATCAAGGCCAACAGCATAAGCCCACTCACACACAAACATGCAGTAATAAATTCATTAGCACACAGGATAGTGAATGTTCCACTCAGCAAATCAGAGTATGATCTGGAGTATAAAACCATCGTATCCACAGCCGAAAACAATGGTTTCAATAAAGAATTGGTGGACAAGAAAATAAAAAATTGCCAAAAGAAAAAGCTGACTACAGATATAACCACCCTAGAACCAATAGAAATAAATCAGAAATACAGAAAGATAACTTTTCACCCTTCTGCAGACAGGAAATTCAAAAAAGTGTTCAGCAAATATGGTATAACCACAGCCCCAGTAAATAGATTTTCTTTAAAAAACTTAGTAAATTCCACCAATTTAGAGCATAGCCATCAGAATAAAAAATCAGGAATATATAAAATTAATTGTACAAACTGTGAGAAAGTATATGTGGGTAAGACTAAGAGAAAGTTGGAGATTAGGGCAAAGGAACACATGAGACATTTAAAATACGCAAATACGGATAAATCTGCAGTAGCGGCCCATTTTTGGAATGAGGGGCATGACATCGATCGGGATCCAAAACTGATAAAATGTGTCGAAGGTCACAAGGAACTCTCAGTGTGGGAAAGGATATTCATCCACAAACATAAAGGATACCTTATGAACTTCGACATCCCATCAGACGAAGATCTCATCGCCAAATGCCACACACTTCCACCAGAGCGCAGCAAAAATGGCCAGCCGGCAGTTGGTGTTAACCTGATGATTATGAATGACGAGGGTCTTCGAAACTAGTACAGGTATTTATAAAATAAGTGAAGCATAGTGCTAAACCCAACTCAATATTATTAAAAAATAACAACATGATCGTCCGCCGCCATGGGTGTATAAGGTAGCATACTTGCCTTCCACCCTGGCGGTTTGGGTTCGATTTCCGGCCAGGTAGTGGGTTTTTCAGTAACGAAAAATCCCCGAATTCAGGACTGGACATCACCCATGAAAATTATAGGCTATATTAAAAAGCATTAAATTAAAGTGGTGACTGCTAGTGTCTTCACAATAGATCTATTAAGGTCACAGTGTTGAGAAGCCGAAGGGCTTACACTACCCCTCATTAATCTAATCTAATCTAATCTAACAACAAGATCTTCAAAAGCACTTGGATGCAAGGGAAAGACATTAAGAAAGTCATATGGTGCTCCTCGGATGGGTTCACAAAAATCTAGAATGATCATAATTATGCTTGTAGATAGAGGGCATGCTTCAGATTTCTTGGAAGTGGATAGCTGTAGTAGTGCAGATGGAGACAGTGACTACTAGCTGATAAGAATCAAATATAGACAAAGAGAGAGACTAAGCGAGCAGTTATGCCCAGGTTTGATGATGCCAAGTTAAGAAATGATGAAAGTATAACAAAGCAATATAAAATGATGGCTAGACTATATATGCATGGGCATGTTTTTAAAGTCATCGATTGATACCACAGATGCCATCGGACTTTCACCAGGGTGTTTGTAAAGTCAACGGATAATCCACTGGGAAAGCATCAGACTGTTCATAAACTCACCAGTGAAAGTCCGGTGGAAGTCACCGATTGCAATCAGATTCATCGAACTTAAAGTACAATGCTTCTTAGATGACAAAAATGGTGGAGCAGAGAAGCAGAGAAGAGCAGAAGCAGATGCACTAACATAAATAAATTGAGTTTATTTTCATGCGAAAGCTAACAAACTGCTCTTCATCAGAAAATGAAAGCGATGAGTTGATATTGTTTCAAGACGAGAAAAGAAAGAAAAAAATACTCTACATAAAAATCTATTAATTCCAAATAACTCGAAACTGACAGCACAGGTTATCCATAATGAGGTCAGGTACCACATTTAACTATGCAATATGTTTTATGGATTTTAATATGCTGAAAACATTATTTATGAGACTGGTAGCACTCAGTTATTAGTTCCCTGCCCATCACATATTATTATTTCCACTTCTTGCAAATCCATGATACAATAATTATTATACAATTCGAATACTCCCGCTGAAATCCATCAACCTGTTCATAAAGTCAACAGCTCATCGGATGAAAAAAATGGCGGATGACGTTCATTGTAAATTCACCGGACTTTCATCATACTTTTCCATCGGTGGATTTACTGATGACTTTAAAAAGTGCCCCATTCATGAACCACAGGTTACTGTCTGTGTTGTACATTACATTGTCTGTCAGTGAGGTAGACTATTAAGGGTAATCAGTCATAGGAGAGATGTTCCACCTGGCACTACGAAGGGAACTCTGGTTTAGCTCAGTTGGTAGACCAGTGGCTCGGATAGCTAAAGGTCCTGGGTTCAAATCCCAGTGTCAGAGGAGTTTTTCTCCTGTAATATTCTCAATATAAAATGGTTGTGACGAATAGACTCAATGAAGTGGAAGAATGGGAAAGAAAGAAAGAAACATATGTTGGGAATAAGGAAATAACAGAGGAAACATGGTTGGTTCGATGAAGACTGTAAGAAGAAGGTTCAAGAAAGAAATGAGGCAAAAAGAGTGTTACAGAGAAGAGAAGAACAAGAACTACTGTAGAAGCATACTAATGGAGGAGTAAGGAGTGTAGGAGGAAAAAGAAAGAATTTGAAAATCAGTAAATTGATAAGCTAGAAGAGAAGCAAGACTATTCTATATGAGGGTCAGAGATATAAAGGAAAAATTTCAACCTAGAGCAGTCTTTTGTAAAGATAAGAAGGGAAATCTGATTAGAAATAAAGATCAGATTCTGGATGGGTGGGTGGAGTACTTTAGTGAACTGCTGGAAGTGGAAGTGGGAAGTGAAGGTAGGATTGATGCATGGGCGTACGGTGAAATTTTGTTCGGGAGGGGTTCGATGTAAAGTCGTCTCAGCTTCATGTCCTTGCGCACATTGTGAATTATTACCTTTTTTAATTACTAAACAGTTGTATTGTGATAATTAATATTCCGTAATAAATTAATATACAGCTCAGTCTTTCAAACGGTTTTTCGTGAGATTTCTATCCATTTCTTGTTTAAGCTAGAGTCTATATATGAAAACTTTCTTTTAAAAAATTATCATAATACTGTATGATGTATAGGGCACGTTTTTAAAGTCAACTGTAAATCCACCTGTGGAAAAGCCTGATTAATGCCGATTACTTCATGATAATTTTGTGATGAGCTCGTGATTACTGTTGGCTTTACAAACAGGTTGATGGATTTCGGCAGGAGTATTCGAGTTGTCGTTTGACAGATTCCAAAGGGATTTTTGTTTACTAGTAATACATCACTGTTATTAAGCTGAAAAACTATCAACACCACGAGGTTTTGAAATTTGAATCTTAAATAAATTATGATGAATCTTAAATAATGCTTTGATATGTATGAAATTGTTAAATATGTAACAGCCGATTCAGAGTTTTTTTTTATATAAATCTCGTTCTTTGATTTATAATATTCAAAATATTGCAGATATTTCGGGGGGGGGGGGTTTCAACCCCCTGAACCCCTCCCCCCCCCCCCATGGATTGATGTTAGGCAGGAAGAAGTTAAAACCAGTATCAAGGCCCTTAAAAACCGAAGAGGACAATATTATAGCTGAATGATAAAATATGAGGAAAGTTAACAAGTTGTTTACAAGAGATTCTTGTGGAAACATGGCAAAAGGAGGAAATGCCAGAGAAATAGAATATGACAATGCTGTGCCCTTTACATAAGAAACAAAAGCAGATTGCAGGAATTCTAGAGGAATAGCACTGCTCTGTATAGTATATAAGGTATTAACAAAAATTTTAGCTGGAAGACTGGGGACATGTAGAGGCATATGTAGGCATAAGTGCGGCTTCAGAACCAATAGGACCCGGCTTCAGAACCAATGTAGGACCAATACTAATCAGATTTTCACTATCAGACAGGTCATTGAAAAATGTTACGAGTACAATATTGATGTTCATAAATTGTTCATCGATTTTAAACAAGTATATATGACAGCACCAAAAGTGGACCAACTCTAGAAGGGAATGCAACAGGCAAGAATACCAATTGTGACCAGATCTACCTACACGAAAAAGAGGGTAGTAGGGTGAGAAAATGAGGAAATTGGAGAAAAAATTACGACAAACTTAATGAAAGCCATCATGAAATGGATATAACACAGATATGGAGTTCAGAAACATCAAAGTATATTAATAACAATTAAACATGAAATTAATGATTATTTATAATTTCTTAAATTGCAGATGTTAAAAACCAACATGCAAAGTTCACACAGGATGATTTTCCTTGCAGGTGCTGAGATTTCAAGTTTTACTTATAAAAATCCTAACAGAAGTAGGGTGCATTCCTTAAAGTTATATTACACCTAAATTAGATCTTTAACAAATTCAATAATTGTCAACCTGTTTCGTTCATCTGTCAACTGAGGTGCAATTAATAAAAACACTCTCTCAACACTAATGCTGTGGCATTACAAACAAATTACACACAAAATTCACCCAGTTTTTACAATTCTGAATGGTATGTTTTACGGCTTACAGGATGAAAATAACGATTACTGAATATATATACCAAAAACAGCTTTGTTTGGGCACCCATTACAAACAACAAAGTCTTTTCTGTTGCTTGATCTGAGTTGCTGACTCTACCAGCCAGAAAAATCAGTCATAATGGAGAATGCTCTTTTTGAGGAGGGAAACCACGGCATCCTGTACAGTGAAACACAAGACCTTTCCACTAATGCACAGTATAAGCTCAGACTACAGAGAGAGGCTATTGAAATCTTCAAACACCAAACAACTTTAATAGAAAGGAGGAGGGCCTAAGGATCAGCAAGTTTTGCCACTGGATATTATGGGAAGCAGCAATAATACTGTTCAAGACGGCAGGGGCGGATCCAGAGAGACATTTTGGGGGGGAACCAAAGTAGAGAGGGAAGTCTTTACTCATAAAAATTAATTATTCCCAGTACACAATTTAAGTCAAAATGAACATTTCAACATTTAATACAAATGTATTTAAATATAATAAATGTCATTGCTTTAATTTAAGTGTTTGGGTTATGTTGTCTTTACAAAATTTATTAGAATAATACATTTTGAATAATTTATACTTAACTAGGAGGTGCCCGCGGCTTCGCCCACGATAATTAATTGAAAAATTAAAAATCAATAGTATAATAATTATTAAAGCATTATATTTATTAACACTTGCACGCGAATCATTCTTAAACTAAACCATTAATAATTAATGAAACAGCTAAAATTCCGGCTTTAGAGTACATTCCACGATTAGAAATTCACCTGGGAAAACGATCTCAGATTCGATTATGCAGTTCCAAAGATAACTGTGAACCACTGCCTTCTAAACTGTATAATTCTCGTGCGTAATTCTCGAGACGGCGGTGGATAATACGTATCGTTTCTCAACTGTTTGATGACAGATGAATGTGATGTGAATTTTATTTCATAAATTCAGTGTAATTTTCAGAAATTATATAATTTTTCAAGGGAAGGAGTGATTGATTTGGATTTTTACTGTCCGCGATACTTCGAGGATTAAACTATCAATATATTAAACCTGATGCCCGCGGCTTCACCCGCCATTATTAATTGACTCCAGGATTTTAAAGAAATTTACACTGGCAGTGTATTAAAAATATTTGTGGTTCAGAGCTATGAAAATTGTAAGTAAAAATAAAATTAGAATATTTGTTCATTGTGTTCATTTCACTTAGGCCTTATATAATAAAGAAACTGTTTTACTAATTTTGTAGTCGTCATGAAAGTTTAGACTGCGAGAGACGAACATCGCCGAGTATACCCGATGTCTCACGAAGCGGGCAAGCGAGCAAGCACGCTATTTAGGGTCGTTGAATTGTATAAGAGTAGATGTTACAAATTTTGGGGGGGGGAATTTCCCCCATTCCCCCCCCCCCCCCCGTGGATCCGCCCCTGCAAGACGAACTGTGCTGGCTACCACTCCAGAACCAGAGTATAAATACCAGTGCCTGACATGATCAGAAGGCAATCTGCAGCCAGAGATCACTGGAAGACATCACTTCAGTCCATGCTTTAGCAGCCTCTGAGGATGCCTGCCATGACAGCAAGCAAAACATCAGGTCTCAGTAACCTTGGACATGGTTTAACAGCCCAAAATTTTTCCAATCTCATGACACCAGCTGTGAAAGCCTCCATATTTGAAATACCCAACAAATTTATAAGATTGGTTCAAATGAGCCTGATAAAAACCATAGGTAAAGTAAAGGCTTTTGAAGTGAGGATTATGATTGAGTGATTTACTATCCATGCTCCTGTTTAATATCACATTAGAGAGGATAATGTGAAAGATACAAGAAAGCAACCTGGGTGGAACACTGTTTAATACAAGGGTCGTCCGGAAAGTAAAGTACAATTTGGCATAACTAAATAATGAAGAAAGATATCAACACAAAACTTATTTGCAAAGGTAACCACCTTACTCTATTTCTCAACATAATTGCCATTGCTGTTAAGGCATTTATTGTAACATGGTACCAGTTTTTCAATGCCGCCAAAGACCTGAGCCTGGAGTTTCTGCCAAGAAGACAAGGAATAAAATCAGAGGCCTATTCTGCCCTGCTACGCCAGAAAACCTTAACTCCATCTGTCACAGTTTTGAGTAAATCGCCTTTTTGCATTTTGACCTAGGCCACAACTTTTAAAATGTGTTTTATAAATTCTAATATGATAAATGAGTTAAGATAAAGTGTAAAATTTATATGAGAGCCTTAAAACACTCAAAAGGGTTATAGTTATGGAAATATGTGGAGTTAAGGCATATTTCCTCACCATTTGCTTACTTCATTTGAAGGAAAAATACCTTAAGTTGCCAAACGGAAGCAAAATTGCCTTAAGTCGATGTACTTAAGGCATAATTCCTTCCTATTCGGATTATATGTGTAACTATTTTTGTAGGAAACTAGTTTTTATTACGTTTTCTTTCACTCAAAGTAGGATAGTTTTACCTTAATTAATGTAATCAATATCGTTCTCCGAGTGATATGTCAAATTTACGTCGTTTCCTAGGATGCCCTAGTTTTGTAAACTGGATTTCAGATTCAATTGCTGCTGACGATGGTGGAGTTGTTTCCCCTAATGTTGAGGCTACGATCTTATAGCTGACATTGTCAAATTTATCGTCTTAAGACAGTTGAAATAATTCGTAGAACATCAAAGCAGTTAGCTGCAGAAGTGCTTCCTGGCTGCGGCAACTTAACTGGTGTTAGCTCAGTGTATCATCCCTGCAATGTTGTCATCTTGTCCATTAACAGGTTGTGCTATATCCAACAAATCTGTTTCACAGTTAGTTTCTAATCCTTCCATTAACATGGACTTAATTTTTGAAGATCTTGCACTACACATTCTTCCTTTTTCATCAGCCATTTTACATTATTTATCTTATTTCAAATGAAGTCAACTAGCTTGATAATAGTCTTACTTAAGTTCATTTCACAACAACAAATAATTTTAAAATATTTTAAATTAACCCTTAGAGCTGATTTCATTCACTAAGAACGAAGCGCATGAGTACTTTCTGTGTACCAGTTTGACGAAGGCTTTAAGCATGCCAGTGTATTAACTCAGATATATATGTGTCATCCATTGACAGAATTTTGAACTGTTTCCACTAAGATGAATGTAGACCACACTCCACGAGCGGAAGTATTTCTTGTTACATTAGCTTAAATAAGAGGGGTTTAAACATCTAGCAATACAGAAGAAATTCTTGGGAAACCATTTGCTCAAACTCCTACTAATTGATTTTCTTTTCAATATATATACTGGAGAGCCATAAACACACTCATTCAAGGACAGCCTGCAATATATCTTACCCAAACTAGTCAGAGAGAGACATTTTCCAGAAAAAAATACCACCCACAGAAAAGAGAAACACAAAAAACCTTCGAGAATGAAAGAAGGTTGGATGCATATTGCTGTCCTGACTGCGACGAAGGATTTTATATTGATACCTGCTTCCATGCCAGTTCACACAATTGAAAATTTATATACTTTATCAGCACTAAGTTACAAGTTACAAGGCAAAATTTGTGCTATAGGGTGCGTAGCATTTAAATATCGGCGGAGGGTAATTCCTGATGCGGCTCTGCGGTAGTTAAATGTCCAGCTTGAAGGGTTAAAATTACATTTGACCAACGAAGATAATATCACTGATTGCATCCATCCGATCTTGCAAAATTATAAGTTGCCAACATCCAATAAAAAAATAGCACATTTATTGCTTTCATCTGTTTTCAAGTTTAAAAATTCTAAATGCAATTTACATTACAATGTTAACGGTCATATAAGGTAGTTTTCAGCCTATATAAAGAAGAAATTTTACCTTAACTCAAAGCTTCTCGATACTTAAGGTAATTTTGTTTCTGATGTGGATTTTCTACTTGTTACTCATAGGAAGGAAATTAACCTTAAATCCACTTTGAGAAGGAGATAAGGTATTTTCCTCTCTTATAATGGACATAAGGCTGATTTCCTTCTTAACGTAGCTCATTTTGGAGATAAGGTATTTTTAATAGGCCTAAAAAAAGGGCTTAGGGAAGTAAAAATTGGGATTTTATTATTTCAGCAGATGCAGAACAACATGTAGCCTACATCATGGATATGCATGTAACTCATTTTCGGCAAAAAGTGGAGGCTTTTTTGCCTAGCAGGGCAGTATTGTGTAACTCTTCAATGACTACTATGTGCTATCCAAAACAAGAGATGTGGAAAGTTGTCTGAAAAGGTGTTTATGATTCAAAACAATGCTCTGCCTCATTCAGCTGCTCAAACAAAGGCACAACTCTAACATTTTAAGTGGGAAATTTTTGGACATCCTCCTTACAACCCTGACCTGGCACCCAGCGATTTTCAATTGTTTCCAAAACTAAAGACTTTTTTAGTGGAAAAGAGTTTTCAACCGATGAAGACCTCAAAGTGGCAGTGACATCCTTGCTCAGGTCTTTGGCGGTAGAAGACTATAATAGGCATTGAAAAACTGGTACCACGTTACAATAGATGTTACAGAAATGGTGATTACAATGAGAAATAGAGTAAAACACTGTTTCTTTGTAAATAAACTTTTTTGTTGATATCTTTTGTTATTATTTAGTCATGCCAAATCATTCTTTATTTTCTGGAGAACCCTCATAGAATGACACAAGATCTCACATATGCAGATGATATTGACTTGTTGACCAGGAGGAAACATAATTTTTATGTAAAATTGAGAAAACTAGAAAAATATGTGACAGGGATGGGATTGAAGTATTATCAGACAAAAAACAAGTAGGCCCTACATGTTAACAACTAGGAAAAGGGAAAACTGTGCAGAAAGAAGTGTCAAAATGAATGGGAAAGAATATGAATATATGAATGCTGTAAGAGCTTTAAATATCTAGAATCACTCATAGCTGAAAATAATGTTTTTCGAGAAGAAATGCATGCCAGGATAGAAGCGGGTAACAGTAGTTACTTTGCACTATGTATAGTGTTTAGAGCAAAAGTTTTACTAGGAATCTGAAGCTGACTGCTTATCCTACAGTGGTGAGTCCTGTGGTGACATATGGCTCACAGAGAGCGGTGCAACAAACCAGATATACCGTAACTTAGTGGCATAAATAAAGAATAATAGACTGCGATGGTTAGGACATGAGGAAAGAATGATAGAGAACTAGAAAACGTGGAGGATGATCTGAGGAGGATGGGAATTAAAAGATGGAGAACCAAGGGAGTGAGCAGAGAAGAGTGGGCAGAGATTGTCCAGAAGGCCAAGGATAAGTAAGTAAGTAGGTAAGTAAGTAAGTAATTAAGTAAGTAAGTAAAAAAAAATTGAAGCCGTGTAAATAGATTATTTTGCCGTTGAATGCATGAGTAGGCTACAAACAGGTCATTGTATACATTACTTATTTAATTACTCAATGGCAATAGACAATTCCTAAGTAATCTAAAGGAATAGTATCTATTTCGTGGAACCTGAAGATTCATTACAGAACTTACATGAGCCCTCTATTGAACCCTATTCTGTGCTAACTCCAGTCAACCATCCTACGCAAATCCTACTTCCCTTAAATCTATTCTAATATTGTCCTCTAATTAGGTCTTCCAAGTGGTCTTTTCCCTTTGGTTCTACCAGTCAATACTTTTAGTTATGTCTTTCTTACCCTATGTGCACATATATCAGTGAAGAGTATAGGCTATGAAACTCGTCATTATGCAGTTTTCTCCAGTTCCTATTTTCATCTTTTAAGTTCAAATATTTTCTTAAGCACCCTAAGGACCCTCTCAGATTATGTTCTTTCTAATGAGTAAGGGACTATGAATACAACCGGCAGGATAATTATTGTCTTATAATGTTTTATTTTTAGTGTTCTGATCAGAAGACAAGAAGATACCAGTTTCTGAATTGCATAAAAACAAGCATTTCCTACTTTTAGTCAGCACTTAATTTCTATCTTAATATTATTTGGATCTATAATTATTGGTCCCAGATATTTGAATTTCTCTACTTGTTTGAATGCTTTATCTGCTTTTCTAATGTTTTGTATCACTTTATTATGACGATTTTATAATAATAATAATATTAATAATAATAATAATAATTTATTGTCATATAAACATTCAATGATGCATTGACATCGTCTGACTACAAAATTTAAAAATTAATAAAAATTACAAGTGTACCAGTATATGAAATAAAATAGATATCTACAATAATAAATGATCATATATGTTTATCCCAATCAATTTCATAAAATTCCTGAATATTATATAAACATTCAGACACAAGTATGGCTTTAATATTATTCTTCAAGGCTGTGATTGGCAATTTTTTTATTCTAGGTGGTATAGCATTATAGAGCTTAATCGACATATATAAAAAGCTTTTCTGAGAGCTACTATAGTGTAGATGCTGAGTTCTTAGATTATTACTATTTCTTGTATTATATTGGTGTATGTCACTATTTAATGTAAAGTGATTTACATTCGTATGTACATAATTAATACTAAAGTACACACACAAAGAAGGTAAGGTCAGAACACCAAGCTTGACAAATAGAGGTTTACAATGAGTTCTATTATTGACATTACAAATCGTCCTAATAGCCTTTTTCTGCAATGTAAAAATTCTTGGAGAGTGCGAACTAAAGCCCCATAATAATATTCCATAACTTAATAGACTCTGAATTTGAGAGTAATATACTTTTAGTAGTACTGTGGAGTCTACAGAGTATTTTAGTCTTCTCAGCATGAACATGCCTTTAGCCAGTTTTTTGCTAAGGCAATCTATATGTGCATACCATGTCAATTTTCTATCAAGAATTATACCTAGGAATGTTATAGGTTCTGATAAAGCCCTATTTACAGATCCCCTATCAAAGGTAAATGTTATATCACAAATTTTTTCTAGATTCAATGAAAGATTGATACTTGCACACCAGTCATTTATTTGCAAGAAACTAATATTCAGGCAGTCATCAACTTCATATCTATTATTACAGCTTACTTTCAAACCAAAATCATCCGCAAATAAAAACCCTTCATTTGATACATTTTCTACATTAAAAATTAAATCATTTATATAAATATTAGAAAGTATAGGCCCAAGTATAGAACCTTGAGGGACACCATACTTAATTTGCCTTCCAGCGGAATAATGTCCATCTTTGTATACAAATTGAGTACAATTACTAAGATAAGATAGAATGAGATCAGTCGAGTCAGAATTAAAACCATAGTAAAGGAGCTTATTTATAAGAATGTGGTGCTTCACGGTATCAAAATTAGCAATATTTATTGTATACATTAGCAATATTTATTTCTACTTATATTTGGAAGCTTTCTGAATCTCAAGCCTTGGATGCAAGTTTTTAATTTTTATAGATCATATAAATTCGAGCACTGCTAGGGACTGATTGCATAGCTTGAGAAAAGGTTCATCACTATGATGGAAGTTACAATTTTTGGAACATTAAGAGAAAAGCATACCTTCCGAGCTTCCTTTTGGTACTTGCTTGCTTTCTTGACATCCTCTGTGGCCTTGCCAACATACTCGGCAGTCTGCGTGACATTGTATTCAATGTGGTCAATGAGTTCACCCTGGTTCTCGATCAGATTCGCCATGTCCATGAACATATCATGGAGTTCTCGAATAGAGGTCTCGAGCTTCATGATGTCATCGTGTCGAGCCTGGATGTCCGCGAGCTGCTGCTTTGCCTTCTGTGTGTCCACTTGGATCTGAAAGAAGGTAAGTTGCAAGGTTAACATCATGTACATCTCATTTGTTCACTTCAGAGTGTGTGTTGTTCTTGTGTTTGTGTTACTCACATCCTGTGTGAACACTTGCGTGTTTCCCTCCTCCAGCATCTTCTCAATCTCTTCATTGGTGGTCTCCTTGCCAGCTGGAAACACACACACCAATCAGATGGAGCTGGTCTGCAATGTTCTGTCACTTGTTTGTTCTGTTTTAATTATAACTTATTTAAGATAAACTAATAAGAGTTTGATTATACAATAAAATATGGCAGGGATATAAATGAGAATAAATTGTGCATGACGTATTACCCCCTCTCTTTACTAGCATATTGCACTGATGTAAAGTAGATGCACTATAGGGAATGCTGAGGGATGAGTCATTGGCAGACATGTGCATCTAAATTGGTAGGAGGAGGTAATGAGAAGAAATCACTCTGCAAGTCACATTTTAACATCTCTGCAATGTGGTCTACAATGTCCCCTCTAACATGTACAGATATTTTAAATTTGAACAATTTGGCCATAAGAAGATACAATTCCAGAGAAATCAAGAGTGTTGGAAATAAAACTTCTACTTATTTTCTGTAAGCTTTAACATATTCTTAATGTAGGTTTTAGGAATAAGAATCAATAAAATATATTGAAAACTGTGGTGATTATCCTAACTCTTCTTGTGCACCATTGCACTGAAGCCTAATTATAATATCATGACTATGATTGCTATAACAATTGCAATATTGTATCTTAATGTCAAGATAATGTATAATAGTCACACAAAATAATTCAAATGTAGCATACCCCACATAACATAAGAGTTTTAAGTAATGTGGGTGCCACTTCTTAAAGACTCTTTTTCCAAGAACTGCCCATACCTGCTGTCACCCTAATTCTCTTCGATCTGTCAATCATTGAATAGAAATGTAATTAGGCGTATTCACACTTGTTTGCAGTCCAATACAATGTTTCCAAATACATACCACAGCGTTTAGGCGTATTCACACTTGTCTGCAGTCCAGTACAATGTCTCCAAATATAAACCACAGCGACGTTTACTTCACTTAAGAAGTAGTGAATAACAGCAGCAACACTGGGGAAACCCACGTGACTACAAGAGCACCTGTTCTTTGTCAGTGTCGATGTTGGTGCAGGTTTTCAGATTAGGGAACAATACTATTATATTCTTTTGTAGATAGACGATGGTTTAGGACGAGTTCTTCTTAAAATGGCACCAACAGTACATGTCATCGCTTAAGAATGGAGACCTTGTATGTACCAACAACATGACTTTACAAGAAAGTAAAAAACCATACTGTACCATAACCTTGTAACAGAGTCACATGAACACAGTGCAGGCCATATTGTAAGAACTAGAAACATGTAGAATTAAACTGCAGTAGCCTATCGTTAAGAGTAAAGATAATCTGCAATTTGACTAAAATAACAGGTCAGGCTTGTTAATCTGATGGAAGGAAACATATAGCAAACACGTGGTTTCATTCACATTGCAACTAAAATGGCTTCAACTGTCAGTTACAAGTTCTCTCAGAACAACATTACTATCGTAAGGTACAAGGTGGCAGTTCTTTTGGGTATTTTGTTACATGGTCTCCACGGAATGATACAGAGCCTTAGTAAGATCAAACTGAAGCAATAAAACATATTTCAGCAAAATTTCAGACACTAGGTCTGCATTCAAAAGTGATGATTTTTCAAATCCCTTGTGCAGAAATGTTTCATTCAAGAATTTTATTCTTGTTATAAGTTACTTTCAATACCAAGTACAAACATAGAACAGTTTCATATAGAAGTGTGTGACCTACCTCATGGAGGACAAGTCTGCATAGACTTGCCACTACAAGTCCTTCTTGGAATCGGCATGTAAATAAATCTATAATGTCAATAAGCAATTATTACTTCCTACATTTATTTTCATGTGGAGCAAAAATACATAATATATAATTATATACTAAAGCTCATTTCTTAGTAATAACTGTTTTCAAGTACCGTAACTTAGTTTGAATCTGATAACTTATTGCATGGAATTATTATAAACTATTACTTGTAATCATCTATAATAAAATTAAAATTGTCTTTATAGTACATTCAAACTTCAAATTTTCTTTCTCAAGACACAAATTTATTTTGTGGCATAATGAATTTTACTTCTTTCAAAAAACTTTGTCTTATAATTATTTTAAAAAATTTAAAATGAGTTATTTATGCAACAACAATGCAATTAGCTTTAAGATATAACTTAAGTACAATGGAGTTACATTGCGAGTCTTGGTAAGAATAGTAAATATCACATGAGTATCTTAATAGCCATTGCTTGGGAGTGGCATACAATGGTTTTTCTCTCATTATAACTGAAATATAGTAGGCCAACATAAAAGAACTACTTTTATTTAGGAATAATTGCAGATATATTGATGATACGAAGGTGTTAAGTCTTATCAGAGTTGTCTTCAAATATTGAAAAAAAATTATTGTCGCCCTAATGATGAAATATTACTAAACAAATGGAAATCAGTCTTGGTTTGTGTAGTTTTTTAAAAAATATATTATTCTTAAATTCAACATATTGTACATTACCAGTACTTTAAATACTGGGTCATTCCACAGTAACTCACGTTACACTCAGACAGATTTTTTAGCACATATATGCTTATAAAAATTACAAATAAAAATTCTCACAAAAGTGTTTAACCTCAAATTGTTGTATTTAGAGCATTCTTCATGATGGTAACAAGCAATTTTTAAAATAATGACTTAATCCTGATTTATCAACAAAACAGATTTCGTAACTCACGTTACACAAAAGGGACACTCAAATCAGAACTATTACTACTGAATGATATTTCTGTGAAAATAAAACACCTACATTTATTAAATGTGCACAGTCATAATGACTGTTCCCTTTACAAAAACATACAACCATTTTTGCAGTCATCCATAAGGAAAGAAAAAATAAAAAAATTATTTTGCTACAATGTGCATGTAACTCACGTTACGTAACTCACATTACATTTTGTCCACAAGTATGAATTTGCTGTTAATTACAAATAATGAAATGTTTATTGCTTAAATCTTATGAAAAACATAGAGAAACTTATTTTTACCCCATAAATGACCTGTAACCTGATTGTATTTGGTTCATAATGCCCTATTAATTTTAGAGAATCGCAACATAGCATATACACTACCGGTATATGAACTCATGATCGTTGTTCACTAAAAACATGAAATTCAGGAGTTACACTTAGGTCTATTACACAAATTTATAGTTCTTTCACATTGTGGCCCCCCCACTCCGTAGACTCCCATATTTAGGCCTATTAAACCCTTGACCTTCTTTTACAGGGTATGATATGGTGTAGTGGTTGAGACACTGCACTACAAATCAGAAGGTTGCGGGTTCGATTCCCAATGAGGTCGTTTAGATTTTTCAATTGACCTAATCCTTCTGGTGGCACTATGGCTCTGGGGTTGACTCAGCCTCTAACAGAAATGAGTACCAGGACCAATCCTGCAGTTAAAGGCGGCCGGTACGTAAGGCTGACAATCTTACACCTTCATGTTCTGAATGTCTAAAAATCTGGGTGCATCAAACTCCTGAAACCTTAAGGGCCTTCACGGCCTGTAATAGGGATCACTTTATTTTACATTTTCAGTTCTTTTACATTAACTTTTTTCAACTTGAAGGCTTAGTTACACTCTGTTTCCTTTTCATCTCAACAGCCGGTGTAGGCATATAACATGATTTAACTTCACAAACAGAGTGTCTTGTTCATTGCTTTAAAAAGCAACCTACTACTGCTAGTATTTTGCATGACGAATTGCAACATATCTGTAATTTGTATTATGCTTGTTATCTTCGAATCTCACTACCACAAATGTTCCGTACTGCAATATTTGAAGACATTACTTCACTTCCCCCCATCAAACAAATTTCACTTGGAACATCTGGATCTGATTCATCTATATTGCCATGTACCAAAGAATAAAACTCCCTTTAGGTAGGCCTACAGGCTGAGGTAGATTTCGAAAGCAATATCAAAGTGTACAAAGCACCATATGAAATATAAATAAATCTGAAATCTTTTTTATAAAAAGAGAGTTGTTTATTATGTTTTAAATTTATATTATTTTTTATTTTGCCATGCAAAAGGTGTGTAACTATTATTTTTAATATTTCAAACTCTATTACATTGGTAATTTTATCCTTAGTTGGTCCTCACATATTCCTTTCGGCAGGTCTTCAGGCTGAGGTATATTTTTAAGTGTTATTGTTTTTCAAACATTCAAATCTCGCCTTATATGAGAGCTATTGAGAAACTAGCGATTGATTTGTAGAGTACTCATCAAGATCTTTTCAACGATACCCCACAAGACATGGTTTAAAAAATTTCGAATTTCCATCCCCCCACTCCACTCGTACCCCCAAAACCCCCGAATCGTTGGTGTCACTGTGAACTCCATAGGGAGTACTGTACTCTAATTTATTCAAACAAAGTTTCTCTCTATACTTCATAGGGGCCGAGATATAAATTTTTCAAAATTTCAACCCCCTTCCCCGAACCACCCCCTTGGGCCAATTTTGCTCATTGACGAACTTGTCCGAACTATTGGGCCTAGAAATAATATAATAAAATTTGGTAAAAATATCTTCAAAATTACGGCTGCTAGCGTGTAAAGATATATATATATATATATATATATATATATATATATATACCGTATATATATATATATATATATATCAATTTTTTTTTGAACAGGCAGTGGTTTCGTACTTAGGGAGACATGAAATGTAAAGATTAAAAGAATTTTTCGAAAGTCATGACATGGTATCTATTGAAATAGGTAGATTTTTCTTTAAAACCCAGTATTTCAACAAGAGTATAAACGTACAGTAGTATTATTTCTGTCTGACCCCGACGAAACGCGAGTGAGGAGAAGAGAATCCAGCGGTGTGGGTTAATTCAGAGACCTTCCCATCCCGCCGATCATGACAGTAGTAGCTTATATATCTTTAGTCAGCGTTTGTGTTTACAAACAAATCCCTATCCAAGTACAGCTCTGGCAGATATTTTTACCTCATTCATTAAATGTTATAACACTAACATTAAATGTTTTAACTCTAACATACAGTATGGAACTTTCATATATTTACTCTACATACCAAGTGTGGTGTTACCGCTGTGCTCAATTACAGGACTGGATATTATTCCATAGGAGTGACACCAGAGACTGAGAGTCTTTCCCCTTTACCATTACTATCAGCATCATCATCACCATCACCACCAACATTATTAGCATCCGAATCACTCTCACTAGAAGCATCACTATCACCACCCAAATGAATGACCAATTCTTGAGCCGCATCCAGGAGTCCCTCCCTTTCCAGATATTCCTGTTCAATATTCTTCACGTGCTGGCATCTCCGTTTCCACTCCTCTGCAGATATTGAGGAAAACTTCTCATCCGTAATCTTCATGACATCTTCCATTTTAAATGTCACATTGTTTTCGGCTACCCAATTTTTTACAGTAGCCCATATGAGTTCTATCGGATTGAGCTCAGGGTGATAAGGGGGGAGCCTTAAAACATCGTGGCCATGTTGCTGGAGAAGATGATCGATTTTGTAGCTTCGGTGTTGTGGCTTAAGTGTCAGTATTAGTTCATAAATTTCAGCTTTTGTCTTACTATGAAAGTTTTGTTTCTCAAAATTATCGTTTTCAAGGTGGGACTGCAACCAAGATATCATCACGTCTTTTCGAGAATTCGATGTGGGAGGCTTATTCAGCTGCACGTTATGGTAAGGGGCATTATCAATAACCAAGACTGAGTGAGGAGAAAGATTTGGAATTAGTCTTTCCTTTAGCCACTGCTCGTAGTTATTGAAATCCATGTCCCCATGATAGTCCCCTGTTTTTCTGTGTGAAATGAATCTCAAATAAGCATTGGGCACAAAGCCATGCTCTCCTCCAGCGTGAATTATAATAAGCCGTTGTCCTTTCGAAACTGGCGAGAAGAGTCCACTCAGCGATTCGTCACTCCAGGCACATGGTGTAGTATGTGTTGTGTGAAGGTAGGTTTCATCCATGTACACTATTGAACGCCCTTCAGTCCTATACTGATGAATAGACCTTAAATAGGCACATCTGAGGGACTTTATTCTCTGTTGTTCCACAAGAATTTTTCTATTATTTCTTGTTTTCCTCCACCGAAAACCAATATGTAAAATAATTTTCCTGAGTGTAGAGATGCTACCCTGAAAGTCAATTTTTTCTTTTAGTCTTGAGTGTATTTTTTTTAAAGTCGGTCTCTGCTTTTCTTCAATATAGAAATTATTAATTGTTCGTCGGACTACTTCTTCGTTAAAATTGTCAGGAGATGATTTCTTCGAGGTACGTATTCTTTCTTTATCAGGGGTAGAAAAAGAATTAGAAGCTCCTTCTTCAATACTTTTGGCCTCTTTCACGATTCGCTTCACAGTACTAATGGATACACCTGTAGCTGTTGAAACCCTTTTATATACAGATGCACGCTGACCCCTCACATCCCGAAAATATTTATATACATTATATACTACTTCTCTTGTCTGCGAATGAATAACTTTACTCCCTCCCAGTTTACTATGAATCGGAGGCATGTTGCAAAAGTCTTGCGCACAACTGCACTCACCTGAAGCACTGTCTGTTAGGCACCGCAGCGAGAGATGTTCCTTCTTCCGAGACCTGTGTACTAATAAACAACCACCCCTTAACATGACAATTTTTCTATAGTGGACTCGTCTGTCTACGGCGCATCTTTCTGAGCAGTGTCAGACAGAAATAATACTACTGTAACTCACGTTACATATATGTAACTCATGTTACCGTAACTCACGTTACAGGTTTTCAGATTTCATAATAGGTTCTTTAATAATAGCTACAATTGTTCTCTTTAGTTGTAAATGACAGTAATAATGATTATTAAGATGGCTAAACTTATTGGAAGATAAGGTTCATTATAAACACGTATATATTAAAAAATGTGATATTTTCGTAACTCACGTTACATTTCGCATGGTTGTAATTATTGTAAATTATAGGGTAAGTGTGCATGTAATATTCAATTGTAATTTTCTCAAAACTTACCTTAGGTCTTGATCTTTCTGTTTACAATGGTTTCTGATTATTAAAGATCTCTAATCCCAAATTATTTTAAGCAATAAATAATCACTTTTAGCCAGGGCCGTAGCTAGGCGGTGGCTAGGTGGACGACCGCCAAGGGCGCAGGTGCAAAGGGCGCAAAATTAACCATGAAAAATCCCGCTTTTTTAGGCTGGTGCAATTTATCAAGCAATATAAATTCCACGTTAGTGGAAGAAATCTTTCAGGTTTTAAAAATTAATGCACGTGAACTATCTATACCTATAGTATTATGCCGATTGTCTACAAGCAAAAAGCAGTCATGCAACGTCCTTTAATTAACACGATTCATATTGACAGAGTAAAACATAAATCATGAACAGTATGGAAAGATATAACGACAATGAAAATTAATATGCACGTTATTATTGTGATGAAATTGGTTCATCTCAATCCCTTTCCAGCTGATTGTCGTCCTCAGTGCTACTACTGTCGGCAGGATTGATTACAAAGCGATCAACAATGGCATCGCTCATACTGTTACATGCTACATGCAAAAATGACTGACCAACTATATTATTACAACAGAAAAAGCCGAATGCGCAGATCTCAATTCCTTTTGTTATTACTATTTTATTATAAATTAAGTGTGAACTAAAATTTATTTTAAAAATGTTTAGTTTTTTAAATCACACAATGTATTAATGTACATTAAAATTGATTTCTGTAACTTTACATTGAATAATATGTGCTGTGATCCGCGGCCGATGCACGCTCTGCCAGCTGGCAGTACACATGCTGTTTGTTTTGATCAAGTTCCCTTCTAAGACCGGCGCTGATATTATAGTCGCTGCTATTATTTTTAATTATATTATACTGTATTATTATTAGGGCCCGGATTCTGATGACCTAAAATTGTTTGAAAAATTACCTATAAAATGACCCCAAAATTTAAAGAAAATGACTTAATAATTATAAAAAAATACCTAAAAACTGATATTTTATTTATAAAAAATTATTATTGTACACACAAAATTATAGAATAATTTGTACATAATTGTTAAAACCTTAAATTCAGAGAGGATGTTGTAGGTCTAAAAAACTTTGATTTTTGCTGTGAATATTCTTTCCTTACGGAAATTTATACTGGCAGTGAGGCACTGGCGAGTCAAACTTCGGCATTTCCTTTTGCGGTCTGCCGGATTATATTGTTCATTGAGGGTAAACAGTAGTTTGCACTCTCAAATACTAGCAGGTGGCAGACTCTGGTGCCAAGTCAATCTAATAACAACAGTAATGTAATACAACATTTTGGCGTTCCTTTGATTCTCGTTTCCGACTGAGACTTGACAACACTTAAACATAGAGTGTGTCCTTCTTGCATTAAACAAACACTTCAAAGACAGCACCGCTGGGGACGAAATAAATGCCCTAAAAATATAAAATTGCATACTATGTCAAAAAATGACCTAATAAATATGCATTTCTATAATCTAGAGGCAATGATTATGATTTATCTACAAATTGGCAATGTCTATGCAGCATCAATAAAAAAGATGACATGTCATTAGAGTCCGGGCTCTGATTATTATTGTATTTTTTAACTAAGCGATTTTTAAATTAAACAGTGAAACAATATTAATGTTTGTGTTGTTTCGTCTCTTGTTGGCGTTGCTTCTGTTGTATAGGTAAGAATGATTTCAGTTTTCAGTAAAAAAAATGTGCCAACTAAAACTACCATGACCATCATAGCTTAGTCTACATTATTAGTTTTGATCTATTAGGCAGTGGTTTTTTAAAGAAATGGGACCAAAAAAATCCTTCTGCAAGCGAATTTAAGAAAATCAGTTTTACAGAAATTTAAAAAAATTGTTCATGTGGAGGGCGCAGATTTGTCAAACTCGCCAAGGGCGCAGAAGGACCTTGCTACGGCCCTGCTTTTAGCACAGCTGCACAAGCACTAACAATGTGCCACTAAATCGTGCAAAATTAAAGAAATGACGCGATGTACGGGAAAAATTTATCATTCTCGTGAAAGTTCATTTAATATACTTTGAGAAAATGTTGAAGTTTTATTTCAAACAATAAATTTGAAAATTGACACTTTTGTCCCTATTTTCGTGGAATGACCCTGCTTTAGTTTTTATCATATAATGTTTTGATAAAGTAATTGGTAAACAGTGAAAACATAACATTGTGAAATACATTTCTACCTAGATAAAAATCTGCATAAATATGACCCTCATTTCGATTAAGATCTCACACTCTAAATAATTACGGTCAATATAGGTGATTTTGTATATTTGCTGGTATTATAAAGGTCTGATTTAACCTTCAGTAATGCTTTTTGTATTAAATTCTTCCTTCACATACTTTTAAAAATCTATTTTAACCCTTAGAGCTGATTTTATGTGCAAATTTGTCTGCTTGTATGCTGGTTATACATTCTAGGAACCCATTGAGCAATGCAGTCTTTTAATTCAGACATTTCGGTCATGTAGGCCTGTTGATGAATTCTGAAACTGTTTGCACAAGGATACTTAGTCTACAAGCAGAAATGTTTTTGGTTCTGCTAACTGTAGGCTACATTTGAAGGGGTTAAACTGGTGGCAATATAGATGTTGTTTAAGTTGGCAAACCACTTGCACACTCCATCTGATTATGCATACTTCACTTTTCACTAAATATTGAGAGGGCAGGAAACTGTTGCAAACAAGGTCTCCCTTCCATAAATCTCTCCCAACAGAGAGACATTCCATAGAAAAAGTATTGCTCACTGGGAAATGTTAAAAATATAAAAACATAAAAGAATGAAAGGAGACGGGATACATACTAGTGTGCTGACAGCTAAGTGTAATTTTGTGTTGATATCTGCTTCCCAGACTATCCACACCATCGAAAAATTACACTTTTATAAAGCAGTAATAGTTAAGTTACAAGGCAGTACTTGGTTTATAGCTATGTGTGGCATTTAAATACCGACAGAGAGTGAACCCACAGTCGGGCTCTGTGGCATTTAAATGTCCGGCTTGAGGGGTTAATGTTCCTAATCACAATGAGCCGAGTGCCATTCATTTAACTTCAGCTGACAGATCCAACACTATGGGAAATAATGCCTCACGACTTACACAGCACCAAAGTATAAGGTGGGCAGGTATGATGATACCCAGCATCACTCTTGGCACTGAATCCATGCTCCCTTGTTTACATCAGCGGGAACTATTGTTAAGGATAAAGAAAATATAACTTATATTGGGTGCCACTTCTTAAAGACTTTTTTCCCAAGAACTGTCTCTAACTGCTGCCACCCTAATCCTCTTCGACCTATCAACCAGAGAATAGAATTGTACTTAGCCATATTCATATTTGTCTGCAGTCCAGTACAATGTTGCCAAATATGTACCACAGCACGGTTTACTTCACTAGAGAAGTGGTGAACGACAGCGGAAATCCATGTGACTACAACTGGACAACAGTTTGTCGGTGTCGGTGCAGATTTTCGGATTAGGGAACAATGCTATTACATTCTTTTGTAGATGGACGATGGTTTGGGACGAGGTCTTCTTAAAATGGCATGAACACAGTGGCGTGCCGTCCATGGAAGCAATGGAAGCAATGCTTCCTCTAGTTAATGCAAAAATAAGAATTTATTTTATAAAGTAAATTTAAATTATCAGGAATATAATATTTTATGATTTTAACTTTCATTCGCGGGAAGCAAATTTTACTCGCTACAATTTCGTCACAGCGTGGAAGTCTGAAATGTGGGCCATAGCCCAGCTTGCTCCACTCTAGTGATGGGTAGTGATGGGTAACTTGTGAGCGAGTCGTTCAAAATGAACGCTTCACTCGTTTGAAGTGTGAATGAGTTACTCATTTTTAGTGAACTAGTAGTTCAAACAGTTCATGAGGTTATCCAACTCATCCGTGCCAAGTGTCTTTCGTTTATTTTCTACTTCACTCATTCATACACTTCAACACTTCAAAGAGGTTAAATCCAACTCAGTGAATGCTTTACTCATTCCGATCTCGTTTGTTTGTCACTCTACTTCACTTTCAAATTCTTTACTTTGTGTTACCGTGGAGCTTTCAGGCAATACCAATAGCTGAAAAACACATATAATTTTTGAAGTGAAGCTTCTTTAGCCGCGGTAGGGGTAAATCGAGAGCTTGTGTAACGCTAAAAAAAGTCATGAAATTAATGTAACGCTCAAAATCGTCACGAAATTAGTGAGGTGTGACGGAACGGACTGCACAGAAAACATTCAACTCAATGATTAGGCTTATCCGAAGTTTAAAAAATTAAAAAAATCCAAAATTAAAAAATCAAAATCCAAAATAAAAAAAAATTATAAAAAAATTCAAAGACCCAAAAATTAAAAAAATCCAAAAGAAAAAGATCCAAACGTCCAAAATTCCAAAATATAAAATATAGAAAATCCAAAATTAAAAAATCTAAATATCCAAAATTTAAAACATAAAAAATTGAAAATTTAATAATTTAAAAATAAAAAACCAAAATTAAAAATCCAAAATTCAATAATAAAAAACGTCCAAAATTCCAAAATTTGAAACGTCCAAAATTCCAAAATTTAAAATATAAAAAATCCAATATTAAAAAGTCCAACAATCCAAAATTTAAAAAATCCAATAATCCAAAAATTAAAATTTTGTCGCGTGGCGTTCCACGCACACTTTTTTTTTTAGCATGATAACTAAATCAGTATGTACGTGTTTCTATCAATAATAAAACGAAAATTAAAATTTATTAATTGCCGATTAAGATATCCTGCAAATTAAATTATTTTATTGCAGTAACGTATTATTAAAAATATATATATAACTATTTTTTCAAACCATAAGAAATTTTAGATTAACGAAGTTGGAAACAGCGATGTTCCCTTTTTACATACCAAATAAGTCAAGTGTTTTATGTCAAGTCACGTATCTTTATGTCCCCCTCCGGTCTGAAAACAACCGTGCTTGCAAATCGCGTTGGATACCCCAAGTATTTCTCCCCAGGTAAATGTGTGTGAAAGAGAGAGCGTGAACTTTGTGAACGATGTTATGAGAAAGAACACTTCAAAGAGCACTTCATTTTTGAAGTGTTCATACAGAAGAGTGGCAAAGAAAAAATAGCTTATGGGTAAGGCCGGCCAGGAGGGAAAATGTACTTCACGAACGAACTACTTCATTTGAAGCGTTCACAGAGAAGAGTGAGAGATAGTGAAGTAGTTCACATAAATGAACTGGTTCGACCCATCAGTCTAGTGATGGGTAACTTGTGAGTGAGTAGTTCAAAATGAACGCTTCACTCGTTTGAAGTGTGAATGAGTTACTCACTTTTAGTGAACTAGTAGTTCAAACAGTTCAAACAGTTCACGAGGTTATCCAACTCAAGAAGTTCCAATTGTAGTTCGTTTATTTTCTACTTCACTCATTCGTATACTTCAACACTTCAGTGAATGCTTTACTCATTCCGATCTCGTTTGTTTGCCACTCTACTTCACTTTCAAATTCTTTACTTCGGATTACCGTGGAGCTTTCAGGCAATACCAGTACAGCTGAAAAACACATTTAATTTTTGAAGTGAAGCTTCTTTAGCCGCGGAAGGGGTAAATCGAGAGCTATGTGCAACGCTCAAAAATCGTCACGAAATTAATGTAACGCTCAAAATCGCGACGAAATTTGTGAGGTGTGACTGCACAGAAAACAATAACTCAATGATTAGGCTTATCCAAAGTTTAAAAAATAAAAAATAAAACATTTAAAAAATCCAAAATTAAAAAATCGAAAATCCAAAATAAAGAATTCAAAGACCCAAATTTTAAAACATCCAAAATTCCAAAATTAAAAGATCCAAAATAAAACCTAAAAAAATTAAAATATCCAAAATTTTAAAAAATCCAAAATTAAAAGATCCAAAATTAAAAAATTGAAAGATCCAAATTTCAAAAGTCCAAAAATCCAAAATTTAAAAATTAAAAGATCCAAATATCCTAAATTCAATAATCAAAAAATTCAAAATTCAAAAATAAAACAATTAAAAAATAAAAATCCAAAATTAAAAAAGTAGGAAATTAAAAAATCCAATATTAAAAATGTCCAAAAACCCAATATTAAAAAGTCCAAAAGTCCAAAATTCAAATAATCAAATTTGAAAAATAAAAAAATTAAAATGAGCTTCACTTCTGTCGCGTGGCGTTCCACGCACACCTTTTTTTAAGAAGATAACCAAATCAGTATGTACGTGATTCTATCAAAACTAAAACGAAAATGAAAATTAATAAATTGCCGATTAAGATATACCGGTACTGCAAATTAAATCATTTTATTGCAGTAACGTATTATTAAAAAAATAGATATATATTTTTTAAAACCATAAGAAATTTTTGATTCACGAAGTTGGAAACAGCGATGTTTCCTTTTTACATACCAAATAAGTCATGTGTTTTATGTCAAGTCACGTATCTTTATGTCCCCCTCCGGTCTGAAAACAACCGTGCTTGCAAATCGCGTTGGATACCCCAAGTATTTCTCCCCAGGTAAATGTGTGTGAAAGAGAGAGCGTGAGCTTTGTGAACGATGTTATGAGAAAGAACACTTCAAAAATGAAGTGTTCATATAGAAGAGTGGCACAGAAAAAATAGCTTATGGGTGAGGCCGGCCAGGAGGAAAAATGTACTTCACGAACGAACTACTTCATTTGAAGCGTTCACAGAGAAGAGTGAGAGATAGTGAAGTAGTTCACATAAATGAACTGGTTCGACCCATCACTACTCCACTCCTCCTGAGGTTATGAGGGGATGAAGTGCTTCGTGTATTTTCGTAAAATCGCCGAACGAGGGACAGGGCGGTTTGAATTTGCAGTTTCCCGCCGAGCCACGGGTCAAAATATGAACGCATTTAAAAGGCTGTTTTTATAAAAATAATGTTGAAACCATAGTGTTTTATGTATTCTTATGTGCCCTATGTTGTGTTGTAAAACCATAAGGTTACTTTAGCAAGTGTCAAGATACTTGTTTGCCCTCAAAATCGTCTTTTTTATGTGTGTTATGTACCTATGTACAAGCATAATTGGAAGAATAGGGGAATAGGGGAAGTGGTTCCCTGGCTCGACGTCACCGAACGAACTGTCAAGAGCATCATGCTATCTCCTTCCCTTCCCCTTGTGACTGGGTGGGAGACTGGCAAATATTTCTCTTTTACCACCCTCGCTTCGGCCTTGACCATGCACCCCATACATGATTTAGTTCAGTTCAGTATTTCAGTAAGGCTTCGCGGTCCTTCGCGCTGAGTAAAGCAGAATGTCCAAGTTGGTATTTTTGGCCATAGAAAAAAAAGATTATAGAAGATTTTGCTGCCAAAGATAGCCGAGTTGATTTGCTCTTCAAATAAATCGGGTGAGTTGTCATTTTTTAAGTAAAACTTCTTTAGTGGCGGTAGAGGGTGAATCGGGAAAATCAGTCACACTAAAACCGTCACGAAATCAATTCCTAACCAATCTAAAGGTATATTATCTATTTTATGGAACCCGGAAATTCATTACCGCGCAAATCTAAAATTAAAAATCCAAAATTAAAAAATACAAATTTCCAAAATTTAAAAAAACAATTAAAAATTGAAACATAAATTCAAAATTTAAAAATAAAAAAATAAAAAAATCAAAAATACCAAAATTGAAAAAATCTAAAAATAAAACATTTAAAATACTACAATACAAAATTTAAAAGTCCAAAAAATAAAAAATTCAAAGAATCAAAATTTAAAAAAACCAAAATTTAAAGATCCAAAAATTCAAAATTAAAAAAAATTAAAAATCCAAAATTAAAAAATACAAATTTCCAAAATTTAAAAAAACAAAATTAAAAATTATAACATCCAAAAATCTAAAACTTAATAAATAATAAAATCAAAAATTTAAAACCCCTAAAAACAACAATTTAAAAAATAAAAAATAAACATTTCAAAGATCAAAAATTTAAAAAATCCAAAATTCAAAGATCCAAAATTAAAAAGTCCAAAATCCAAAATTAAAAACGTCCAAAAACCCAATATTAAAAAGTCCAATAATGCAAAATTGAAAAAATCCAATAATAAAAAATTGAAAAAAATAAACAAATTAAATAAAGTTTTACTTCTGTCGCGTGGCGTTCCACGCACTCTTTTTTTTTTTTTTTTTTTATAGGCTTATAAAAATCTAGACTATATTGCTTCCCTCACCTAAATTTCACCGCACGCCACTGCATGAACAGTACAGTTGTGTATAACCCTAGAGAGTCTTGAACCATACATGGCTTGTAAACACCAATTTCAGGGAATTGTCTGTAGGATAGAGGATAGGATAGAGTGGTACATTTTCCATCAAAATTTGAATAATCACATTCAGAAACTATTATATAATCTAACTAGGCTTACATTACTTAACAAATTTCCTTTTGAACTTGGGATTACCGATATTTTAAATAATAAGGTTAGTAGAGGCAGGAGTCAAGCACTAGGAAATAAGTGTTGTACTTACTGCACATGTCTCTGATAGATAATTCTTGCTGGAGCCAACAAACATTTTTCTTCCACCAGTAGTACACAAACTGCCTGTGAAAGCTCATGGAACGTAAGTTTGAGAATCAGATTTCATGGATTTGTGTTGTAGGAACACCTGAGAACTATGTTCACATACGTTAACTATGTGTTAATGGTTTCTCTATGACTCAGGAACAAAACTTTATATTAATAATTTGGTAAGATCCCTACATCTTAACAATTTTCATAATAATAGGTTGGATAATAATTTTGTATAATCTTTTGCCATTCTACGAATCTCAATAAATATTATATTTTGACTTGTATAGGCCTATGTATGAAAGTTTGTGCAATATGTTTTTGCATCGTTTGTTTAGGAAAAATTTGCTTAAATTTTCTTGTATTTTTATGATGTTGAGTAGTGTGAATTGCGAATATTCTAAGTAGTGGTGGATGCAGAGGGGGATCCAAGGGGATATAACCCCACCCCCGAAATTTGAAAAAAGTCAAAAGAATAGGCTATAATTGCGAATTGGTAAAACAAACTTTATACATCTTTTTATATCTGTGTTTGGTAGTATTTGAATTGGCTATTTCTCATGAATTGAAAAGAGAGCATAATGGACTCTAGAATACAGAAAATATTAGTCTTTAGTCAACTGTGTCCAGTTCGAATTTTTACAGTCAGTTCCTCTTAGATACATCCTAACATTATCATCCCATCTTTGTCACGGTTCCCATCATCATGGTCTTCCCATTAAAATTATGATAAATGCCCATCTCTACTCTCATTCAAGCAACATATCTAGCTTGTAATAACCTTCTGCATTTATTTAATCTTATGATATTAGGAGAGCGATACAGACTGTAAAGTTTATTGTTGTATAGCTTTCTCCATTCCCCTGGCTTCCCAATCTTTTTGGTCCAAATATTTTTCTGAAAATTTTGTTTTCAAATACTATCAATATGTGATCATCCTGCAATGTGTCACATTCATACAAAACCACTGGTATGATTAAAGTTCTATAAATTCTTATAAATATAAGTGAACTTAATTCTTTTTTTTTTTTTTTGGAGTAAAACTTCTTTATTGGCTGTAGGGGTAAATCGAGAACTTGTGTCACGCTCAAATACCGTCACGAAATTAGTGTCACACTGAAAACCGTCATGAAATTACTAGGGTGTTTCGGAGCGGACTGCACAGAAAACAATCCACTCAATGATTAGGAGTAATCAAAGGAAACTTTTCAGACCTAGTACAAGGACCTGCAAATGGGAATAGTAGTAGTAGTAGTAGTAGTAGTAGTAGTAGTAATAATAATAATAATAATAATAATAATAATAATGATAATAATAATAATAATAATAATAATAATAATAATAATAATAATAATAATAACAATAATAATATTTACTTGCTCAATGGCAATAGACAATTCCTAAGCAATCTACTCTATTTTATGGAACCCAGAGGTTCATTACCGCACTTAAAAAAATCCAAACAATAAAAAGAAATCAAAGATCCAAAATTTAAAAGATCCAAAATTTAAAAGATCCAAAATTCAGAATTAAAAAATTAAAGATCCAAAATTAAAAAGTCCAAAAATCCAAAATTTAAAAAATAAGAAATCCAAAATTAATAATCCATATATTCAAAATTTAAAAAATAAAAAAAAATCCATAATTTAAAAAATAAAAAATGCAAATTAAAAAATCCAAAATCCAAAATTTAAAAATAAAAAAATTAAAACTTAAAAAAACGAAAATACCAAAATTGAAAAAATTTAAAAATCCAAACTTAAAAAATAAAAATTTCCAAAATTAAAAAAATTTAAATTTAAAAATCCAAAATTTTAAAAATAAAAAAATCAAAACTTTAAAGATCGAAATTTAAAAAAAATCCAAAATTAAAAATTCAAAGATCCAAAATTTAAAAATCCAAAATCCAATATTTAAAAAGTCCAAAACCACAATATTAAAAAGTCCAATAATGCATAATTGTAAATATCCAATAATCAAAAATTGAAAAAATTTAAATTAAAACAAGTTTTACTTCTGTCGCGTCGCGTTCCACGCACACTTTTTTTTTTAGATTTCTTTCTATCTTCTCAAATCCCTCCCCAAAAGAAAATTCGACATCCGCCACTGGTTCTAAGTGCACTTTTATCCAAGTCTTCAGTACTCTTCGTCTGTTCATGGGTGTAACAACTACTGGTACAGTGAATGGCATGTAGAACCTATTAGATATTGGTTTGGCACATGGAACCACATAGTGCAAAAAAGAAAACATTTTTCCAAAAAATTGCACTTTGAAATTTCCAATCCATTATTGGTTGCACCAATATGCTAATAGTAGAAGAGAGCACAAAGGGTACTGTTCCCACATCAATGCCGGTTTTTTAAGTTCACCAGTGAGATCTCCAACACAAGTAGAAAATAATCTACAAAGAAGCAGGCATTGTCACCAGTTTAACCATTTTATAGATAAAACTAGATAGTTTGAATAGGAGTCAGCCACATGTGAAACACTGAAGCTGGTAGCACTGATTAGTCAATCAATTTCTTAAATTACTTTGGTCCTGTCACTCATTTCTGTTGGAGGTTGAGTCAACCCCAGGGTCAAAGTGCCACCAGAAGAATAACCGTACTTTTCGGATGATACGACGCACTTTTTTACCTTAAAACAGTCTTGAATGTTGAGTGAGTCTAATGGTCCGAATTAACAAAAAATACGGTTAGTATAAGTTAATTGCTAATTTTGGCACAGACTGTATATCAGTGCACTTGTCACAATTGGTAAAATGAAGTTAGTGAGAAGCCAGGTATTCAAGGTGAAAAGAAAGGAGTGTTGGGTTCTTTCATACAAAAGGAGTTGTCTCTATGGGGTGGTCTAAATGAAGGCAATGATCTCTAAACAGCCTTGTTTCCTTACATTTACGTGGCATTGAAAACTGAAAGCGATTTGCACTGAATCCATTGTAGAAAGTTATTATTTGTGTATGGAATGATGTAATCATTCCTCTTAAAAAAATTCATTTAGAATAACATTTTTCCTTTAAATTGTTATCCTAAACTCAAGGCACGTCTTATGGTCCGAAAAATACGGTAAGTCAATTGATAAATCTCAAGACCTCATCGTGAATCGATCCCGCGACCTTCCGGCATGTAGCGCAGTTCCTTAACCACTACGCCACGCACGGCGTATCACGAATTATTAAATAGCACAGCTGTTATATAGGAAAATTATAGGAACTTTGAACCCTGATATACTCTTTACCTTACCGTACTAATCTCTCTATATATAAAAGGCGTTGTCCTGACTGACTGAATGAATGACTGACTGACTGATTGACTGAATGACAGGAATCAACGTACAGCCTAAACTATAGCCTAACAGGTAGAGACTTGGAATTTTGACAGTACCTTCGTTTCATAATGTAGGTGCTCACTAAGAAAGGATTTTGAAAAATTCTGATTCTAAACGCCAAAAATTAAATGTTTTTGAAAATACTTAATCCCTTTTTACATAGAATTATCAATTCCAAATCACAGAATATATTGTTGCCAAATGGTATATGATGGGCTTGGAAAAAACAAATGAAAGGCACTTTTGACAAATAAGAGAAGTTATCAAAATAATTCATGTTATAAATAAATATTACAGAATGAAATCCACTAAAATAATGGAATCACATAACTTTCTCTACTCTGGACATAGAGAAAACAAAACGAGGTATGGCACTGCCTTCTATATCTTATTAAGAAATAAAGAAGGCAGTGGGTATGGTAATGTGTATATTATTATATTATATCGCATGTTTTTGGAGAGAAAAGTATGAAAGTGATAATGCTTTCTGTTTAATTTCATTCCCAAAACGGCTTTATGGTAACATAAGAGTGGGAAATTTCCCGCCTCGATATTACAGTTTTATGTTACAGGAATTTCTGTTTCTTCTTACTTAAACCTCTACCAGGCTTGCTGTGCACTGTACAAGCGATGGGATGCAAAATTCTAGATCCTCTATGAGCCATAAAAAAACTATATCAAGCGTTTTCTGAGGGAGTAGTTTGAGTGTAATAAGTCGTTCATCCTATTTCAAATTATAAATGCCTATATAAGGACCTAGAATTTAAAATTGAAAATCCTTCATAAGTTAATTTCCAATTACAAAATACAAAACCCGGGCGACGCCGGGTCTTTTAAGCTAGTACTGTATAATAATTGCTTTAAAAAAACAGGTTAGATTCAACAGCATTACTTCATTATCTGTCTGTTAATGTCGGTTAATGGTATGTTACAATAATCTTTGAAAGACTTGAACATAATATCTGTTGGGGTGAAAAATCACTTTCTCGATGTTTCATAAATGGTCATGAAGTCATAAACAGTTCATCCGTGCAAAATTCTAATTGACCTTATAAGCAAACCTTAATTTTTTTCCCAGAAAAATTATCAGTTTAAACAGGTGTCACTTGATATAATATCTCAGTATTTATTTTATTTAAAAATTAATTAAAAAAATAAAAACAATGTTGGGAAGATGAATATAACAATTCGGGCGAAAATAACCCTCTCGATCTTTTATGGGTGTTCATAAGAGCTTAAACGGTATACCAGTGCAAATTCCCACGTGACACTTGAAACAGACCTTAAAAATTTGACACAAAAACTACCCTTCTAGATGGGGTAAAATCAGCTAACATGTCTCACAATCGATATATTTCCATGTTTTTACTTTCAAAAAACTTTTGGACGGATGAAAAGGGCATTTCGGGTGAAAACCACCCTCTCGTTAGGGGATGTTTATTAGGCGTGTGAAAATAGCAAAATACATAATTTGAGTAGAGAAAACTGCCTGGTTGTTTCCAAGGCGATAAAATAGCAAAATATATACTTCGAGAAGAGAAAAGAAGAGAAGAGATTCATAACTCATAAGTATGAGCATAGCAAACTATAATTATAGTTTTGGTAGAGAAAACTGTGTGATTGTTTCAATTGAGTAAAAAAAAATATATATACGTTGGAAGAGAAAATTCGGATACAAAAGCGAGAAAATAATAAAATATTGATTACAATTAGGTAGATTTACATCGAAAGTTTTCACCATTTAAGAGGACTCCTGTCTTGATGAAAAGATTGTAGCCCAGTCAAATGTTACAAAAAAAAATGCGTGAACTTACATTAAATGGAGTATTAATGATTTTTGGAGGGGAGTTTAGGACTATTACTGGGATCACAAATCCAGATTTGCAACCCCTCAGAAACCTGTGCTCGCTGAATGCCGGTCGAAATAAACAGCTTTTTTTTCGGTTTTTCGACAGTATCTCCTAAACTATGCGATTGTTGAAAAGAATCTTTCTTAGTTTTTGAAACGTAAATTAAATTTTCTAAAATATGAGATAAAAATCGTTTTTGTAAATTATATAGTTACCGAGATACGGCTTTTCAAAGATTGGCCTCTTTTTCCAAAAAGTAAAAATTTTAAGTTTTCTTCGTGTTTGGAACTGAATACCGGCAAAATTACACGTCCTACAGAAAAGTCAAGAGAACAAAAGTTGTAGGCAATTTAATAAGCTTTAATTTGAGCTATAGCTGGTTCTTGTAGCTTAGATAGTCTCGTCATAAATGACAAAAACCGAAAATATGAAAATATGCTTTTTTGGGTGAAAGTTGAATAACATCGTTTCCTCCACCAACACCTTAATTTTTTTAGTAACATGTTGGCGGATAATATCTTAAACTATTTGTGTGTATAAGTGTCTATGGGAGATGGATTTTGCCAGAAAAAAATATTTAAGCAGAATATTTCATAGAAATGTATTTACTTTTAAACCAATAGGCATATTTAAACCATGTGTGAGGTTCCTGGTATGGGATGGTATGGGACCTGGGGAGTCGAGGATGGGGTGATGTCTTCATCCTCACTTGAAGAACTGTCATTCTGGGCACATTGCATTTCAGCTCAGTTTTGCGGCAGCTGCAGCCCCCAGCGCAGCCCATCTTGCACTTGCACGAGATCAGTTCCAGAAGGGTTTGAGGAGCTGGTTCAACTTCCATTGCAATTGGAGTAAGCCCAACTCGTCCAACTTCCACCCCAATCCGTGAGTTTTTTCCACCCCAACCACTTTTGTACCTGCGAAAAAGTAGAATGAAAATTAGTTATTCTATAATATTTCAAAGCATACACATGGTGTACAATGAGAGTGTATAAGTGAACAACGAAATTTAAGAACATAATGATAGGAAAGGTACATAGACATACCTGGTGATACATACAATAAGCATGATATTTTGCAGCATCTGTGGTTGGTGACAAACGGGCGAGGTTGACTTTGGCTCTCAGGTCGTTGAGGGTGGTGTCAGTCGCTCCTTCATAAACTGTGACGAGATGCTTCTCCCCAGCTGCAGCTATTTTATCGTGACTCACATCTGGGTGGAGGAAGACCTCTGCTTGCCTGAATAGTGCTGGGTTCTTGAGGAAGGTTTGACAAATTTGGTTTTCCCCTGCCTGAAAGGGGCCCGGGAGAGTAATCAGAATTTCCGGTGGTGAACTATGTAGATGAATATTGGACGTCTGGCTCACCTCTTCTGAAAGTAGATGTATTTTTTTGGTACTCAAACCAACTAATAACCAGTGGCGTATCCTGATCTCTGATAAAGGGCGTGCTATGCTATCGTCCTACACAGAAAATGTACTTGATTCCTAAGTTAATTGAGAATGCAGATTAACTTTAACTGAACAGTTAAAAAAGCTTACTTTATTAAAGTAAGCTTGTTCTTTCTTTTAAAAAATGAAGGTTTTGTACTTATAAGATTTGAAGCTTTCACGGCGCTGATTAGTTAAGACGGCTTCTCGGGTTTATCAGCCGTGTCAAAATTATTAGGCTCGAGCTTACGGCAAATTTCACTCAAGATACTGCGAAATCTCCACCGTACGTAACCTATTCCCTTCTTCACCCCGCGGTCAGGATATCGCCCTTCTTCAAAACTCACAGCACACAAGTTCTAGCCTCGAGGCAAGTCCACGCCTAACGTACCGCACAGAAACTCATTCTGATTACCGAAACGTAGCACACAGGTGACAGCCTCGCAGCGGGACCCTTGTTTTCTCATTTCAGCAATGAAAATGACACTGATTTTTCTACAATTTACTGAAAAAATAAGATATTATGAATGAATATATTCCATCTAGAATTAGGGCGTGCGGCGCACGCATAGCACCAATAGAGTATACGTCCCTGCTAATAACACAAGCAGGTTCACATCTTCCACGATGATTACAACCTTCTCAGAAGAGTAAGCTTTGGTGATGGCAGCTCTAACAATGTCAGCGTCAGCGTCCTCTTCTGTCACCTCAACATCGTGCTGCTCAAATCCAGTTTTCAGTAGCTCTATCAGCCTATGCTTATTAGTGTCGTTCGATAAGAACTTCTCTTGCGTGATGTTGATGGTAGTTGAAGCTGATAGGAAAATGCCACTGCAGTTGAGGGCGGAGTATCGTCTGAGACGTTCGGCGCTTTTGGTACTTTTTTGAGAGGCGTCCTACGGGTATCCATCGAAGACAATGGGTTACATCTGTCCCAAAATGGTTTTTCACAAAATGAATGTAGCCGTCAATAATGGTCTTCACTGATGCGTTTTGATGCCACACACATTTGAGGAGCAAGTAGCCACCATCGAGCACGATGTGGATATTGGCGTCTCGGGACATGTTGGTAGTGAGGGATGTGAAACACGAATATAGAGCGGCCTTAGTTCCCTTCCTCACTCCAGCTTCGTTGAAAAGAGACATAGGGTAAGGGGGCAATTTATACTTGCAGTGGGCTTTCAACTCTGCGTCGGATTTTTATGGTAATGCTAACTTGCTGAAATATTGTGAGAGGGTCAACTTCAATCTTCTTATTAGTGACTTGTGTGGAATTATTGACGCTTGCCAAGGTAACAACTTGCAACGAAGGTAACAACTTTGTCTTTACGTTTGAATCCAACTTTCCCATATGTCTGGTTTTCTATGTTAACCACTCCTTCTGTTCCCAGTTCCTTGACAATTTAACAATTGACTTCATAGCCTCCAACAATCCCACTGCTAATAGAAACTATTTTTTCAGTAACGGGGAACTGATCTCGTGCAAGTGCAAGATGGGCTGCGCTGGGAGCTGCAGCTGCCGCAAAACTGGGCCGAAATGCTCAGCTTTGTGCACTTTCTGCAAGGAAAAAATTCTGCCGCAATGTGCCCACACCCCAGAATGACAGTTCTTCAAGTGAGGATGAAGACATCACCCCACCCTCGACTTCCCAGGTCCCATACCAGGAACCTCACACATGGTTTAATTATGCCTGTTGGTTTAAAAGTAAATACATTTTTATGAAATATTCTGCTCAAAAAAAAATGTTTCTGGCAAAATCCATCTCCCATAGACACATATACACACAAATAATTTATATACACAGTTATAAGACATTCTCTGCCAACATGTTACCAAAAAAATTAAGGTGTTGGTGGAGGAAACGATGTTATTCAACTTTCACCCAAAAAAGCATTTTTTCATATTTTAGGTTTTTGTCATTTATGACGAGACTATCTAAGCTACAAGAACCAGCTATAGCTCAAATTAAAGCTTGTTAAATTGCCTACAACGTTTGTTCTCTTGACTTTTCTGTAGGCCGTGTCATTTTTCCGGTATTCAGTTCGAAACACGAAAAAAACTTAAAATTTCAACTTTTTGGAAAAAGAGGCCAATTTTTTAAAAGCCGTATCTTGGTAACTATATAAATAACAAAAATGATTTTGATCTCATATTTTAGAAAATTTAAGTTACTTTAAAAAAGCTAAGAGAGATTCTTTTAAACAAACGCATAGTTTAGGAGATATAGTCGAAAAACCGAGAAAAGTCCGAAAAAACCTGTTTATTTCGACCGCCATTCAGCGAGCACAGGTTTCTGAGGGTTGCAAATCTGGATTTGTGATCCCAATAATGGTCCGAAACTCCCCTCCAAAAATCATTAATACTCCATTTACTGTGAGTTCCGAAGTAACATTTGACTGGGCTATTGTTAAATCGACATAGAGCAAAGAAGCTTTGTCAGGGGTAGAAAACATTTTTGCACCTCGAATCGACTTTCGTTTTATTTAGGGATTGTAATTTGACCTTGAAATAGGGCGATATCATACCTCCGCTTTATTTCAAACCGATTTCTTTAAAAATAATTTTAAAACCCTCCCTGGATAACCAGCCCGTTTGTTACTTCTTTTTACTCGCGGAATTCTAGTTGCCCCTGTATCCGCACCTCACAATTGTCTCTACTAATCCAGCTTTAGTTGCCGTTTAGTCAGTAGTTTGCACTTGTATCTGTTTTCACCGAATTTTTGTTGCCGCTGTATCTGCATCGAGCAATTGAATCTGTATTCACTGAACTCTAGTTGCCGATGTATCTGCACCTTTCACCGAGCTTTAGTTGCCGCTTTATTGGCACTTTGCACTTATCTCTTTACTCACCAATTTCTAGTTGCCCTTCTTTGACTTTAGTTGCCACTTTATTGGCAGTTTATACTTGTCTCTACACTAATCGAGCTTTAGTTGCGGCTTATTCTGCACTTTGAACCTGTTTGTGTACTCACTGAGTTCTAGTTGCCGATGTATCCGCACGTTTCATCGAGCTCTAGTTGCCGATGTATCTGCACTTAGCACTTGTATCTGTACCCACAGAGTTTTATTTGCCGCTTTATTGGCACTTTGCATTTGTCTCTAAACTCACTGAGCTCTGGTGGCCATTTATTGGCACTTTGCACCTATCTCTGTACTAACAGGATTTTAGTTGCCCTTTTATTAGTACTTTGCACTTGTCTCTAAACTCACCGAGCTCTACCTATCCTTTTTTGGCACTTTCCACTTGTCTCTGTACTAATCAAGTTTTAGTTGCCGGTTAATCGGAATTCTGCATTCTTTTCTGTACTCACCGAGGTCTAGTTACCGATATATCCACATCTCGCTACTTGACTCTGAATTCACCTAGATTTATTTGCCGCTGTATCTGAACCTTGCTCTTGTCTGTGTACTCACCGAGTTCTAGTTGCCGCTGAATCCACACACCTTGTCTTGTCTGGGTACTCACCGAGTTCTAATTGCCGCTGGATCCACACCTTGCTCTTGTCTGTGTACTCACCGAGTTCTAGTAGCCGCTGTATCCAGACGCCTTGCTCTTATGTGTATACTCACCGAGTTCTAGTTGCCGCTGTATCCGCACCTTGCACTTGTCTCTGTATTCTGTCTGTGTGAGGTTGTACGCCGTCATCACCTCCACGAATTTCCGTGACATGGTAGCGTGTTGTGTTTTTCGTATCCTCAGGTCGGCAGAGGTCCCCGTTGCCTCCTCGTCCACCTCGATGTTCTGCTCCATGGCTGCAACATAACACAAGCTCGTACTCTGTCTCCATTACTCTCCTATTTAAACTCCTACTCAGCCCTTACTTACTCTTTAGTTTGGATCGAACACTGTTGGCAGTTTTTTTTACATCGGCCATCAGATCGTCCAGCTCTTGTTTCACTTCTGCAACAAGGAAAGTGGCGCCATTTTGAGCTCATCTGAAATCACAACCATTCTCAAACATCAAAACTAGATTGGCCTCTTTTAGGGCCTCGGATCATGCACCACAACAACCCGTGATACAGTTACACAGTACTGTGGTCATACTTTATGGGAAAAAGGTAGAATCGGGATTACCCGAGTTTTCACTCCCACTCCTATAATTGTGAAATATGATTTTTGGTGCAGGGGTATTTTATTTTATTATGAAATATTATTTTGTTGTTTATAGTTGTGACAAATTATGTTTGGTGCAAGGGTCTTTTATTATTCAGTGAAAGGAAAACTCGGGTGAACCCGATTCTACTCTTATTCCCACTTTATATCACAATATTACGTTATGTGAAGGTGATGTGGTGATGATGAAACAGTATGGTGATTTAAATGGTGAACATTAGTATATGGAAGATGAGACTTTGATGAATCTTATGAAATCATGACGAATATATAATAACAACAACACAATGTTAACAGCAATATAATGTTACTCTGAAAACCCAGACAAATAGAAACACATGATCTAGTAGAAGCCAATGAGAAGTGCTGAAGAAGTTCTTTGTTTCAATGACAACACCAAAACCACCTTTGCGCAAGTCAGAAATATTCCGATACCAACATTCATACTGCTCAATAGGCCTACTACCTTTCCATAAGGATGAAGTTTTTCAGTTTTAAATGTTTGTGATACGCTGATTGGAAGTGTTGGGGCTGTTCTGGTTGCTAATGTTCAAAATCCCTGTTCATAGTCAAGGGCAGATCAGAAATGGACCTGTATTATGTATTCCTATGTTCAGAATGCACGTGTTGCTATGTTCAGAATGTTCGTGATTCCTGTTGCTACGTTCACAATATCCCTGTGCATATAATTAATAAAATTCAGAACATCCCTATCCATTGTACGGAGAATATCCCACTTTGAAGTATTCAGAATGTCCCTGTTTGTATGTTTACGTTCATGGTGTTCACAGTATAGTGTGGTGTTTATGGTGTCCATTGATGTTTGTGTGCTCTCGACAGCTCTTTCTTAGCGTTCAGAATATCCCTTTCATTTTGTTCAGAAAGTCCCTGCTCATCGCATTCGATTAGCATCTCAGTAGTTTCATAAAATCCTTTATTTATGTTCACTATATTCCTGTTCGTAGTATTCTCTATATCCCTGTTCAACGGCGTTGAATATGGCCCACTTCGTTGTGTTCAGAGTAGCCTGTTTTATATTTTTATATGTGTGTATCCACAAACAATATTTCCTTGTAGCATGGACAATATCCTTATTCATAATGTCAAGATGCTCAGAACATTAGTTATTAGTTTTTCATATTTACCTCTTCCGGCGTTCAGTACATCCCTACCGTGTTTAGAGCATCCCCTGTTGTATTGTTCAGAATATACGTTTGAATACACAGAATATTCCTGTGTTCCGTTAATAGGTTTAAAAATACTCTTTTGGTGTTCAGAATATCCTATTTGTATGTGCAGAATAGCTTTGTTTATATGTTTAGAATATGCTCGTTATAATGTTTAGAATTTTTATGTGTTTTCAGAATATATTTTCTTTGTATTTAAAAGAACCCTGTTTGTTCAGAATACTCCTACACATATACTTAACTATTTCTGTATTTATTTATCTTTATACAACAGAGCTATAACAAGCAGCAAAACAGAAGAATTAGAAAGAAGGTACGTAATATGAACACAGAAAAAATACATACCTATTAATTATACGCATGCCATAAAGAAAAGAATGATAAAAAGGACGATATAGAGAGAGTGAACGATGTGGTAACTTTTCCCCTCTCTTTGTATTATTTTTATTTATTTATTTATTTGGTATTATTATATTTTATTATTATTATTATTTATATTTATTATTATTATTCTGTGAGCTGTATTTACACTTTACACCCTTTTTGAGTATAATTTCTTTCTGGAGCTGACTATAATGTTATTACTGTATAATGCAACATAGTTATTAGAATCAGGTGACACTAATTAACATAACTTATACAGAGTGCGGCACGTAAAACCGGCCCGACGTAATATTATGGTATATTGCGTTTTTTTACATTCATACGTACAGGATCGGTTCAAAATGCTCCCAGGAACAGACCACCATCTGTCTGCACACCTGAATTACAGAGGCAGGTGCAGAAGATAATGACAAGAAGTCCTCGTAAGTCAACCAGGAGATTGAATCAACAGGTTCACACAAGTGAGAGAAGTTGCAGACGTGTTTTAAGGGGACTGAAGTTAAAACCGTACCGGATAAGTGTTGTGCAAGAACTGAAGGAGCCTGACCTGCAGAAGAGGGTGAATTTCTGTTCATGGCTGTTAAGAAATGTTGCCAGTGGTGTCTTGGACCCATTAAGGCTCATCATGAGTGACGAGGCGTGGTTCCACCTGTCTGGGTACGTAAATTCCCAAAACAACCGGTATTGGTCGACAGAAAATCCACACTCAATCCACCAGTTACCCTTGCATGACGAGAAGATTGGTGTTTGGTGTGCCATTTCCGCCACACGCGTTATGGGGCCCATATTCTTTGATACGACAGTGAACAGTGACGTGTATTTGGGAATCCTGGAGGATTTTTATTCAAACTTGACAGAAGAGGAGCGTCGGTTATGTTACTTTCAGCAAGACGGTGCAACATGCCACACATCAGCTGTATCATTGTCCCGTGTGCATGAGATGTTCACACCAGAGAGGACAATCAGCAAAGGCTTGTGGCCTCCTCGGTCACCAGACTTGTCCACTTGTGACTTTTACTTGTGGGGACTGTTAAAGAGAAGAGTATACGAAACAAATCCACACACAATTGAAGAACTCAAGACCAGGATCCAGGATGTCATCAATAGCATCACAACACAAGAACTGACAAGGGTATATAAGAATATCCTCAAGCGTGCTCACATGTGTGTTGAAGTGGGCGGAGGACACTTTCAGCACCTACTGTGAAGGTGAATAGTCATATTCAATACATTACATTTCATTTTATGTGTCATATTCAATATATTACATTTCATTTTATGTTCATTTTTTGTGTTGACTTTACGGGCCGGTTTTACGTGCCGCACCCTGTATTAAATCAAAACATCACTATAAACGACTGTACGTGATAATATATAATTACGAATTTGGAAATTAAGATTTAATTGCTCAAAATATTTAGTATCCCCAAATTTAACGTATTCTGAAATATTTCAATAAATTTCACTCATCAAATATTACAACTTGAGTTTTCTTGCTTTCACGTACTATACAAAATTCACGCGGCTGGACCATGACACAGAGGTCCGATGGATCTCCTGGTAGAATGGTTGGAGAGGAGACACTGAAAGGAAAACACTTCTACAGTTAAGTATAAAAAAATAGAGCTGAATTAATGTGCAATTGGCTCGTTGGGACCTTTTGTCAAATAAAAAAAGTAACAATTTTAATAATTCCAAAATGTATTATAAATATACTGCTCATTTAAATAATTCCTTGAAAGATGTGACTATACTTGGACAGTAGCGGCTCACGGCTCAAAACGAAAGTGTGCTGCAAATACTATTTCATACAGCAAAATTAAAATATTTTTAAAAATTATTAGTAGGCCTATCTAAACTGCTCGTCTCTTAATCCATCTCTGGGAACTCTCACGCGATTTTCTCTGCCCTAATTAATTTTTGCTAATTTCTCTCCTTTCGTCGAACGTTGTGTGGGTTGTGTGACGAGAGAAAATAGCAAAAATAAAAATAAAAATTAATAATAATAATAATAATAATGATAATAATAATATTAATAAATACTAATAATATTAATAAATAATAATAATAATAATAATAATAATAATAATAATGGCAAGGAAAATCAGGTGAGAGTTCCCCGAAATGGAATAAGAGACAAGAAAATAGTATTTTTAATGATCGAGGTAGAGGAAGTCGCTTAGTGTTCCCGGTGCGACAGAATACTTAATCGGGGTTGTGGAATCCGGGTTTTTCTGAATTTAACACATTCGAATTTGGCGGTGAAGATGAAAAGTATCGCTTACTCGCTACATCACGGCCCCCTACCGTCAGATGGTGGAAGATCTTCTCACATAACTAACAGCGTGTCCGCCGGTGAGACGTGAACCTCCCTCAGAATCTCACTCTGGGCTGCCCGCAGCCGCAGCACATTCTGCAGGTTAAAACTCCCATATACGCCATGCAGTCAAGGTTCAGCATGACGTCACAGGCCTACGAAAGATGTGCTGTTCACAGAATAGCATCATGGTGCCGGAATGGTAGTATTCACATTACCGACTCTTGACTCCCAAGCTACCAGCTAAGAAATTCTCGCGTGGACGCGCCAAGTTCAAAATCTACGCAAAGAAAATATAATATTGCGTTTGAAAATAACATTATACGACGAGCAGAAAACAAGCTGTGTGCTGCAGCACTGCAGCACATAGGAGAAACCGCCACTGGAACGGCAGACCTGAATGTTGAACTTGTATGTAGGTCATGAACTTATTTAGTAATATTACGATATACTCTGTCGCCTATTCAACAGGGAAACACCAAGACGTGAAAATATTATATGATAAAGAAATAACATTGAAAACAGTTCTGAACTGGATACACTAGTCATATAATATGTAATGTCTTAATCAGCGAATTCAATGTAGCCTAATTTGGATTAAGCTGAGTAAACCTTTTTCAATTAATCATTACAGAACAAACATCTTACATCTAGATAAACATAAGGTGGCCGCACAGAGAAAAAGTAGTAAATCTGTATTACATAATAAATATAATTTAGACTGAACTACTCCATAATCAATTCTCCTAGCAAGCGTATTATTTAAGATTTTAGAAATCCTAAAGCTCTATCCACAATGTGCAGTCGGCAGTTGGTAGTCGGTAGTCGGCAGTTTGCAGTTGCAATCGGCCGCTTGGGAGCAGCACTCGAGCCGTCTACAATATGCAGTCGACATTGAGGTTAGGGAAACATTTTACAGTATAAAAAAGGTGGAGGAATCGCTTTATAATTGCATAATATATGTTATAAACACATCTTGCTTTCTCGTAGTATGCTAATCTGTGTATTTGCACTAGTAAATAATTTTCAATCTCGTAATATGTTACTTGCAGTCGTGCAGTTGGTAGTCAGAGATGAATTTCTCTACTGCCGACTACTGACTACCAACTGCCGATTGCCTGCTGTCGACTGCAACTGAACATTGTGAATGGCGTCCACACGTTATACTTCCACTACCGACTACCAGCTACCAACTACCGACAGCCGACTGCACATTGTGGATGGAACTTAAAGCAGTAAGATAATTAATTACTCTGTAGAGAACTTATTAAAATTCTCCAGGCGGAGTTATAACCAAATCTATACTCATTTCCTAGTCCTCCATTCTCATTTATTACGTAATTAGATTGATAAGAAATTAATCTTATGCGTAATAATCAATTAGTTGAAGGCTAAAATATAATTTTGAAGAGAACCAGGAAAATTGAATTCAAAGCATTATAGGTCCCACTCAACCCATAAGTAAGGAGACACCCCAACGAGTAATTATTGTTGTTTAGCTACATCAGAACAGTGTATAAGGTCCAGGAACAAATGTCAGAACAAAAAGCAACCGTCACCCACAAGGAAACCTCGGAATGCGCAAAAGAACCCACGCGCAGCTGTTACACGCACGCCACACGCGTAAGAAGCCAAAAGTCGGTACAACGAAATGTGGATATTTAATGTAATCGTTGAAAGTGTGAAAGAACTGAGTGAAATCTTTTGAAACTGAAAAAATAATAGAAAAGAAAAGAGAGGGAAATTCTTGAAAAATACACCTAACAATTTGCACAACATTGCGTAGTGATTGAAAATACTGGGATAATGAAGTGAAATTTATTTGTAAAGATTTAAAATAAATATTTTTAAAAAGACACTGAACATCAAGTAGATGTGTTTTGCATTGTAAGGAATGCAGAATTTTATTAATGTATTGTGATTCTAACTGTTTGAATATAAAAAAAAATTATCTAATAAATCCTTTTTCTATAATTAAAATTGATTCGTGAAATTAAGTCATGATGTACAGAATATCTCTGCTTGTATGTTCAGAAATTGCCTATTTGTATGTTCAGAATATCCTTCTAGGTTTGAAATATTCACGTAGTTGATACCAGACAGAATATTACTCTTTATGTGTTCAGAATATTACTGTCTGCTTAGGATATTCCTATATGTAAATTAAGGGTATCCCTGTTTGATAGGTTAAGAATATCCCTATATGTATGTTCAAGATATCCCTGCGATAAACGTTAATGAAATTTCTGTTTTTGTGTGCAGGATATCTCTGCTTGTAAGTTCATAATATCCTTGTTTGTATACGTTCATAATATCCACATTTATACGTTCAAAATACCCTTGCTTGTAAGTTTAAAAAGCCCTATTTGTTCGGATATCGCTGTTTGTATTCACGATAACCCTGTTTAAACGAGTTTAAACGAGTTCGAATGCTCATAATATCTCTGTTTGTATGTTCGAGATATCCCTGTTCGAATATTCAACATATTCATGTTTGTTTGTTCAGAATATCTCTGATTAAAAATTCAAAATATCCTTGTTTGTATGTAAACAGCGAAACAGACTTATCTTTAGCTTTGTCCAAATAGTTGAGATTTCCTTTTTTGTGTGCAATTAATACGTTCCGGATGCTGTTCACACAGATTGCCGTTTCTATCCGTGTTGTTCAGTACTCAGTAAGGGAATCTCCACTCTGTGAGATGTGACCAGCGTTGTTAAAATAGCAAGACAAATCAGAAATGATTAAAATCTCAAATAAACGCAATAAAAAGTGCAGGGTAGCCCTTATTCTGAATGGGAATGGGTCACCGTAATCTACAACTGAAGCACGTGATATCGCAATCTCCTAGGTTAAGTATTAATTTTATTTGTATTTTGACTTTTTGTTCATAGTGAGAAAGGCTGTTTATACTGTTCATTACGCAGGTATTTCCGTCCAGTGCTCAGAACTCGTTGGTTCGTTTCCCGTATAAATATTCTGTTGTAGTCATCTCTCTGTTCGTTAGTGTTCAGGGCCGTGGAAAGAAAGCAAGGACCCCAGGGACAAATTTTCCCGGGCCCCCGCCAAATACTAAATTCACTACCCAACTCGCCCTTTATAAGTATGCAACAAAAAGATTATGTAATGATATTACATAATTATTAAGTGCCAGAATGGTACCGATACTTTATGAGATTGTCTGGTAGACAGGAAAATATCTGTCTGTCTGTGTGTCTCTAAGCGCGATAACTCAAATACGCTTTATCGGATTTTCATAAAATTTGGTATACCATTTAGGCTTATAACGCCCATGGGATGAAGCCTATTGATTTTGGACCAATCGGTTAACTGATACCGGGCACGAAATGGAAAAATACACTAAAATGTTCTAATTAGGAAAAATTTTATCTGTATGTACCAGTTTAATCTTTTGAAAATTATGATTTTAAGTGCCGAACGTTAGTGAGGTCTACTGTTGAGTCCAAAAGGATTTCTGCTTTTACTTTTCAAAAATAGCAATTTTTCATCAAGAATAATCCATTTCAGATTAACTGATTAATTCCGTGTCACCGTTATATGACAGGAAAATGCAGATAAAATAAACACATAAAACATAATTAAGCTATTTTAGACCTATAACCAATTTTATTTTAGAGTAAATTTAGAAAGTAAAAAATAAAACCTGGTCGGCTGGGCCCCCTTTCGGGGCCCGGGGCTGTAACCCCGGCTGCCCCTCCCTCTCGTCGGGCCTGGTAGTGTTCCTGGTGTTTCAATTTGTATTCTAGTGTTTAGGACCGTATTGACAGTGTTCAAGACTTTTATTTTTGGCAGGATTCAGGATTTTTTGTTGCTGGTGTTGTGAACATGACAACAGGGTTCAATGTTTTCTATTGTCAATGTTAAGTGTTCATATTGATTGTGTTTAGGATTTTTGTTGTTAGTGTTAAGTAAAGTGTTGAGAGGGTTCAAGATTTTTTTATTGCTAGTGTTAATTGTTCATGTTGACTGTGTTCAAGATTTTGGTTATTAGTATTAAGTATCCATGTCGACAGTGTTCCGGATGTTCTGTTGCATATTGACAGTATTGACAGGATTTTATTTTACTATTGTCAACTGTTCAGAATTTTCTGTTCCTAGCGTCAAGTATTCGTGTTGGCAGTGTTCAGGATATCTGTTGCTAGTGTTTAGTGTATTATCAGCGCGATACCGTGCTTGACAGTCGGCGAACTTTGAATTGGCAACAATGAACGCCGTCTAGCCTTTAACTCCTTCAGCGCCAGTCATATTATCATATTGTATCCACGAGCATAGTGAACGATGTTGCCGCTTTTCACATATCTTTATTATTATTATTATTATTATTATTATTATTATTATTATTATTATTTTCTTGATACATACAATATTATTTATAACACACATCAGTACTGTTACACTATTGTGTACTGTGTTTCGAAACAATTATTCTCTCCATTTAATAAAAGTGTCATTCGCCGTAAACGAAAAAGATGTCGCTGTGCTATTTGAACTGTTATTGAAATGTGAAGACCCTGGGAAAGCGTCTCTTTCGATTCAGGGCATGTTAATGATAAATATACATTGGAAGTGACCCTGACTTGCAAAATAATTAATTTTTTTATGGTGTCGCCCACCCAATAAATAAATAAACAAATAACTGACAATCGTGTCACTTTGTGTAATTCTAGCGGGACTTCAAATCAAATCAAATAAAACGGAGATTGCTGCAAGAAAAATAATATAAGTCAGCATTGAAAAATCTTTAAGCAAACTGCGTCAACAGTTAGTCTATAATGAAAACTCCTCAGAAACTCATAACCAAAAGACAACTATTTTGGACAGAAATCGACAACTTCTCTTATGATATAGGCCTACATAGGAAAGTTTATATGTATTATTCAAAGGGACAAGCACCCACCATTCAGGACTTCCTATATTATAAGAAGTCTGGAAGTTCCTTAAAAAGAGACAAAACTAAGAATGCTGTTGAAAAAGAAAGCTTGGATTCGTATATCGCTACCGCACCCTAACCGGTACCTACCTGACTAGGCTTAAGAAATTAATAAAATTATGTAGTACTATAATCTCAACTTCTTTTATCTTTCCAGGCCCTCTGGCTACATGGAACCATCATCAGGACATTTTGTTTTGTAGATTCACATTTAAAAAGAATGAAACTGTTTCACTAATGACGTCATTGCAAATTGAAATAAGCAAAACTTAAAATGTTATTAAAACATAGGAAAATGCACTTCTTCTTGTGTGAAGGTAAGAAATTAAGAAAAGGAGGTATAAGTGTACATTCGTATTCGAGATATGGTACGAGACATGATGTGACGACGATTGATCGTGATACTGCTCTCTCAAAGCCCTTGTCTCCAGTGGCGGATCCATGTTGTCTGGCTCCCGGGGCAAAAAGATAATTCGGTGCCCCCAGTCATAGGCGTAACCAGGCCGACCATATGGGGGGGTTATAAAGGAATACCTCCCAGGGAGAGGGGGGTCCGGGGGTCCTCCCCCGGAAAATTTTAAAAATTAAGATGCAAAATAACGAGTTTTAAGCTTCCGGGGGTCCACGCCCGGAAAATTTTAAAAATTAAGACCAAAATAACGAGTTTTAAGCTTCAGGGGGTCCTCCCCCGGAAAATTTTAAAAATTAAGACGCAAAGTAACGAGTTTTAAGCTTCCCACGCTTTATACTTGTATTAAGTAATTTATGGGCAGACTTAAAAAAATTATACAATTTTCCTCTTTATAATCAATGGGGGGGGGTTCAAACCCCCAAACCCCCCCCCTCGGTACGCCTATGCCCCCAGTTAAATAACGGCAGTAAATTTTTATTTGATACTAATCATAACTATGTAAATTAATACAAACAGATGGTTTAATATGAACTATAAAGCATGATATAAACAATATCGTGGTTCCATTGCATTATTTTATTAATGAACGGATAGTGTACGACTTACATTAAGACAAAAGTAAATTATTTAAAAAAAACATAAACGCCAAGTTAACTTTAACACAGAATATTTTAAAGAAATACAAAAATTAAACTATAGGCCTACTTGCAAAGATATGGCTAATAATAGAACACATGGATAAAATATGTAATAGGACGTAATTTTCTTCACACAAACATTCAATTTTGATGAAAAATATAAGTTACTCACAACGACTGTAAAAACAGACTTACACAATAAGAAATAAATGATAATATTATATAAATAAAAACATTACACAATAAGAAATAAATTATAAAATTATAAAAATAAAAGCAACACTATTTCGTACTGTGTAATTTTACTAACATTCCTTAGAGTAAAACATTATTTACAATTTATTATCAAGGAAATAGACTAATCAAAACTTGACACAAATCAAAAACAAAAAGGCAAACTTTTATTCTAAAACTTTAAATTAAGTTGAAATATGAGTTTTTCTTTCCGCAAAAGTCTTAATAATATTATCATATGAGATCTTTGAAGCTAACTGATGTTCAATGTTAAAAATACCGAGGTTTGTAAGGTGCTCTTGTGTCGTCCTGTTTCTTAAGTATGTTTTTATTATTCTTAACTTACTAAACCTTCTTTCACTGATGCAACTGAGACAGGAATTGTTATAAAAATTCTAAATTCGGTTGCCACATTCGGATATGCTTCCTGAAGCCCATTAGGGCAAATTACGATCAAGAGTTTTGCAGGAGTTTTCATTGTCGGTGTCAGGTCGGTCCCCTTATATGTGCCCGGGGCAATTTGCCTCCCTGGCCTCCCTAGATCCGTCACTGCTTGTCTCTCGCGAAAAAAGAATAATGATTCTTCACGCTGGAGCGATCAAGGATGGGTTCTTAACAGTCGATATCTTTCTTCTATTGGGTGAGTCGGTAGCACGCCTGCCTTTCACTACGGCGGCCCGGGTTCGATTCCCAGCCGGGTCGGGGATTTTTCAGTAGTGAAAGCTCCCCTCCCCGGGGTCAGGACTGGGTGTTTGTCAGTAGGTGAAGTCTTAGGTTAAGATAATGTACATTGTGTGCGATTCCTTAATTATTATATCTTTCTTCTATTGAAGAGACAATGAATGAGACAAATGCAGACGTGTTTGAAAAGTTATTTCAGAACTGTATGTTGAAAAATCTACCTGATGAACTTTATTGTGTTTAATAATAGGCCTACTGCTTATCATTCTCGTTTAAGTAACAAGTCCCAACACGATCATTAAAATAGTCGTTATCATGAGGTTCATGAATGATCCCTAATCCGGTCCCCAAAAAACGGTGCTACTTGAAACAATAAAAGAAGCTAATATAGGCTACATCCCGAATACGTTAATGATAAGCTAGGGCATGAGGTGTTGCGGCTTTCGCCAATCTGTGATCATGGATAGACTCCAGTTTTGGGGATAAATGCGTCCAGTACGTCAAAAGAGATAGAACAAAGAACGGGTAGAACAGTTAAATAAATATAAACTGTAAAATGATTATTACATAACCATTAATTTAGTCCTATAATTATTACGTAGTGAATATATTTTATATTAGTTATTATTCTCTTGCGTTAGGTCTACTTGTCTTGCATTGCTCTTAGTGAAAAAAACGCGGTATAGTAAGCTATTTATTTCATACCCAGGCGGCTTCCTTTGTTGGGAGAAGAATTTTGTTGCCAGCTCAATACATATTATTTATTGTCAGCCAATAAAAAAATATAAGAATGTTTTGTGAAGCTGCTCGTCTACTACGCGTGGAGTTTGCAAGATCTAGTGGCAGTGAACAATAAAATGCTTGTGAAATAATTAGACCTAGGAATGACTGAGGTCAGTGATACCAATGAGAGAACATTGCAACGTTGCTTTTGTTTTGGAAAGAGGAAACCGAGACGTCAGACTTGGTCAGATCAATTAACATAAAAATAAAAACAAAATAAAAATTAAAAAAACACCGACTTCATGGTTCATTCCTTTGAAGCCACCTGGGTATAGAATGAAGAGCTCTACTATAGCTACGCTATTCCTAGTAAAGCAATGCCGGTATGCGCATCGAAGAACGGCAATTTATTTTAATCCAAACTGTCAACTACGCTATCGCGTCGATATTTCAGTGTTCAGCATATCCTGTTAAGTGTTCACGTTGACAGGATTCAAGAATTTCTGTTGCTAGTGTTGTGTTCCACATCCCCCCCCCCCAATCCTGCCATCTGCAGTTGGTACATAACGAAGCTGTCGGAGGGTAGGCCTAGTCCCTCTACCGATGTAGCGCCAGGGAGACTAGTTTAGTTCAGTGTTGCGTTCATATTCACAATGATCAGACTTTATGTTGCTAGTGTTAAGTGTTAGTGATGACAGTGTTCAGAATATCATTCACATTCATTTATTCACACCATGAATGTAATCCCTGAGCATAATGCTCACGATGGGAGATGGCAACACAGAAATGGGTACAACAAACGTATAGAGATACAAAATTACAAAAGATGCAACAGAATAAGAAAACATTGTTGTAAAATTGTAAAGTGGTAGTAAATATAAACCCATCATCCAATAATTTATTTCAATGGGGCGTTTATTTTGAGAAGAGGTCAGGAGAAAGTGGTTTTCAATTTTCATTACCAGTTTCAATTTCAAAGGTTTTCCACAGTGACTCTTACTTCCTTCTTGTATATACTTATGCTAATGCTTAATTTGGTTTTATCAGGCAACTGATTATACAACTGGACACATCTTCTTATTATGCTCTTTGTGCCAAAACGTGAAGTTGAAGCTGAAGCTGTATCAATATTATGTGGGCGTCTTAAGTTGTTCTTGTCTTTAAGAATTTTCTGTTGCTAAGTTAAGTGTTCAGCCGTGCCGATTCACTGTGGATATATTTCTGTGCAGTGTTCAGGGCCCACTGTATTGTGTTCAGTTCACTACATACCGTTGTAATGCCCAGGACTCTTTGTATGTAGCATTCCGTGTTTGGATTTTTATGCCTAACTGTCTGTTGACAGTGTTAGGATTGTTGCGAGTGTTAAGTGTTATATTGTTGTGGGGGTTTGTGCACGCCCTGGTGTGGGTGGGGTAATGCACCCGGCTGCCATGGAGCTGGGGCAAGGCCTCGAGACTGATATCGATTGTGAGGGAGCAAGAGAGAACGAGAGAGAGTAGTGTGGAGCTCTGCAGTGCTACGCTGCGACACTAGCTCCAGAACAAATGCACATGCACCCATCTTCCCGGTCGGGTAAGAGAAAGTTGTGGCGAGACACAGCACATGAAACAAAGAAGCCACTACAACACGCTACAAGCGGGTGGGGGACAACAGATTCTCCACGTACACATGCTAGGCCCTGCAAGAGACACAGACACACACAAGCCGGCTCGCCTTATACAGCGTGTTCCAAAAGTCACGCAATCCAAACTTCAGAACGAGTGCACCACAAAATCCTCAATCACAACGAGAAAACTAGTTCTGAATTTTAAATTTGGTGACTTTTGAAGCACACTGTAGTAAGGAGAGTAGGCTGATAACAAAAATTAAGTTGCTTACTCTTTGCAGACGACCAAGTAATAATTGCAAGTTGGGAAGATGGTCTCCAGAAAGCAGCGGACAAACTGTGGAAAGTGATGAATGATTTTAATTTTGCTGTAACTGTTACAAGTGAACCTCTCTGGAGCTTGGGCTAGCCGGGATTGCGGTACTCACTTTCGTCGGTCTGCGGCGCCGATATGATGGCACTGTGCAGTTTCTTGACCTCCTCTACATGGCTCTGAATCTTGTCTATCAGCTCCCGGATCTCCTCCACCTGTGACACACATCGTTATAATATTATCTAGCACGGGTGCGGGAACCACGAGACTCTAAGTCAATTGTTACTCACCTCCGAGAAAAACTGGTCCATGTACCTCCCCTCCACCATGACGGCAAAGTCGTCAAAGAAAGCGTCATTGCCTTCTTCGTCACTTTGCGCCTGTAATAGAACAAGTGGTCATTGGCATTGGTTTAGTGAAATAGATCTCACTTAGGAAGTGATTTGTGAGAAGCAGAACCACTTCAGCAGCACTGATCACTTCTCAAGTATAAAATAGCCTACTGCTTAAGGAACAACTATAGGAAAAGAAGTGACTGCTGTTCAGAAAAAAATATCACAACAGAAATTATTTTAAAGAAATAAAAATTATGGAAACATAATCCAATCCAGCAGCAACTTCTGGATAGAACGGCTTGGCCAATAGAAAAAGTTATGTAAAGGTAAGAAAACAACTTGGCGAAAAAAATTATTTAGGCTAGAGAAACGCTTCAGGAAATCTAATGAATTTCAGCAAGAAAACGACTTCTAGAAAGGAATGTTCTAGACAGCAGAATGAAGTTAAGTAAAGTAATTCATTCTAACATAAAAAGAAAGTACTAGGTAGGATAAAAGTTTAAGAAAGTAGTAAACTGTAGCAAGAAAACAACTTCTATAAAGAATTGTCTGGACAGGAGAAATTGTCCAGAGAAAATAATAGATTCTATTAAGAAAACAATTTCTGGGAAGGAATAAAATAGGCAGATGAAGAGTTCAAGAAAAATAATGACTCTAGCAAGAAACAAAACTTCTGGAAAGACATGGTCTGCGCAGGAAAAACGTTCAGGAAAATTAATAGGTTTTAGCAAGAAAACAATTCCTGGAAACGAATAGTCTGGGCAGGAGCAAAGGTTTAGGAAAAGTAATGCAGTCTAATAAGAAAACAACTTCTAAGAAGGAGTGTGGTCGAGATAGGAAAACTAGTTAAGGAAAAAGTAACAGAAAAGAAAACAACTTCTAAAAAGGAATTGTCTGGTCAAGTGAAAATGTTCAGGAAAAGAAACAACAACCTATGGAAAGGAATGGTGGACCAGGAGAAACAGTTCAGGAAAAGAAATAGATTCTAACAAGAAAACCACTTCTGGAAAGAAATGATCTGGGAAAGAGAAACATTTCAAAAAAAGTAATATATTTTAACAAGATAAAATTTCAGGAAAAGTAATAAATTTTAAAAAGAAAATAACTCCTGAAGAGTGTGGTTTGGGTAGGAGGAACTGTTTAGGAGAAGCTTTCGATTACTGGTATAAAAAGTGAACAACTTCTTTAAAGGAATGGTCTGGACACGAGAAACAGTTCTGGAAAAATAATGGTTCGCATCAAGATAACATATTTTGAAATGAAATGGTTAGGTCAGGAGAAAATGGCGGGAAAAGTTATGGATTCTAACTGGAAAACAACTTCTGGACAAGAATGGTCTGAGCAAGAGAAATTATTTCAGGAAAATTATTGAATTCTAGCAAAAGGATAACTCCTGGAAAAGAAATGTTTTGGTAGAAAAAAAATTCAAGAAAACTAATGACAGGAGAAACGATTCAGGAAAACGAATGGATTGCAGCATAAAACAACCTCTGGAAAGGAATTATCTGGGCGGGAGAAAACGTTCAGATAAAGAATGAATTCTAACAAGAAAACCATTTCAGAAAGAAACTAGTCTGGGAAGGAGAAACGTTTCAGGAAAAGTAATGGATTATAAAAGACGGTGTCTGGAAAGCAATCTGGGTAGGATAAACAGTCCAGGAAAATAAATGGATTTTAGCAACATAATTGCTTTTGAAAAAGAATGGTCTGAGCAGGAGAAAATTCCAGGAAAAGTAACGGTTTCTAAGTAGAAAACTACTTCTGGAAACAAATAGTCTAGGCAAGATATTTTTTATTTCAAGAAAAGAAATGGATTCTTACCAGAAAGCAACTGCTATTAAAAGAATAGATTATAACAAGATTACTTCTGGGAAGGAATCATTTGGGCAGGGAATAAAATCAACTTCTAGAAAGTAATGATCTTGCTTGAGGAACAGTTCAGCTATAGTGATGGGTTCTAACAAAGAGCAACTTCTGGAAATGAATAGCTTGGGCAAAAGAAAATTTTCAGGAAAAGTAATAGATTGTGACAAAAAATAAGTTTTGGAAAGGAACAGTTTGGGAAAGGGAGAAATTCAGAAAAAAAAGATACATTTTTTTCAAGATCACTTCTGGAAAAAGAAACGGCCAGGGCAGAAGAAACAGTAGAGGAAAAAAGTAGATTCTAACAAAACAAAAATTCTGAAATTTAATAAAACGTCCAGGAATAGGCGTAGTAATCATTCTACAAAGTCTACAAAAGTCAGACATGTTGACCAGTGATATAGCGAAACACTGGAAGAACCATATGAGTGGCTTAATATCAAAGACGGACATCTGTCGGAAAAATTGAAATTGAGTTAGAAGTGGGTTCCTATAGGATTTTGTCTCCCCTTTCCAATGGTGAAATCGGTTTTAGTCAGAAACGGACGCAAGCACGTAATTTTTTGCTTCAAAGTTGAAGGTTCATTTCAAATTCGGACTCCTACTGTGCAAGTTGTTTTCAACATTGGACATCTACCAAACAGCCAATGCGGGAGCTAGAATCTGATCACATTGACTTCCGATTTAGCAATGGCTGCTACTGTTCCCAATGTGACAATCTGTTTTGCTCATGTTGCGTGCTTGTAACATTATTTTGACGTAATAATATTATTTAAGGTATTATTGAAAAGAGGAACGTGTTCCCATGGAGACTAATATTTCAGTTAGTGAAAGGAACACAAGAAGAAGGAAAAGCAATTAATAAAAGTGGACAAGAAATGTAGAGAAGCGTAAGGATGACTTCACATTTTGGATATGCTAATTTGATATGTCAAACCAAATAACTTATAGTGTGGTGAAAGTTTGATGTCAGAAATGTTAGAATTATTCATAATGAATATTGTAACGCGGTAAAACTTCGTTAACAGAGCATAGAGTAATAATGAATTAACGTTAATGCTAGCTGGTGCAATCGCGAGAATCGTGCAGTATTTATAAAATAAAATCTTGTTTAAGGAATTTTGACAATGTATTGGTATTTAATTTGTACTGTATTTCAGTTTTCACCTCCTTATCTTTCTTAGCAATATTAGGGTTGGTCTGATATGGAATTTCTTAGGTGAGTCATTTGGAACAAAAACGGACACCTACCATCATGTTTGTATCCAAAGCGGACATCTGTCAATTTTTGTTTCAAAACAGGACATCTGTATTTTCAAAGCTAATTTTCACTGACTTTCTTCATGATATTGATATCAGAAACAGAACAAAGTTTATTTGGAACTTCTAAGCGGAAATATGAAAAAGAAGCCATAAAAAAATACATCAATACAACTTGTATATAAGAAACTGGCATTTTTCAGAATTTATGAATTCGTCAGATGTCCGCCTTTGATATCAAGCCACTCATATGTATTATGCTGTGGGATTATTTAACTGTGAATTCCTGATCAAATAACCATTCCCTGTAATAATAATATTAAGATGATTAATGCATTTTAGAAATGATGGAAAAATTATTAGGAAGAATTAGGAAGAACAATTTTAATGATTTCAAGTGTAAAATTGGAAAATGTAATCTCTTGGTATTTCAGCTTAATTTATTTGGAGATAATTGTGATCGGTAATTAGTTTCGAAAACTTGGTATGATCATAGTGGTATTAGGGATATTGATTTCTGTTTGATTATTAATATGGTATGAGTTTATACTGATATTTATTACGGTAATATATTGCGAAATTTCGAGAAGGAATCATTGAATTTAGAATCCGTTAAAAGGTATTGTTATGAGTTCGCCAAGAATGTTATAATAGTTAAGTAATATGAGAACGTCATAATAAAAGCAATTGAGGAAGTTATTAACAATCTGTTCGGGTTTTGACTTGATAAAGGTAATCCCTTGAATAAGGACGTCTTTCGTGTTTGGTCTTAAGCCTGTAGGCTTAGTCGGTCTTCCAGATGCTACTTCTTCGGGAAGAAACAGATGGAAGATCGCCTATCTTCTGTGGGTGATCTTCCCAGGACATCTGATAGCACCGTGGTTTAGGTTTTCGGCTGGTTGCGGAAAATAGACTCCGAAGGAAAAAATTTTCCTAGTATCATTTTATATTTTTTCTGATTATTTCGTCCTTCACGAAGAATGGCTAAGAAGCGGGTAGTAGTATGGGGCAAGGTATGTAGCGGTTTGAGGGGAAATGGGGTGGGGGTAATGACGTCATCAGTGGTGGGGGGTGGTGACGTCATCACTTCCCCTCCAAGATGGCGGCACTTCCGGTTCCGGAACAAGATGGCGGCACTTCCGGTTCCGGAACAAGATGGCGGCACTTCCGGTTCCGGAACAAGATGGCGGCACTTCCGGTTCCGGAACAAGATGGCGGTACTTCCTGTTCCGGAACAAGATGGCTGTACTTCCTGTTCCGGAACAAGTTGGCGGCACTTCCTGTTCCGGAACAAGATGGCGGCTAGCGCGAAATTCAAATTAGAAAATGCAAGAGCTGGCGCCAAATTCAAATTAATTTTATATTTATATTTATTTAATAAAATCTTGTCATAGAGGTGGACTCGAACCTTTCAAGTTGTCATTACCAAGTACATGCGTTTAACCGCATGACCACGCTGACAATCGATGATTCAACCCCAAACATTGTCTGATATATAATTCAGTGACGTCATGGTTATTTGATATTGTACTTTCATAGTTGATTACTAGATGGAGGTTGTGTAACATGGTTATTCAATCTTGTACTTTAATAATTGTTTACTAGATGGAGGATTTGTAACATACCGCTAGATGTCGGTTGTGATATAAGATGGCGACTAGCGCCAAATTCAAAATTCGAAAATGCAAGAGTGTGCTAAGTCGAAATTTAACCAACTCCCCCTTACGAATACAACGACTACTTTTTAAATTCTGAATTTTTGTGTATTGTAGGCCAATTTCTTTTTATGGATGCAGCGCCAAATCTGTTAACCAAGTCCCCCTTACGAATACAGCGACTACTTTTAAATTCAGAATTTTGTGTAAGGTAGACCGATTTCTTTTTATGGATGCAGCACCTAAACCACCATTACGAATACAGCGACTACTTTTTAAATTCAGAATGTTGCGTACGGTAGACAGCTTCTTTTTTTATGGATGCAGAGCCAAAACTGTTAAACAAGTCCCCAAAAACGGTTAACCAACTCCATTACGAATACAAAGGCTACTTTTTAAATTCCGTATTTTGTGTATGGTAGTCGAACTTCTTTTATGGATGTAGTGCCAAAACTGATAACCAATTCCCATTAAGAATTCGGAATTTCATGTATGGTAGACTATTCTGAATTAATGTTTTAAAACAATGTTTTTAACTAGACACAAAAGACGTAATTTCTGTAAAACTATGAACTGGTCCTATAATATTGTTGCAGACTTAAATGCGTTACATAAAAATTTTGTTCTAATGGTAAATTGAAACATCATATGATACAATGAGAATAAATCATGCCTATAATTAAAATTATCCCGTTTACAAATGATATCATCAGGACACTGTATGGATCAGTTTTCTTGATAACAATCTTACCAAGTTCTGGACTTGAAACACTCATTTACCTTAATGAGTCACAACTAGCGAAAATAATTTATACAATAAACTTTTTTTCTACCGACCCGATTTATTTCAAAATTAGTACATAAGCGTATTATAGTGTTAGAAAGAAACCTTTAAATTTTCATGCCTGTAACTATTATATTTCACAGAATACATAATACAAAAATATTACTTAAAGATTTTATCAATCTAAAGTTATGATTTCGTGTAGAAGTCATCCCACTTACTACAAATGAATCATAAGTGGACTAAACTATTGTATATGAAAAGTTTTTTTCTAACGAAGCGATTTAATTGAAAATTTGAACAATCATCTGTTACATTGTAAGTGCAAAACCTTTTAAAAATCAAGGTTGTAGCTGTAATATTTCCCTGAATATTTTAAAAAAAAATAAGTTATATATTAACGCGAAGGAATTTGTACTAATTTGCTATGTATGACTCACAACTAGGATGATATAATTTACAGCAAAAACTTTTTTTCTAACGAAGCGATTTAATTGAAAATTTGAACAATCACCTGTTACGTTGTAAGTGCAAAACCTTTTAAAAATCAAGGTTGTAACTGCTATACTTCACTGAATATTTTTTTTAAATAAGTTATATATTAACGCGAAGGAATTTGTACTAATTTGCTGTGTATGACTCACAACTAGGATGATATAATTTACAACAAAAACTTTTTTTCTAACGAAACGATTTAATTGAAAATTTATACAATCAGCTGTTACCCTGTAAGTGCAAAACCTTTTAAAAATCAAGGTTGTAGCTGCTATACTTCACTGAATATTTTTTTAAAAATAAGTTATATATTAAAGCGAAGGAATTTGTACTAATTTGTTAGGTATGACTCACAACTGGGATGATATAATTTACAGCAAAAACTTAAACGTTTTTGACACATAACAGTAGTCACACGAGATCCGGTTCAGGTATATAATTCTAAATGTAGAAACGTGTCATAACAAGTTTTTTGAAAGTACATCCTTGTAAGAAATCCGGTTCCGGCATCTAATTCTATTTTCAAACAAGAAACTTGTATAAGTTCAGAGGAGGAGGGGAAACCCGTTACTCAATATCTATCTATATAAACTGCTTGGTAGTTCCGTCTTGAAACATTGGGAAAACCCGTTACTTAACATAACATTAGTCACACGAGATCCTGTTCAGGTATATAATTCTAAATGTAGAAACGTGTCATAACAAGTTTTTCGAAAGTACATCCTTGTAAGAAATCCGGTTCCGGCATCTAATTCTATTTTCAAACAAGAAACTTGTATAAGTTCAGAGGAGGAGGGGAAAACCCATTACTCAATATATATCTATATAAAATGCTTGGCAGTTCCGTCTTGAAAACCGTTATACACGGAACTGCTCGAGGCATATCCTGGACGTTATTTCTAACTCATAATCAACACGTCATGTTCTTCAGACTATATAAGAGAAATGATTCTAGCAGTTGATCACATATATCGAAGATAATTCGCAACTGTGTTTTGTGTAGCTGCGTGCGTGTGTGTTTATTTCTACAAGTGATAGAAAGTGTTAGTGCATCATCATCATCATCATCATCAAGTGTTTCAAAAGGTAAGATTTCATACTGCTAACATTGTTTTAACTAATGTATAAATTTTCTTTTAAAATATTTTTAAAAAGTTTGCGGCAAGCCGTAAATTGTAAATTACAAAGAGTTGGTTAACACTTTGACCTACCTGACATAGAATTCAAATTAAAAAAAGAGTAGGCATTGCATTCAAAAAGGGAGGTGGTTTTCACTTTTGCGCTGCATACATAGAACACAACCTATATAATAAGTTGAATCTGTTGTTTTGTTCACAGTTTATCACAGAACTTCAAAACATAAAGAGCAAGGTGTCAATTATAGTTGAAAAGCCCAAAGGAGTCAGCTGTAGTTGAAAAAAAAAACAGGTGAGTCAATAAAACTTTATTCATAAGGTTATGACACAAAATAATTCATCATACGTCGTAAAAACATAACGACTGTTTGTGTAAAATTAAAATAGAAGTTTTCCTACATATTCAGTTTTATACATTTAAAAACATTGCATCTCTCCTTGTTATAGGTTTATCAACATTCTATTTTTCTCTTGCGTAGTGTTGTATGACAATGTCTGTCCCCTTTATCGATATTTGTTCATCGTCATCAGAGTCTGAGAATGAAATGGATACCATTACATTGTCAGATTCCGAACCCGAAGTGTACACAGTACAGGACAGTGAACCCAGGACCTACACGATCCTAGATTCACAGACGGGGACTATTACACTTACGGATTCTGAATCTGGAAACGAAGTGGAAGTGTACACGATCTCTGATAACGAACCTGAGATATACACTATTCCAGATACGCAACCAGAGACTGGTACACTTCCTGAATCGTTATCTGGAAACGATGTAGGTAACATTTCTTTACCAGCTTCTGACGATGTCGTTGATGTTAACGATGTAGATCTATCTGCACCCAGCACATCAAGTAATACAAGAGGAAGTGTAAGAGATCCACCACCTCCTACATTTCATCTTGTAGAGAGTGCTCGTAAGGAGTACTCTAGGTTTGATGCTGTTGGGTTGCAGATGATTATCAACTTAACTGAACCATCGGGTGATGTAGGGTCAAATCATTTCGAGAGGTGTTTGAAAGATGCCATCGATTATGCTTTAGCAGAGGCTAATGACTGGGATTTCTTTGGTGTGTCCATCTACAATGAAGTCAATCAGGTGGACAAACCAATAGGTCTAAGTTTTAGGAGGAAAGATCAGTTTAACATAGAGGTACTGAAAAACGTAGTCAGTAGAGTATGTCAATCTAACGCCAATTTCCGTGTTACCGACCGTTTGCGTTTAGTAGTTGACATTGTTCATCTACCTAATGGAAACGGAGAATTTACTGGTATCAAGACGAAGGGTCGTAAGATTGATGTACTGGCCCATTTGAAGCGCAGCGTTATTCAAATAAAAACATTACTGAACTGTCTTGCATTCGCTGTAGTGATTGCAATCGCTAAGTTGGAGGGAGACCGTGATTTCCGTGCTTACATTACTCATAATATGACTGGCAAAAAAATCAAAGCAAAAGTTGCCGAATTTATTAGTAATTCTGGCGTTGATCTCAGTAGAGGAGGGGGACTCCCTGAGCTTGAGGTGATTCAAAATTATCTCAAGGATAAGTATAGGCTAGTGGTTTATAGTGGTTTTAAGCTCGCTAAGATATTATTCGACGGAAACAACGGACAGGACAAGAAAAAGCTGTATCTCTTATACGACCCAGAGACGAGACATTACCACACCATAACCAACCTAAGTTCAGCTATGGCTGTTAGATACATCTGTGAGGGGTGTAATAAAGGGTTTAATACCGAAGCAGCGAAGCATTCCTGTGATTATGTTTGTTCTCTGTGTAGATCGATACCACCCTGTACTGATAAAGGACTATCCTTAATATGCAATGTATGTGATAGAACTTTTAAAGGTCAGGAGTGTTTCGATAAGCACAGAAGCAATCTGATCGAAAAACGTACTGTCTGCATGGCTCTTCAAAAGTGTAAAGAGTGTAAAATGCTTAAAGCACTTGGGAAAAGCCATGAATGCTACAAGTCTTTCTGTCAGTATTGTAAAAAACAGCAATCATCAGGACATCAGTGTTACATGGCCAAGTTGAAGGAGAGGTCATCTTCCTCAACTAAGAACAACACTTTGTTTATTTATTACGACATCGAGTCTAGCCAGGACACCAGACTCGAAGGCAATACGTTTCTTCACGTACCGAACCTATTGTGTGTTGAACAATCTTGTTCTACGTGTGAGTCCTCCAAGGATGATGTGTGTGCTAGATGTGGACCTCGTAAACATTCTTTCTGGGAAGATCCAATCCATGGTTTCATGGAGTATCTAAGAATGAACAGACCTCAGTTCAAGAAGCTCATTGTTATAGCTCATAACGCCAGGTCTTATGATCTACAGTTCATTCTTGACTTTGCTATTAAGGCAGGATGGAAAACCGACTTGGTTATGTCGGGATGCAAGATTCTTTGCATGGAGATTGAACACTTGGTCTTTCTAGATAGTTTAAACTTCATTCCACTACCTTTGCGAAGTTTCCCAAAAACTTTCGGTCTGGCTGAAGTGGCCAAAGGATTTTACCCGCATTTTTTCAATACGACCGCTAACCTCAATTACATTGGTCCACATCCTGGTGTCGAATTTTACGGAGCGGAGACCATGTCTAAGGAAGGTCGTGAGGTCTTTCTAGAATGGTTCGAGACCGTAAAAGACGACGAAGCATACGATAATCGCGCAGAGCTCTTAAAGTATTGCCAAATGGATGTCACAGTCTTGAGAGAAGCCTGCACTCTCTTTAAAAGACTTTTCAAAGAAATAGCTAATTTCGATATCTTTGAAGAATCTATCACTATTGCGAGTGCTTGCAATCGCATCTTCAGAAAACTTTTTCTCAAAGAGAACACCATAGGTCTGGTTCCTCCCTGCGGCTACCGTAAAGCAGACAGGCACTCTAGGAAATCCCTCATGTGGCTTGTCCACGAAGCCAGGGAGAGGAACATATTCATCCGTCATGCGGGTAACGGAAGAGAAGTTCGCCTGCCCGAGCTTCCAAACTGGAAGGTGGACGGTTTCTGTGATGAAACACGAGAAGTTTTCGAATTCCTCGGCTGTTATTATCACGGTTGTCTCTGCAGACCCAACAGAGATGTACCCGTGATGGATTCGTCTTCTGAATCCCTGTCCGTGAGATACGAAAACACCATGGCCAGATTGAAAGCTATCCGAGATTGTGGTTATACTGTTCATGTTATGTGGGAATGCGAGTTTGAAGAGGTGCTCGAGAAATTCCCACAACTGCGCAATGACCCGGTTGTCGGAGACTCTCCTCTGGTCTTGAGAGACTCGGTTTACGGTGGGCGAACTGAAACTATGCGCCTCTACCATAAAGCGGAAGAGCCGCAGAAAATCCTCTATGCAGACGTTATGTCACTATACCCTTACGTCTGCAAATATTTCAAGTTCCCCATAGGGCATCCCACTGTTCATGTAGGGGATCAGTGTTTGGATGTCGCTACCATGATGAAGAAAGAAGGAGTCATTAGATGTACCGTCCTGCCTCCGCAACAGCTTTACCATCCCGTTCTGCCTTTCAGGTGGGGTGGTAAGCTCTTGTTTCCCCTTTGCCGTTCCTGCGCTGCTACTATGGAGCAAGGGATCTGCACTCACGACGAGGAAGAGAGAGTACTCACAGGTACTTGGATTGTGGATGAGGTGAGACTGGCAGTAGAGAAAGGGTATACTGTTCAGAAAGTTCACGAATTCTTAGAGTATGAGGTTACCACATATTCTGAAAGTTCTCGTCAAGGAGGACTGTTCGCGGACTATATAGACCTGTTCCTTAAAATAAAGACAGAGTCCAGTGGATACCCTAGCAAGGTTAAAACAGATGAGGATAAAAAAGAATATATCGATCTGGTTTATGAGAGAGAAGGCATTAAGTTAGACCCTACCCAGATCGTGAAGAACGCTGGAAAGAGGGCCATTAGCAAGCTTTGTCTCAATTCTTTTTTGGGCAAATTTTGTGAAGATCCTAACAGGACGAAGACGAAGCTTGTTAATGACTCTCTAGAGTTGATTACCCTCCTCACGACTCCAGGTATAGAAGTGAAACGGCTCCTTTTTGCCAGTGATGAAGTCGTGTGGGTTAACTATATCCCCATAGAAGAGGAACAGGTCCCTCTTCCTCACACTAGTGTTGTTCATGGGGCCTATGTAACAACTGGTGGACGTATGACCCTTTATAAATACCTCGATCAGTTGGATCGAAGAGCTCTATATTGCGACACAGACAGTGTGATTTACACACAGACCGACAAAGACGAGTACACCGTTCCCATTTCAGACTTTCTAGGCGACATGACGGACGAGCTGACAGACTATGGACCTGACGCTTACATCTCAGAGTTTGCTAGCGGAGGACCTAAGAACTATGGTTATAAAGTTTCTATCGATGAAAACACCACAAAAACTGTATGTAAGGTCAGAGGTATCACTTTAAACTACGATACTTTGAAAGTGGTCAACTTTGACACCATCAAGAGTATGGTTTTAGAAGGTGATCACAGTGCAACAGTGACTGTGAGAACCGAAAAGAAATTAAAGAGAAAGGCCGGTCCGATCATAGTTTCGGAGCCTGAGGATAAAATGTACCGTCTCTGCTTTAGGAAAAGACGCAGACTTAGCGAGGGGTTCGACTCCCACCCTTACGGGTATAAATAAAGACGAGGAGAAAGTACCGTGTCAGTATGGACTCGTCCTCGTCTCTAGAGTGTTTGGCAGTGAAGAAGTTGTTGATCAATAGAACCCTTATTCATCATACTACAGAAGAATTGGCTGAGTTATCCCCGGAATTTTTAGCTTCTTGTGCAGCTCAAAGTATTTATCTAGTGTATGATAAACTCCCTCAAAGTGTGCAACGTAGTGCAATAGTTAAAGAGTGTCTTAGATGTGATAAACATTATCCTGTTCACGACTGCTGGGATGGACCCATGCCTATGATAAAAGATTGTTATGGTTGTCGTAAAGTTTGAACACCCTTTCACTTTAATTGTCTCAGGTCCGAGTTTTTGTGGTAAAACTACTTTCACTATAAAACTGATCAACAACTTGAAACATCTATCTAACGTAAGTAAATACAGCAGAATTTTGTGGTGTTTCGGTGAAACTAATGCCATTCCTCCGTCTAGTAAATTCAATACCCCTGTGACGTATCATAAAGGTCTTCCTAACTTTAAAGAGAAACAAGACTGTAGTAAACCTGTATTAATAATTTTAGACGATTTACTAGACAAAGCTTACTCTAACGAGGTGTCTTCAATATTCACAAAAGGTTGTCATCATCGTAATATTTCTGTAATTTTAATCACTCAGAACCTTTTTCATCAATCTTCACACAGTAGAGATATTTCTCTTAATACAAAGTACATGGTCTTGTTTAGAAACTTGCGGGATAAAAATCAGATTACGTTTCTAGCTAGACAAGTGTACCCTGAAAACTGGAGAGCGTTTTACAAAGCATTTCAAAACGCTACGAAGAAGGCTCATGGCTATATGTTAATAGATTTTTGTCAGAGAACTAACGATTTGATTAGATTCCGAACTAACATCTTTCCATCCGAAGTTACAAAGGTTTACGTGCCTGTAAAGCATGAAACGGATAAAATCCCACTACCATACCTTACAAGTTCTTAAAAAGGCTTCGCCCAAGTTGAGAAGTTTTATTCTAAAGAGCGCTAACAAAGAGTTGATACTTGCTATAATAGAGTGTGCTTTGAACGTTTTGAACGGTCAATGTAAAATTCATTCGTGTTCTAAACGTAAATTGAACAAACATAAAAAATCTTTGAGACATCTTATCGATAGAAAAGTTTCTCTCCCTACGAAAAGGAAAACTTTAGTTCAGAAAGGAGGATTTCTAATTCCTCTCTTGTCTGCTGTATTGTCTGGAATCAGCTCTTTAACGTAATGTTACAGAAAATGATGTTACTCAGCATAAAAGAGTACAAACGTTTAAAACGTGGTGCTGATGATTCAAACTCATCAGTTTCTAGAGATCCTTACAAAGAGTGGATTAAAATACGTGAAAAACAAGATCCTATCTCAGCAAAGAGACAGAAAAGAATATTAGAAGAACCTAGTAAAAGAGATGTTTCACCAGAGAAATCTTCAACATTCGAGTTACCTCCGGCACCTGAGCCCGTAGATGTAAAACCTAGCGTTATAGGAGATCTTGCTGGTAAATACCTGGCAGCTTATGTAAACTCTCCAAAGATTGTAGATACTGAGTTTGGAATCTATAAGGATAAAGAATCGGGAGACTATATGATAGGTAATTCTAAAATACAAATAGAACACAACACTTTAATTATTAACAATAAGAAGTACAACACAACTGTAGGTCTATGGGAACTTCTTACTAGAAAGAAAGTAGACTTGAAACAAGTAAGTGAGGAAGACCTTGACATGTACAAAGACATTTTAATATCGACCAATGGACATTTACATAATAACGAGCTTAAAACCTCTAGAACCAGTAAGTATAAACTAGTCATTTCTAAATTATTTCCAACGAAAAGGTGGAGTTCTTACAATCAGAGAAGATGAACAGATTACGTAACCTCTATTACAATCCTGGAGAACCTACGGGTTTTTCCACTCTAGGCAAACTTTCACGAGCAAGTACCGTTACAGATAAGAATATAGAGGAATGGTTGATTGCACAAGATGTTTACAGTTTACATAAACCTATAAGGAGAAAGTTTCCAAGAAATCCTTATTCGGTAAACAACATTTACGACATGTTTGAACTTGATCTAGCTGATGTGCAAAACATTTCGAAACATAATGACAACATACGATATTTACTTGTAGCTATTGACGTGTTTTCCAAATACGCCTGGGTTGTACCTCTAAAATCTAAGACAGGTACCGAGGTGAAAAAAGCATTCGAGTCAGTGTTGGAGAAATCGAATAGAAATCCTATAGTAGTGAGAACAGATAAGGGTAAAGAGTTTCTAAACAAAACGTTTCAAGACTTTTTAAAGAAAGAGAACATAGAGTATCGCGTTTCCAACAACCCTGATGTTAAATGTTCGATAGTTGAACGCTTCAATCGCACTTTAAAAACTAAAATGTACAAGTATTTTACTTTCAAGAACAGTTACAAGTATTTAGACGTGTTGGATAGATTTGTGGCAGGATACAACGATTCTGTACATAGCAGTACAGGAATGGCTCCTAGTAAGGTTACCGATAGGGACGTCTTGAAAATATGGAAACGTATGAGAAACAAACAGCTCCGTGTGAAACCTAGACCCGTACGTTTCAATGTAGGGCAGACTGTTAGGATAGGTAAAGAGAAGATGAAATTCGATAAGGGTTTCGAACAAAACTATTCCACGGAAATATTCAGAATCGTTAAAGTAATCAAACATTCACCTCAACCTGTATACGAACTCGAAGATCTTAGGAACACTCCTATTTTGGGTCAGTTTTATAGTTATGAACTCACGCCTGTAACTATAAACAAGGACACTGCTTACAAAATAGATAAAATTCTACGCACACGTACGGTAAGAGGCAGTAAAGAACATCTCGTACGGTGGAGAGGTTATGGTCAGGACTTTGATTCTTGGGTTAAAGATAAAGACTTAGTATGATGAACGAAGATTTTTATATTACTCTACTCAGTGATGCGTCGTACAAAACATTTCCTACCAATACTCTAGCTAGTTTTCAAGTGCAACTAGCACAAGTCCTAAAATTAGAGAGGGATCAGTGGGAGGTGGGATTATGTGAAATTAGTTATTCTCAAGGAATTTTATCAGAAACGGAAGGTGCAAAAATCAATCTAACAACATGTACTACAAAGAAAGAACTTGTATTTATATATTGTAATATAATGAAACCTCAACTTGTAGGAGATTCGTATGTGAAACTTCTTAGAATTATTCAATTTCCTCAGTCATACCATGTGTTTCCGATAGTTTACTACCATCCCGTTGAAAGTACAGAATTTCAGGTGATAGGTATAGAGCTGACAACAAAGTTAGGTGCTCTAGCTAAATTAGTAGATAGCACTAAACCTACTACGCTTGTTTTACATTTTAAAAAGAGAAAACAAACTAGTTTCTGACTCAGTTGCGATGGATCCGCTCACCGCTTACTACGTCAATCAGTCAGGAGGGCGTCTTAACAATCTAGGTCCTTTCTACACCGGCAGCCCTTATGTTCAACAGGGTGGAGGTCTAGGTAGTTTCCTGGGTGGACTGTTTAGAATGATAAAACCCGTTCTCTTTTCGGGAGCTAAAGCATTAGGTCGTGAAAGTCTCTCGGCTGGTGCAAATATCTTATCCGATATAGTATCTAGGAAGAAAGGTGAAAAAGTAAAAGACATTGTCGCAAACAGAGTAAACGAGTCAACTAAGAAACTTGTGAACAAAATGCAGGGTAACGGTAGAAAGAGGAAACGTTCATCGAAAAAGAAGACGAAAACTGAAATAAGAGATATATTTAGTAGTGTAAAGAGAAGAAAGTAGTCAGTCGTGTCGAGATGCTTGCCCTAACAAAGTCAGAGTTTGACGTCTTCGATAAAGCTCCTATTCAGGCAGCCGTGTTGGGGAATGTTACTACGTTATGTAAACCCATTACTCCAGTTGATCAAAATGTTCTCGAAATCATAGTTCCTGCAGATAATGAACACTATATTGATTTAAACGTACAGGTCATGGTGAAAGGACAATTCGTTAAAAACGATGGGAAAGAGTTAACCGATACCGATAAGGTTACAGGAGTAAACAATCTACTTCATTCGCTCTTCCAGCAGTGCAGCGTTTCTTTAAATGGAACATCAATCACCTCCTCTGAAGATTTGTATAATTACAGATCGTATTTTGAAACACTCTTTGCATATGGAGAAGATGCCTCAAAAACTCATCTGACTAACTCGTTTTGGTATCTAGATAAAGCTATCGAAGGTTTGACTGATCCTAAAGAACTTGCACTAAACGGAACATTAGGAGCAAACGCTAAAAACACCGGTTGGTTAGAAAGATATGAAAAATCTAAGAAATCTAAGCCAATAGTCATGATTGGTAAACTACATGGCGATATTTTCAATCTAGCGAAACTTCTGTTGCCAGGTGTAAACATGCAGATACGTCTTACGAAATCAAAGAGAGAGTTTTATCTTTTAGGTGAGGACAAAGACTCTAAAGTTTTCTTTAAGTTCCTTGACGTAGGTCTGTATGTGAGGAAAATCAAACCTTCACCTAGTATTCTGTTAGCACATGTTAAAACATTGGAAAAAGGTCATAATGCCCACTATCCCATCACTAGAGTGGATTTGAAAACATTCACATTTAGTTCGGGATCTAGATCGATTTCTATCGATAATGCTTACATTGGTACTCTACCCAAAAGACTCCTCTTTTCAATGGTGAAAAATTCGGCTTTCTCAGGCTCAGTGGATTCCAATCCCTACGAGTTTCATCATTTTGCTTTGAATTCTTTTCCCATGTATATTAATGGTCAACAGATTCCTTCAGAAGGGTTAAGCATTTCTACAGATCATGAAAAGACTACAACACTAGCTTATGATACTCTTTTTAAAGGTTCAGGGATCCATCACAGCAATAGCGGTATGCAAATCACTCACGACATGTATATAAATGGGTTCTTCATGTTAATGTATGATCTAACTCCTGATGCCTCTGCTTCGCATGGTCATAGAAGTTTACCGAATAACGGTAACATTAGAATAGAAGCAAAATTTGACACAGAATTAGTACAAGCCGTTACCTGTATTCTCTATTCGGAATACGATAACAGTATTGAAATTACTAAAGATAGAAAAGTAATGACAGATTACTAAGAAAAAATGAACACCATTCAAATAAACCATGCACTTCGTAATGTTCAGACTTTTGATGGAGTTTATCCTAGCGATTTACTACCCCATAGAGTAACAAAGAAACCTAAATCTTACATCATTAATCTAGACCCTCATTGTTCACCTGGTTCACATTGGGTTGCCGTGTATTTTAAAAATCAAAATTTTGCTTATTACTTTGATTCATTTGGACTACCACCTCTCATTCCGAGGATAACAAAATTTATTTGTCAAAATTCAATAAACTGGTCATACAACACTCTGAGACTGCAAGGGCTGACAACGTCTGTCTGCGGACAGTATAGTTGCCTGTTCATCTACTACATGGATAGAGGTTATAACATGCAAGAGTTTGTGAATCTCTTCAACACAGCAACAACTCCTGACAGAGAAGTTGTACGCCTCTTCCGTAAATCCTGGGGAACTTTGTGTGGAACGAAAGGAGGTCAGAGATGTCTTCCCGGACATTCACACCGTGAGTCATTATTGTTAACGGTATCTTGTTTTGCTACTAATGCTAGTACCGTTAGATCACGTGATAGTAATACAGTTACTTTTGTCTAATTTCAGAATGATACGAGACGAGGTCCTGGTGTAACGTCAGAATAGAGCGTACAGTCGTTGAATCATGATGTCTACACCTAATGGAGAGGGGAGCCAAACGTTTGCAAGAAAAGTAAGTATAGATCTGATGGATGCAAAGAAGTTGTCATAACATGCATACACGTATCATGAATAGATTTTCTAAGGTGTTTGTTTTTTTTGTATGATTTCAGAATAAATCTTCAAGGCGTGACCCTCGCAGTAAGAGGAATAGGGAAAGCACCCCATCTACGGAGGAGGTGATTGACCTGGAGAAACTTCTAGAGGAAGCGCAAAACACCTCCATCGACACTTTTGAGGAGCATGTTCCAGGAATTGGAGAAGGGAGCAAAACTCTTGCAAGAGAAGTAAGTATAGAAATGATTGATACAAAAAGTTGTCCTAACATGTATACACGTAGCGTGAATAGATTTTCTAAGGTGTTTGTGTTTTTTGTATGATTTCAGAATAAACCTTCGAGGCGTGACCCTCCTACCAAGAGGTATCGGAAAACCATTCCATCTACGGATGAGGTGATAGACTTGGAGAAACTTCTAGAGGAAGCGCAAAACACAGTCTTCGACACTTTTGTAGAGCAAGCTCCTGGAATCATGATGTCTACACCTAATGGAGATGGGAGCAAAACTCTTGCAAGAGAAGTAAGTATAGAACTGATTGATAGAAATAAGATATCATAACATGTATACACGTATCGTGAATAGATTTTCTAATGTGTTTGTGTTTTTGTATGATTTCAGAATAAACCTTCGAGGCAAGACCCTCGTACAAAGAGCTATCGGAAAACCACCCCGTCTACGGAGGAGGTGATAGACTTGGAGAAACTTCTAGAGGAAGCTCTAAACACAACCGGCGACACGTTTGTACAGCAAGCAGGAGTGGTTCCTTCTATACTGGCTCGTAGGATTTATTTCCTCAACCGAAAAAAGGACAGATATCTAAGTTTCGGCTTCTACACATCGCTGAACTACAGTGCTTGTGCGGAAATAGGAAACTCATTCGGAGCGTGTGTTGTGTTTTCACCCTACCTATTGAGTTCATTCCTATTACACTTACCTAAACTAATTGAACATATGTGTAACGGTAAACCATACCAGTTTATTGAAGAAAAGTTTAAACTAAGACTGGCTAAGAATTTTAAACAGTGCTATATTCAGTACGAGAAGACATGTATTGTTTTAAAGTGCAACGAAATTAATTTTCTCTCTATACACACTAACATCATCACAAACATTATGTCAAAGTACGTTATAATGCAGAACGACATATCGAAACTTGTAAACAAGCAATCTGTTCCCTCATCTTGGGAAAATTTAGGTTTATATGACTCTGTAACAGACGAGATAAACAATCAAGGTCTGGTCATGTTGTAGAACATTACAGTGTTCATTTATATAAAATAGAGAGGATATATTTTTTTTTAGTGTTAATATTAATATGTTTTTTGATGTACATATTTGTGAATAAATATCCATGATCTATTCTTAATGGAATACGTTTGTAATTATTTACAAAAAAAAAACGAGACATTAATATTAATATAATAATGTGCCGTTTTTCAATAAGCCTAAAACCTTCCTCATAGATCCTTACAAGTTTCATTTTACTAGAAAAGAAAGAAAGAAAAAACAAAGGAAAGATGTGTAAATAATACAATAGTAGTAGTATCCTTCCACTTAGTCCTGTTCCCTGTGTTTGTCGTCATCTTCCTCCCTCACTTTAAAAATACATATTTCATATATCCCTCCCAATCCGGCATCTTGTAACCATACCATCATAGTGTGTCTTTCTAGAATTTCCACCAAGTTTGAAAAATACAAAATTCATATATCCCGCCCTAGCCATTTTCAAAACTTCCACTATTTTTATATTTTCAAATATCATGCTATTTTTTTTTTTTTTTAAATAAAATTTCGACTTAGATCGCTCTTGCATTAAATACAAAATTTTGACTTAGCACACTCTTGCATTTTCTAATTTTGAATTTGGCGCTAGCCGCCATCTTATATCACAACCGACATCTAGCGGTATGTTACAAATCCTCCATCTAGTAAACAATTATTAAAGTACAAGATTGAATAACCATGCTACACAACCTCCATCTAGTAATCAACTCTTGCATTTTCGAATTTTGAATTTGGCGCTAGCCGCCATCTTATATCACAACCGACATCTAGCGGTATGTTACAAATCCTCCATCTAGTAAACAATTATTAAAGTACAAGATTGAATAACCATGCTACACAACCTCCATCTAGTAATCAACTATGAAAGTACAATATCAAATAACCATGACGTCACTGAATTATATATCAGACAATGTTTGGGGTTGAATCATCGATTGTCAGCGTGGTCATGCGGTTAAACGCATGTACTTGGTAATGACAACTTGAAAGGTTCGAGTCCACCTCTATGACAAGATTTTATTAAATAAATATAAATATAAAATTAATTTGAATTTGGCGCCAGCTCTTGCATTTTCTAATTTGAATTTCGCGCTAGCCGCCATCTTGTTCCGGAACAGGAAGTGCCGCCAACTTGTTCCGGAACAGGAAGTACAGCCATCTTGTTCCGGAACAGGAAGTACCGCCATCTTGTTCCGGAACCGGAAGTGCCGCCATCTTGTTCCGGAACCGGAAGTGCCGCCATCTTGTTCCGGAACCGGAAGTGCCGCCATCTTGTTCCGGAACCGGAAGTGCCGCCATCTTGTTCCGGAACCGGAAGTGCCGCCATCTTGGAGGGGAAGTGATGACGTCACCACCCCCCACCACTGATGACGTCATTACCCCCACCCCATTTCCCCTCAAACCGCTACATACCTTGCCCCATACTACTGCGGGTGAACCAAACCTTGTATATTTGTTATTTAGTAATATTAATTCATTGATGTTTTAAACCTATTATGACACACGATGGTTTTAATTATTAATTTCTGACTTAGCCAATTCAGAATGAAGTGTACGAAATAATCGGTTTGGAGTAGGGGAAAATTTCATCTTGCTAGAATTTATCTGTGAAATCAAATGTCATTTTTACTATTAGTGTTCCTAAAATGAAATTGTCTTATATTTATATTAATTTCTAAAGTGATGAATTATTAATAAAAAAAAAGTCAGTGGGAATGTTATTTTCTGAAAATCAGTGTTATTATTTAAATGTGTCGTTGTGTTTTAAGTCCTGTGGATCTGGATTCCAAAGGTCTTGGGATCGAGATGGTGCAGGCCATAATATTTGTTTCGAATTGTGTCTGTGTTTGCTCCTAAACCAAAGAGTTGGTTAGGTTTGAGTGTGGAATTAAATTAAGTATAGCCTACTACGGAGCAGTGTGTGTACACTTCTGATAGAAAAACTATAAATATTGTATAGAATTCCATTCTTTAGATTATGTTGCTAACAAACTGTTCCACAAAAAAAAAAATACAAGAAAAAGTGTGCGTGGAACGCCACGCGACAGAAGTGAAACTTGTTTTAATTTTTGGATTTTTTCAACTTTGGATTGGGTTTTTATACTTTTTAATTTTTGGAATTTATAAGTTTTTTTATCTTTTAATTTTTTAATTTTAGAATTTTTTATTTTTTAATTTTGGATTTTTTAAATTTTAGATCTTATATTTTTTTTTTGGATTTTTATTTTTAAATTTAGAATTTTTAATTTTGGATTTTTAATTTTTTTAATTTTAATATTTTGATTTTTTAAATTTTGTATATTAATTTTTAATTTTTTAAATATTGGATTTTTGGACTTTTTAATTTTGGATCTTTGAGTTTTTTATTTTGAAATTTTGGTTTTTAATTTTGGATTTTTTAAATTTTTTATCTTTGAATTTTTTGTTTTTGGCTTTTTTAATTTTGGATTTTTAGATTTTTAAATTTTGGATTTTTGATTTTTTAATTATGATTTTTTGGATTTTTAAAATTTTGGATAAGTCTAATCATTGAATTGATTGTTTCTGTGCAGTCCGTTCCGTCACACCTCACTAATTTCGTAACGATTTTGAGCGTAACACTAATTTCGTGACGATTTTTATCGTTACACTAATTTTGTGACGATTTTGAGCGTTACACAAGCTCTCGATTTACCCCTACCGCGGCTAAAGAAGTTTTACTTTAAAAAGAAATAAAAATAAGAAACGAAGTGCGTTCGCTTCCCCGGGAAGTTTTTTAGAATACGCTGACACGTGCAAAATACTTTTTTCACCCGTCCTTCGAACGGATTACCAGCTATTAATTAGTAAATAGTCAAGGGGACTCATCAGTTTAAAAAAATCTAAAAACATTTTTCTTAAATTATTATTTTTTCCATCCTTGCTGGTCCTGTTTTTACTTCCTCTTATCTGTAGTTTAAATGTGATTAACGTGGTTGTTTAAAAGACGATGCTTATGGTTGTTTCTCACTTACTGGACTTTGAACTCGATTTTCTTTGCGCTCATTTAATCTACACTTTTCACGTTCTGTTGCACCTTGTGTCAAAAGTTCTGTATTAACTTGAAACATTTAGTTCAACCTCCTAATAAAAAAAAAGTTACCTGGCGTAAGTTGTGAAGTCTTTGTTTTCTATATTATATGACGTTTAAAATTATAGATAAGTATTTTTTTCCCGGTTTATTGACTGGGAAAAATTATCGGAACAATTTTGTATTCTCAAGGAACACAATTAAAAATAGATATAATTAGGAACTTTGTGGCAAGGATATTTTTCCAGATACTAAACCAAATACGTAACAAAATATTTTTAAAAAGCACCATCCGTGCATGCTTACTTTCTTGATCAAGGAACAAGGAAATGATGGCGTGTTTAGCCAAACGCTGTCTTTAAAGAAGAGCAGTATTTAACTATTTGACTTATAGGCCTACGAATTTTTTGTTATGAATAATGACTGATATATGATGATAAATAATGATTTAAATTTCTATGACTGCACAATGGTTGAACAAGAAATCACCTGCGGAATTTGCCAATAAATGGATATTAATTAACACCATTTCTTGGCTAATCAGCGTCCTGTGCACTTGCTGAATGCCTTTATGTCGCAGCTTTATTATTACAACACACGTTTTCTCAGTATAATATTATGGAGTGGTCGCGATGGGTGGTGAGCTTTGCGGTTTTCACGCTGAAGGCCAAGGCTCACTACATGACTCGCTACCTCTACAAGATTATACGAGTTTGTAATTTTCAGAAAAATACTGGAAGGGAATTCTATTTCTCTAATGAAATAGTTTTTTTTAACATACATAACAACAGGACAGTTTTAAAGGCAAAATTATTGTCTCAATGTTAAAGTTGATTTTCTCAACATTTTTCCCTGTATATTCCATTATTCAAATTTCTCCTTGCGCAACAATTTTTAATCAATTAACTTGAAATTTTCAACAAAGCCCCTAGTCATATAAGCAAATAAAAGCTTACTAAATTCATTGAGCTATTATATCCTTTTAACATATTAACTTCTTTTGGCTTTAGGCTAAGTGTCTAATAAAATTACAGCTCTGAAAAGTTTACGGTTTATTTTGGTGAATACTTCCAGGGTCAGGTAAATAAATCGTATGAAAAACGTACAATTTCTAAGTTTCGCAGGTCTGTCCCCTTCAGAGTAAAGAGAGTTAGCATGCAGATTGGGGTTCGCAAGCCCCTGCTCTGTGTAATGCAAGTAATTTATTAGCTCACATCTCTATGACTAATTTGTTGTTTCATATAAATGAACCCCATGCAGGCTTACCGGTTGTACCATATATTGGCTTCTTTATGGTTATTGCACAAAACATAACTCATCCAGTCTATGGAAAAGGTGATTTAAAAATTTCAAAAATACACCCCCTCAACATTAAACATGATATTGCTAAGATTGCGTTTTCCAATTTCCAATTTTGAATATTATTGACATATTCGACTTTCATAATTTGATATCTGTATTCTAAGCAGGACAAAGAAACCTGACCTATATCTCTTCAGGTTTGTCGAGCTTACAATATTATTTTACCGAGTGAGGTGGCCGGGGTGATATTGTCGCAGACACGCATTCGGGAGGCCCCCGATTCACACTTCGTGGCCGCCCGATTTTACATGGGTTTTACCTTCGATTCCGCGATCGCAGAGGAAAATACTAGATTGGGTAGTTATTTACCATGACTCGTCGCCGCTATTTCACCTGACATCACATTCATTTAAAAATCAATATAAGATTTTAGCTTATGCCGATGACGTTTGCTTGTTAGATGACACAAACACAATCGAGAGAAATGCAGAAAGTCTTTTCGATGCCTGCAGAAATGTTGGACTGGAAATTAATACAGAAAAAAACTAAGTGTATGGTCATGGAACGTCAAAATAATGCTCAACAAAATATTAGAATAGACGGTAAATCGTTCGAACATGTGGAAAAATTCAAATTCAAATATCAGACACAATAATAGTAAGGCAGAAGTTAAGTCTCGACTAAAATCAGGAAATGCTTGTTTTTATTTAGTTCAGAAACTCTTATCTTCTCGTCTTCTGTCCAGAAATCAAAAAATAAAGATTTATAAGATTATTATCCTGCCGGTTGTATTATATGGGTGCGAGACATGGCCACTTATTGATCAAGAAGAACATAATCTGAGGGTGTTCGAAAACAGGGTGCTTAGGAAAATATTTGGGCCTAAGAGAGATGAAAATGGCGACTGGAGAAAACTGCATAACAACGAGCTTCATGGCCTTTACTGTTCACCGGATATAGTAAGGGTAATTAAATCACGGAGGATGAAATGTGCTGGACATGTTGCGGGCATGGGAGAGGAAAGACATATCTAAAAAATATTGACTGGCAGACCCGAAGGGAAAAGATCACGTGGAAGACCTAGACGTAGTGGAAGGACAATATTAGGATAGATTTAAGGAAAATAGGATTTGCAAGGGATGATTGGTTAGACTTAGTACAGAATAGGGTTGAATGGCGGGCTCAGGTAAGCGCGGCAATGAACCTTAGGGTTCCATAAAACAGATAATATTCCTTTAGCTTGCTGAGGAATCGTCTATTGCCATTGAGTAAGTAACTAGGTATCAGTTGTAAATATCCTTACCTGAAAGAATATGCAGAAGTGAAATATCTTAGGTAATTTAACGAGAAGCCTGGGTTTTATCGACAAATTCATTAGTGATCAAATTCAATAGTGATCGACAAAATTGATCAAAATAAAACGAAAAAATTATGACAATAGATACTTGCAATTGGTCGAAATGTTACATAATATGCGACATTATTATGCGATAACTGGATTGGTGACTGATTTATGAGCTAAATACTAAATAGTGATAAACATTTGAAATTGGGTAAACACATTTCTTACATAATATTATGTAACAAAATTCTGAAAAATATATAAAAACTTGCTACCTTCATAACTCTGTGTCGATTAACTCTCTACGAGTAGTTTATTTAACCCTAGTCAAGCCCAAGGCTAGTGAGTCGAACCCACTATTAATATGCTTTAGGGATAGGGAAGCATAATTATCTAAAACATGTATTTTGCTGGATCTAGAAAGTCACTTGGGTGTCAAGTCAGATGACTTCATGTCCTTCTCTCTATTCCATTAACCCAACTCTGCTCTCTTCTGATGACAGTAATGCTGTCCAATCGATTCATCTTCAAGACCTTGGAAAGCAGGCAGCACGACCCCACAGGTGGCAGCAAGGTTAGAGGATTGTTGCATGGTAGTAGAAAAGGAGGGAATACTCCCCTGGTCAAGTCTAGTTTAAGAAATAATCACGATGTTGTAAGTATATGTAAAGCTAATGCTGGACTTCTTAGTGTCACAGAAGATCTTGTGAAGTTAACTTCTGGCTTTAATACAGAGACTGGATAGAGACTGTAAATTTTGTACTGAGGAAGTGATCAGTGACATTAGCAAGAAGACCTCTCCAACCAATGTGGAATTTGCCTTTTGGGAAGTGCGAATCTACGGCTTGTTCGTGCTTATTATCTCCCGAATCTGCACGCATTGATCTCATTGATGTCTCATCAATTGGCAGAAAATCGAATAATAATAATACAAAAAATGATCTTTCATTAGATAATTCGAGGTTTAGGGAATAAAATTGAGGAACTCAGTATTATCTTAGAATCAATAGAAGTTGCCCCACATATAGTTTGTGTTTCCGAGCAAAACAACATGAATTAAAATCCCTTCATTTAAATGGATACATCATAGGAGCAGATACTTGCATAACGGATGAATTTGCCTTCACATTTATCAGCACTTAACTGTCAAATAAATAAACGTATCAGTTTTTTGTTTTGAACTACACATAAAATGATGTGCAGTACAATTAGAGAATAAATATCTAAATATAATACTGTAATTATAGGAGTTTATCGTGCCCCATCTGAAATTTTTACAATTTCCTTGCAAAATTAGAAAGTGTCCGACCTTTTTCTTTATAAACCAAGAAGGGAATTGTGATCTATGGAGACATATACATTGAGTGGTATGCGAAAAATCGTCGTAAATACTTTTACTAACTTGCTTATGCTAAATGCTAAAATTTGTATGTATATAAACCTTAGGAAAAGCTTTTCGTCTTAGCAAAACATCGATAGTGCTGGCCATGTTTAGAATTTCCTTCAAGCCTTAGAATAAACTATGAAATGTACGCATAAAGTGTAGTATAAAAATATACCTTATAGATTTTACTAAGAAAAATCGAAGCATGCACCGTTCGTAACTTCGATTGCTTAGTGAATGGTTGGTGGTAATTTGCTTGCCTTTTTACAAATAAGAGATAAAAAAGAAGTATAAGGAGAGAAGAACACCGTCAGTTACTGTTTATATGAAACTTTATAGATTTAAGAAAGAAAATGTTGATTGGTTGAGTGATTGTTTTATAGGTTATAGCGGCGAAAGACGAGGAGCAGCCCTAACCTCCAAACAAACAAAAAAAATGAGGATTTCGTTGAGATACGTGGCAGACTTAGGATTTCAGAATTTAAAGGTGAAGAAATAAGGTTCACCAGAGAATTGTTTCAAGGCAGTCGCTTCTATAACGGAAAAATTACGAAAAAGGGCCAAATTTGGATAAAATTTCTTTCCACGAACGAAGGTTTGTAGACTTTCCTTTTTCGGATGTTCATGAACGCAGCCATTTGTACTTGCGAGAAACCTTTTGCATAGCTAGCGAAGGCACGACCCCTAGGCAGGCTTTGTGATAGGGACTCGTCACAATCACATTCATGCCCCGCACTCGAGTAGTCGCGAGTAGTAACGGAAATGCGAAGAGCGCAAAATCGATTACTATCGAAAAGCAAAACCTACGGTACGCTAGCATTCACTTCGTAGCAGAAGAATCGTGTTTATGCATACGATATGAAGTTTATGCTTTTCCTTTTACCTTTTCCTAGATATAGTAAACGCATACACTACGATTTTATGCACTATGCATTTTATGCACTACTACAATAAATACGAGGAAAAACCAACTAAATGCTGTGTTAACGACCTTTAATATGGGTTATATAGTAAATTTTGGTACTATTATCGACAGGGAATAAACAATAGCAATTGATAACATGTCTGTGCATAAAAATTGATTACATTTATCTAGTGTCAAACCTGTTCAGGACTCTCCGATCACGATGGTAAGTTATTGTAATGATTTTATTAAACAGGATTTTCAATAAATATAGAATTATTATCAACGAAACCTTAATCTTAAACTTAATCTAAAACTTATTCTTATTGGAAACTTCAACTCAATTATAATTAATATAACACAGTCTCTGGGACAAGAATGAAATATGTTTGCAATGCTTCTGAAGTTAGTAAGTTTAACGAATTCATAAGAATTTTTCTGAGTTATATCGAAAACTGTTTTCCTGGTTAGAGTTAACACTATTAAGCCTAATAACCATAGAAATAGTTGGATGAATAAGGGTTTCAAAACTTAATGTAAAAAAGAGAGAGAATTTAATTTCACAAAGTCGGTATAGTAGCGGCCCAGTAAATACTATTGTAAAACATTCTTGGCGAAGTTATTGAAGCTACTAAAACAGCATTGTGAACATACTATCAGCAAATCAGGAAATAAAATAAAAGCAATATGGGATATTATTAAAAATGAGATAATAGGAATGTCCAAAGCACTGTTCCATTGATGTTAAAAACAAACAACGAAGAGTTAAATGACCTTACTAAATTGCAAGCTAATTTAATAAATAAATTATCCTCACAGTTCTTACACTTCTCATTAAAAAGTCAATTACCTGGTTTCAAGTTAGCTCTAACAACAGAAGGAGAAATAGTAAACACAAGTCTGTAAAGAATAAGAAAGCGTCTGACTGACTTTTTCCATTAACCCCTACAGTGGGGTATAGAGCCTCCAATTGGAGGTTTTAGTACCTAGATTAATTTGTTACCTTTACAAACTAAAGCATTACTTGGACGTGAAAGGGCCGACGAATTTTGTCCAGAAGCTCTAGTTCCGCAAATTTACGACACCCCCCAAGATTAAAGTCATTCCCGAAGAAAAGTCCTTCCCGAAAGACTTTGTGCCCAGGATTTTTACGTCCTGAAAATTATCTGAATCTGTATCTGAAAATTATATGAATGTCTGATAATTTATAAAGGTTTAAACTGTATTTGTGCAAAAATGTAAAATCTACCCTTACTACAAAAACGAAGCCTTATGGTAAATGTCAGTTTTAGATCAAGTACGATATTTGGTGTGATACAGTACGATTTTAATCTTGAAAAAATAAACCTTAAATGGGTTACAACGCTATTTGGGGAGAAAACCACTCTCTGCATAATTTGTATTGGTTTAAATTGTCCATTTATGCAAATAAGTTTGAGAACTTTAAAAATTACCTTTATACAAAATTTACCCTTTGTTAGGGGTTTAAATCAGTTTTATATCATGTCCGACACTTGTCATACCATACTACGACTTTTAATTTTCGAAAAATAAATTATAAACTTGTTAGAATGCTAACTGTGGTGAAAACCACCCTCTCTTTACAGGTAGATTGATTTTATAGGTGGTCATAAAGGCTTAAACAGATTATCAGGGAATTTTATTTTCATCGAATTTTTTATGGAAAGATGGTCTCTCTTTGTCCCACTTAATGGGCACTCCCGCAATGGGAGTGGCTAATTCAGGTGGTCATAGACACACTAGACCGAAAAACTATCTTTAATTTTCTCCTTCAATAAAAAAAAAACTACCCTTCTAAAATGGTGGAAATCTAATAGGAAAGTCTTGCCTCTTTGTACATCATTTCCATTTTTTGTGACAATATTTACAGATTTCAGGTTAATTGTTTCGAGGTTGGTAATGCAGGTCTCGGTTTTGCCCACCTATCACTTATTTTGGGCCTAGCTTTGGCTGGGGGTGGCTAGGTATGGATTGGGATTAAATTTGACTGGGGTGGGCTTAACTTTGGCTTTGAGTGGGTGGAGCTTAACTTTGGCTGGGGGTGATAAGGATTCAGGATTGATATCGCAGGTTTATGTTTTACCGACTAGCCACTAATTTATTTTGGGCCTTACTTTCGCTCAGGGTATCGGAGGCGGGTGGAGGTAGTGCCATCTGGAGGCATCGGTGGTACAGATGGCCTAGATATTTAGGGGAGTCGGTTTTGGACCGTATGATTACGTTAGGCGTCGATTATCTGGACCATAGGTATTACTACTAATCTGAATTCACAAAAATTTGAAGTATGCAGAAAATGTACTATGTAGGTCCATAAAAGTATCCTCACATAAAAATAGGAATAATTAAAGCGGGCCTGAATCAAGCATTATATTGCTTTACTTGTTAGTTTTATTCGCACTCTCTTTTATGATTCATTTTCCTGACCTAGGAAATCTAGACCTATTTGAGTAGTCGGAGGAATTATTTATATAGTTAATATATGTTGTTCTATAATAACCCTGAGCAGTGGCGTGTGGTGAAAATTTAGGCGAGGGAAGCAATAATAGACTATAGTCTAGATATTTTTAAGCCTATAATAAAAAAAATGATAACTCGCCCGATTTATTTGAAGAGCGAATCAATTCACCTATCCTTGGCAGCAAAATCTTCTATAACTTTGGCATGGAAATCTTCCTTAGATCGAATGTTCTCCAGTAATTTTTTTTCTATAGCCAATAATGACAACCTGGACAATCTGTCTTCCTTTTGGGAATTGTAGGTTTTAGTTCTCTTTAGTGCAGAGAAAGAACGTTCTACTGAAGCACTACTTGCAGGAGTTGTCACTATTAGTTCACACAACTTTGTAAGTTGGGATAGTGCACTGTTCAAATTGGTTCGTTTCAAATGCATTCAACGTTCACTCGCACTTTTGTTTTTCAATTATTGGAGGGAATAATAATTTACCCCTTAAAAGGGGAAAGTCGAAATGTTCACCATAAACAATTTTCAACGATAAAAAAGTATTTTCAGAAAACTCCTTGTTATGATTAAATTTTATTAGCGCCAGAAATTTTAATTTGTTTAAGTTCTGAAACCGTACTTCAATTTCACTGCAACAAAAGGCGCATTGTGGACTTCTTTTATTTCTGTCATAACTACATTGCTTATTGATTCAATCAAATCATTCTGAATTCTATTTGACATAACTGTAAATACAGTATTTTCTTCAAGGTGGGCATTCAATTTATAATGATATTTTCTCAACAAATTCACTAGTTCGACATAATTACCTTTGTCAGTAGAGGGAAAATTCAAATATAAGTAGCACCTTGGGATGAATATATCCCGCCCAACCCACCCTCGCCGCTGCAGTTTCTTTTATACCACGATCTAGCGAATTCGTCTGTCCTCGTATTATGAAGAAAATCGTGATTGGACGTTGGAGGTGTGACGTCATACCGCAAGACGAGAGGTGATAGGCTGAAAAAGCTCCGGGAGATATAATATGCTACATTTTCGAAACCTACAAGCAGTGTATTGTACATTATTCGAAAATGCAAGAGCGCTTCGCTATGGCTGCCGCCTCCGCTTCGCGCACTATGTGGTTAGTATTACGCATTATTTAGCTATATGTACAGGTGGATACAAGGCACTTTCGACAATATACAAGGACATTGCAAATCTCTTTCCTGTTAATTTTTTGAAATGGACTACGTTTGCAACAACTCTTAGGTATTTAATTGATTACCAAGACGTGTGTTGTTTATGAATGGCACGACTATAACTAGTGATCCTACCCGGAATATAGATTTTAAATGTTCTTGTTATTCATTTATCTTGAACACTACATAAAATGGATAATCATATCATCAGGCCAATAGCACAAGGTGAATACGTAATTAGTCTATTTATTGAGATTCATAAGTTATACCAGTAACCCCGCGCGAACTTTCCGTCCTTCGCTCCATTTATCGAACTCCCAGATATTTGAATTTCTCCACTTGTTCGAACGATTTACCGGATATAGGCCCTACTTATCTTTGTAGCGCATTATTTTGACGTCTCAAGGCCATATAGTTCTTTCTATGTTAATTTCCAAACCGACATTCCTGCATGCATCGAAAAGACTATCAGCATTTCTCTCGATTGTGTTTATGTCATCACCCAACAGAAAAACATCATCTGCATAAGCTAAAATCGGGTGAATGACATTAAATTCTAGGCCTACCTTGTTTTCCTGAACTATCATAATGGTATATTTCAAAGCGAAATTTAAAAGTAAAGACGATAGTGCATCTTTTTGCTTCATGCCACTTTTAATGGCAAACCTATCTTATATAAATTTCCCTATCCTCACTCTGCTAAAGGTTTTTTTGACACATTTTGATCAGACTAACTAACTTCTTTGGTATCCCAAACTCAATGAGGATATTATACAATTTGTCTCACGCTTTTTTAATATCTATGTATAGCTAGTGAACACACTTATGATATTCCTACTTTTACTCCAAGATTTGGCGAGTAGAAAATGTTTGATCAATAGCTGATCTATTTAGTCTAAATCCACTCCAATGATTTTGTCCGCATATAGGGTAAATCCGGGTGAGATGGCCATGCTTTTTTAAATGCTTAATAACTTGAAGGATTTTCAAGATAATTCGTGTGCAAAATGTTAAATTAGGTCCTTGGATGTCACATTCTCATAGCATAATTTTTATGGAGAAAAAAAGTAATTTAGGGTGAGAAATCCCAGCATTTAAAAAAATGGTGCGTTGGCCATCTCACACGAGGTGTCAGGGGGAGATTGCCATAGGACATAGGGACAGTTTTCGAAGATAGAAAGTACAGCACAGGTAAAAAAAGTAGAAAGACTAGTTAGCTCTTCTCCAATAAATATATACAAATAAAACAAACTTAAGTGCCAAATAAGTTATCACAACGTAAAAATAAACATATTTTGGAAAACAGAATCAATTCTGAGTAACTGAAAAGTTCTGATACATTTCTGAAAAGATAACTGAACTCTACTGCATGCCACTACATCCGATAGAGGGGAAGGGCATACCATCTAACCTCTATATCATTTATCTTCATCTTTCGACTTTGTTAGTTGACGACAGGAAAACTTAAATATGAAAAATAATACAATATTATGGAGCCACCTTTGGCATAGAAACATGAGTCCAATCCACTTTTTAACCACATAAATAATTTTGGAAATGAATTTAATAATATATTTAATTAGGGGTACACTGTCAAATTCGTCTCTATTTTCATACATCTTTCCGGATTGGATTTCCAAAATTGTTCATTAAGGTATACGTATTAATATGTTCGTTTATGTCAATTCCCTAGCAATAAAAGTAAATAAGTAATTGAGAAGCGATGGGAATTAGTCTTAAGTGAAAATTTTTAGATTTCGCGTTAGAAAAAATCAGAAGGTCTTGAAAATATGGCTGTTAAGTTGTTGGCCAACTCTCCCGGAAAAGAAGTGGGCCATCTCTCCTATTTGTAAAGGTGAGATGGTCATACTCAGTAGTTAAAAATTGAAAGGTTTAGAACAGAACACGTAATACAAGTGAAATATATAAGGTTCACTCACCTCACACAGTGAGTATCGTTTAACTGTTAGTAATAATGGCGGACTTCTGCTTAGTTCATTCAACATACAAAAAATAAATGGCCAGTTAGAAAACAATAATGTTATATAAATCGCGAATTTCTAAATATAAACAGCGCAGGTGTTCAACAATCGACTCTTAGTACCAAAAGCTTGCCGCCTACCAAGTTACGTTCAAATATGTTTATCGGCCTTGAAATCAGAGCGATTGGTAGTCTCCCCCGCATGGCCATCTCTCCCGGAATTACCCTAGGGTTAATCTTGACGGAAGTGTATTAGACAAAATTTTGTATGATGTTGATAAGAGAGAAATTCCGCGGTAATTATTACATTCAGCCCTATCTCCCTATTTATGGATCGGTATAATAGTAGATTCTTTCCATCTATTGGGCAATTCTTCCTTTTTCCAAATCATAAGAATGAGTTTATGGATCTCTGAGTTTAATCTATCCCAACCTGCCCTATTAATTCTGCTGGAATTTGGTCAGCGCCTGGTGATCTGTGGTCTATTAGTTTGTCTATAGCTGTTTCTACTTGTGTTAGGGTCGCTTCAGCAACCAACAGCTCTGCTGTGAACATTTTGCTTTCTGCACTTTGAACTTCTCCTTGTACATTTAACAACTGATTAAATAATTTTTTCCACCTATTCAAAATATTATTTGGAGCCGCGAGTAAAGTGCCATCATTGTCCTTAATTATGTTTGTTCTAGGTTGAAAACCTTTCTTGAACTCCCTTGTAGAGATCCCTAATCTTTTTGTCTTTAGTATTTTCTCCAATCCATTTACTTTGTCTTTGAGATAGTTTCTTTTCTTTGTTCTAATGGTTCTATAGGTTTCTCGTTTACCATTGTTGAGGTTTTCGACAGTAGTTTCACACGGAATCTGCAACCATTGTAGTTTCGTCTGATTTCTTGCACCTACTAATTTCATGCACTGATCATCGAGCCACGGGTTTAATTTGGTTTCAGTCCAAGCGGACCTAATTTTTCAATCAGTTCAAGCTTGCGGAATTTTTCTTCTGCGGATACTTTATTAATGCCTTTAATGCTTTCCCAGGTTTTATCGATACTCAAATCATCACTAGCTTCTGGTTCTACAATTTTTTTCTAGAACTGGAAATCTATTTGAAATATCAACTTGGTAAGCGTCTTTAATTTGGTCTTAATCTAGCTTTTTCAGATTGAATATTTCTACATCGAAATTTTGCCTAGTTCCTTTGTTCAATGAAAGTTTCTCCCAAACAGCAACAACTACCAGATAATGATCGGAATCGCAGTCAGAACCCCTAAAAGTTCGAACATTAATTACACTAGACTGCATCCTTGCATCTATTACCACATGGTCGATTTGATTTGATTATGGCGAAGTTAATATGTATTTATCACGATGTGGGAATTTTGTAATTTTTACCATTAAATTTTTAGCGGTGGCAAAATTCAATAATTTAACTCCATTGTATTTGCTCTGCAAGTGGAGACTTTCATTCACAATCGCGGGCTTGAAAATTTCCTCCCTGCCTACTTTCGCATTGAAATCTCCTACTACAATTTTCATGTGATATGCTGGAAACTGATCAAATGTTCCCTCATACAAACTGTCCTTATCACCATCGTCTTTATCCGCTGTTGGTGCATGTACATATACATCTATGATTAAGAAAAGAGAAACGAAAGGTCCCCTAAGAACGCCTGCTAAAACAAAACCCAAAAGAGTGAGCAAGGAAAAAAATAATTGCATATGATGGAATAGTGCATCCATTCCATCACTGGAATAGTCTCCGAAGAGGACTGTCGCATCGTTCATTCCTTGATAATTAAGGTACATACAACATTAAATACACTTTTAACCCAACTGTTCTGTTCGGGTCCTAGAGACCCGAAATGAATATATATTTCGTTTCTTATTTTTTAAGTACTAATGTATGTTTACGAAACTCAATTACTTTGTCTGAGAATTTAAGAGTAACACGTGTTTAACAAGTTTTCAAATAGTTTATGTAGTTTAGTCATAAACTGTAAAAAACTGTTATATGTAACATTCTGGTCATTATGACCCGAAACAAATAAGTTTACTTTAATGCCGGAAGTTTACTTTCTTATGGAAATACTGAACTCTATTTTATCATATGTTCAAGTCCCAACAATCTAATATGGCGCTGTGCATTTACAAAAATGGGCTTCATTCTGGCTTTTTCCAAGAAATTTTAGTTCACAGTTCTTAATAATTTGAATGCTTCACTGTTTTTTTCTCAGATTGAATAGTGTCACCTGGCGATTAGACCTTTGACTGATGCTGAGTTGGAAGAATAAATAAATGCATCAACAGATGAAGAATCATTTTCTGAGTTTGAAAACCATATCAGTGATGTATCTGAAAGTTAGTGTTCTGATTATAGTTAAGACAGTCCACAGTCAATACAAAATGTGTACAGAGTTTTCTTTCTAAAACCGGAATTATAGAATGGACCAGAAAATATCAGCGAACGGGGGTAGTTATTAAGTCAGAATATCATATGTGACAACCTTTTTTACATCATACATTTGAGACAGCTGCTTCTTTAAAAAATTAACAACGTTGGAAACTATGCGGAAAAACCAACAAGGAGGTTCACAGGTATTCATTTTACTTCATGAACGTCTCTACTGTGATCAATAAATCATAAAAGTGCTGAGCTTATGAGCACCCTCCGACAGAATAAGGAAATCAGTGACGGAGCTGATAAGAATCCAAAAATGATTTTGGACTATAATTTAACCAAAGAGGTTGTAGATACGCTTGATAGGTGCAATAGATGCATGCAAACGAAAAACCAATAGGTGGCCAGTGTTAGTTTCCTGTAATATTCATAATGTTTCTGCTTATAATGCATACTTCTTGTGGACATCGATTCATCCTAAATGACCAGAAGGAGGGTCAATCCATATCAAATCAGCCAATTTAACTGGTTGGCTGACAAAATTTATTTTTTTAAATATTTTTTTATCTATGTTTTGACTATATACAGAGAGTTGAAAACAGGTATTCTTTAATTTTTTAGAAGTTCAATTTCTTTATAGCAGTCATTTTGTATTGCTGAATCAGTCTATTTTGCATTTAACAGAATTCTGTAGCTTTTTTTGTTTTTTTTTAAGATATTTGGTTCAAACAAAAACCATGTTAAAGTAATAAAATGTAAAAAAAATAAAAATTCTGTCGAGTATATATAGGCCTACTTAATTGTGAATAAACGAAACAAATAGGTAAATGTTAACGTTTTCAAAATAAAAACCTTCTCTTTTAAAATTAAACATGTTAAAGATAAAACTAAGGGTCACCTTCAATTTTTTTCTGGATATAGTGTTTGTAGTAGGCTTATACCAATTCTCTAAATAGTTTCATCCTTTTTCTAATGGGCCCTCAAGTATTGCATTTTCCTAAAATCAGTTATTTTCAGTCTGAAATATCTCAGAAGGGGCACCCTTTAAAAATCTAAAATTTTAATAAAACATTATTTTATTACGTTGTAATAAGTGGTTAAAAATTCATCACTAAGACTTTAATTGCTTTTTAGTTAGAATTAATTGGTTGATTTGATATGGATTGGCCCAGGAGCAACTTGGAATGTCAATGGTCAATTGCATTAAGAATGAATTTCTCAAGAACAGAGATTCTTTGAGAATGACAGGAGCACATAAAACCATAAAAATGTTGCTAGAAAACTTAAGAAACAAGCAAGTTCTGCCCATCCAGCAATGACAATAAAACAAACACTTTTTGTTATAAACATATCAGCAAAACACATTTAGGCCTAACCTACTTGTGTCCAAAATGCAATCAGTAAGAAGTAAAGTAAGAAAATAACAAGACGAATGCCAGTATTGAAAACTGTCTGTTATTTCACATTTATGTGAATTTACGTAAGAAATGTTCTTGAATAACATTTGTGAATTATTATTATTATTATTATTATTATTATTATTATTATTATTATTATTATTATTATTATTATTATCATTATTATCATCATCATCATCATCAACATCAAAGTATTACAACAGAACAACAATGTTGATAAGGTATATACGAAAGAGGTATGTGTATAGAAATTTTCTACAGAATTTTGATGTGTCGGGTTATAAAACAGGGTTGTAAAACAGTTTATTCGTAAAGCAAAAGTGAACAGAACCGCAGGGTTAATAGGGGTAAATAGCGATGATACTCTACCAAATATTTTGAGGTTCACTTTGAATAGATTTCTTCATTATATAGTGTGTAAAGTCTGGTAAAAATTTATCAAAGATTGTAGATTTATTTAAATAAAGGTAATATAACAGGGGTCGAAACATTTGAGAAGTGGTTTCTTCCAAATTAATTTTGGTTAAAATTGTATCTAGGTTCAGTAGGACACCTGTAGACATTGACGACTGTAATAACTATTGTTCTTGAATTTCAGAAGTTTGTGTTGTTTGAAATAAGTTATGACTTTGGAGGTATAAGGAAACAAATCTGTAAACTTTATACACCCTATGTTTAAATTTTAAAAGTTTCAACCCCTATTATATGACCAAAATTTATACACACAACCTATAGAACCAGGAGAAAATAAATTTAAAATGTTTCATGATAACTAATTTTGAACAAACTACCCCTTAAATGTTTCAACCCCTATTAGGTTGCCATTCAACATGACCTTTATTCAAGGAATTTTATTTTAATATTACAGTCGAAAACTTTACTTGCACGAAGTCTGTACGGTAGAAAGAGTTTAGTAACTAAAACAGAAATTTATTAGTAAGACAACTTTAGTGCATACAGACAGATTGTTCAAGCAACGCTAATAGATAAGTGAAACAGAACATTCGATAGATTAAACTAGCAATTGCGCCTAAACGGTTAACATGTCGAAAAAAGTAGTTTGCCCTAAAATTTTGTGCAAAATATTTTGTAGTTGTTTTTCCACCCAAAGTGGACTATGCCTTTTTCACTTTTTTGTTTTTTTGTTTTTTGCTACAGCTAAAACATTCGTCAAACCCAAATTAGAAACTGCGCCTAAACGGTACGTATGGCGAAAAAAAGTTGTAATTACTTAAATTTTAGGCAATTTTATGCCGATTATTTTAGTACATAGTGCTGTTCTACCCAAAGTCGATAGATCTTGAGTTATAAGAGAAAAAAAAACAGAAATAACTTTTTTATGGTTAGTTGGCTATAAATAAAATCCCAACTAAAATGTTTGTTGGAAAACCTCAGATTCATAATCAGCACCCCAAGAAACACAAGGAGCAAAAAATCAGAACTCGAAAATTTGTTTTATTAAACTAACTTACTTAAGACTGGATTATAGTTCCACTTTCGTATAAGAACAAAAAACTCTCAATTACCTAGACCTCAGTTGTCTGCTGGTGATTATATAAACGCAATCGAGAGAAATGCAGAGAGTCTTTTCGATGCCTGCAGGAATGTTGGATTGGAAATTAATACAGAAAAAATAAGTATATGGTCATGAAACATCAAAATAATGCTCTACAAAATATTAGAATATAAGAATAACCGGATAAAGTAAGGTAATTAAATCACGGAGGATGAAATGGGCTGCGCATGTTGCGCGCATGGGAGAGGAAAAACATATAAAAAGTATTGACTGGGAGACCCGAAGGGAAAAGACCACTTGGAAGACCTAGACGTGAGTGGGAGGACAATATTAGGATAGATTTAAGAGAAGTAGGATTTGCGAGGATGATTGGGTGGAGTTATTTCAGAATAGGGTTGAATGGCGGGCTCAGGTAAGCGTGGCGGCAATGAACCTCCGGGTTCCATAAAATAGATAATGTTCCTTTAGTTTACTTAGGAATGTCTATTGTCATTGAGTAAGTAAGTAAGTAATTTGTTTTAATTGAACTGAATAATGTATATATAAAAAATAAAACACAATACTAGGCTAGGAGGTCATAGTAAAATAACTTTCGTTAAGTAATTAACTCCAGAGTCTTTTTTAATGTAACATTTATTTCAAGCTTTCATAAAGAAAGTTACCGTATGACTTTTTACTGTGATTTTGAGCTTTCCATTTTATATTCCTTAAACGAGAAGTGTTCCATAATTAAAACATGTTCGGAAACACTAATAACGAGTGTCTTTCAGTGAGGCCATGATTATAGGCTGCTTTTGACAACTTTATGCATTCGATTGTTCACTATATTAAACTATTGGATATAATTTGTTTATACTTTTACGTGTTCTCATTAAATCATATTAAACTTCTAAAAAAATAAAGAGAATTTTGTAAGGTACTTAAGAAAGTTTACAAAACATCTTTATCGTCCATCTTTTTTTTTCGGTTGTAAAGATTTAGCCATTATAATGATATTATCGGCAATGTGCAAGACACTTTTCGATATCTTGATTGAAATATATCGGAGACTTGAGGTACATAATTCTTGAAACCTTCCCGCTAAAGCAATACCATCGGCACTGAATACAGATTCACTATATGCAATCTAGTTATCAACACTCTTGCATGATATACAGGTAGAAGCCACACAACGCTGAAAAATATATCCTACTCCTTGCACTACAATTCTAATCCATTTAATATTTGTTCATAAAAAAATCCTAGATACCATTACCTAAGAATTTTCTTGTTAACATTTCCCCTACCCATAATACTGTGGTGTTGTATCCAGCAACACGCGTGCTCTTAATGTGGCACGCAAACACAGCAGACATGAAATAAACACAGTATATAATCATTAGACGGAAAATTTTAGGTAAAACCCAGCTTCACTCTTTATAACATAGGTTATGTGTGGAATGTTAATTCTTTCACACTGGCCATGTGTAGGCTAAAGTGGGAAGATGAAGTCATAATGAAAATTTGAATGCCATAGCCGGGATTTGAGCCAGGATCTTCGGCTCTCCATGTCACTGCTCTTATTAATTGAGCTACCATGGCAACATCCCGTTACAACATTAAATTTTCCAACTGACCCACATATCCCGGTATTTTTCGTTCTGACTTCGCCTTTATACCTTAGCCTACACACGGCAACTGTGAAAGAATTATCATTTCACTGTGACCTTCTAGTGGTTTACTATGAAGCCCGTGTCTTAAAGCACATTAGTTTTTAAGTCCACACTGGGTTGATACCTCATATTCAGAACGCCTGGTGGTATACCGGGATATGTGAGTCAATTGGATAATTTAGCGTAGTACCGGTAAGAGCTCAATTGGTAAGAGCAGCGGCACGGAGGTCATGGTTCAAATCCCGTCCATGGCATTGAATTTTTCATTTGCGGTTCTTATTTTTTCGCATGTACATCGTATAAAGAAAGTATAGTGATCGTGACAAAAATCTAAATTGAAATTATGTTTCACGATGGCTAGAAGGCGAAAAAGGTGTTTTCGGAATGGCGTCTGAATACCCGGTGCAGGTCTGTTACGGATAAATGGTGGAACTCCGATATTTCGGAGCCGATCTGAGGCTCCATTGTCAAGAAGAACGGAGCTCCTCCAAACAATATCAGGTTTGAAGTCGTACATTGTATTTAATATATTTTCGTTCAATTCTTTCCACCACCCCTACAATTTGGTTTTTATTACTAATATATTAAAGAAAGTTCTCATGATAAAACTGTATAAGTTTCTATGACTTTGATAAAATTCAAATTTTGAAACTACTAACTTTATCTAATAGAACAGTCTATTAGTTTTTCCTGTAAAAATGACTTAGGGGTAGTTAATTAGTGCTCATTTTCGATTATTCTTGACCATCTGAACTATTAAATGTTTGCACAGTAAAGTTGTACAGACAGCTAAAACGAATATTATTCCTTATTCTGAAAATTTCTTTGTAAAATCAACAGTTACTGAAATAGAAATGAGATTTGAAAAAGTATTTACAGCATAGGCTATTTTGCACCATTTATTTACGTTTTCCGTTAATATTTAGATCTAAGTAAGTTAGTTTAATAGTGCCTATTTTGACCTTAATTCCTAGCTTGCGGTTTAATCTATTTTCCACTTAGAGTTTTGTGTGTATTATTTCATTTTTTCATGTTCTGTACTTTCTATACATGTCCACTATGAATTTTAAATTGCCATTAAAATTTCACTGCACAAATAGCAAACAGCTTCCTGCTTACCACCTTCTGAAAGTGATTAAATGCTAATTTAATGGTATGGATTTTTTAGTAGTTTTTATAACCGCATATATAACAGTATAACAATTACATATCAGTCATTCTGCAGCGGTCAAGTATTCGGTTGCTAAAAACGAATGCTTAATAAATCATCTAATGTATCGTTACATCATCGGCGGCTTGAAAAACTTAGTGCAAGAAAACAAAAAAACTTTCTTTGCCACTTGAAACATCAAGAGAACCAGTGGAGTTGAGGCCGAAGCTGTTGTTTTTTTCGGCTCTAACATTTTTAACAGGAAACAATGAACACGATGAAAGTGTATAATTGCCAGTTGATTTCCTTCAAAACCTGAAACATTGCTCAGTATATTCATTTGATGTAGAACGCCTTTTTCTTATTATAGAAACTAATTCTAAGTGAAAAATGCTGTAACTTGTCAATATAAAAATGAGGAAAAGTACTTGTTATTTTCTGTAAAGCAAACAACAGTTATGGTGCGCAAATTGCACCTAGTCCATCTACACCAATTTTGACATGTGTTCGTCTGTTTTATGAGTTTATAAACATTACGTTACATCCATGTTTATTTTATATAGACTAAATATATCAATAAAAAGGTTCTTTTTGGAACCTAAAACATTACTTTTTAGGTCCTAAATTTTAATAAAAGATAACTGAGTCAGGAATGGAATTTTTCTCACTGGCAATATTCAGTGTTAGTAAATTCCTGATGGTGTTATTAATTGTTAATAATGCCAAATCTAACCTCAGCAATCTAAGCAAAATGAAAGGAGCGCCTTGACCACAAAGATAGCGGAGGTTGGACTCTTATCGACTTTCTGCCCCACTTAAACGTCAAATGGACCGATTTGCATGTCGTTGTCGATAACGTAATTTTGACAATGTTTGGTTAATATGCGAATTGGTAATCAGGAATAAGTATCTGAGGAGGAATGTGTCGAGTATCGAACCATGCTATGACCTTGAGTGACTCACCGCTTTGAGATCTTCTAATCTGTCCTTGGTCATTATCCAGACGTGGCCACACTCACTGCTAGCATCGCACTGCGCCGTCCCACCCCTTCGCGACGCTCACCAGAGTGCGCCACCAGCCGGCGTCTCCGTTCCTGCACTAGAGGTCAGCACCAATGCGTCTCCGTTGCTACGTCTCGACGGCAGCATTATTATGGCGACGCTCACCAGAGCGCATCACCTGCAGGCGTCTCCTTTCCTTAGAGTATAATATAAAGGGAAAGGAGAGAGGTCCTATAAGAATGTTACATCCCACAATCCTTGGCTAGTTACTCCACCATTTAAATGTTCATAATCATTATCATTGTCAGACTGTCACAAATTATTATACCTCAGCTTTAATCTTGTCGATAATAAGCGACCACGAAGCAGGGCCTGTTTAGTAAATAGCTGATTACATACAGACATACTCACTGACTGATTCATCATCGCCGAGTCGAAACCGCTGAAGCTATAAAAATGAAATTTGGTCAAAAGTTGTATTTTATAATGTATAACCTCACTAAGAAGGGATTTTAACAAAATTCAGCTCCTAAAGGGGTCATAAGGGGGTTAAAGCAAAAATACTCTTCCACACAAATAATGAAACATGTATTTCACCATTTCCCGAAATTGAAACTCAGGGATTTATGAACGAAAAGAGGACATGGGGTTCAAATTTTTGTTAGAAAGAAACATTAACTTGGTAAAAGTACTTTGAAACATAAATTATACAATCACTAAATTAGTGTGCCTCACAAAACCGTAGAAGACGTAAATATCTTTCAATAAGTCAGACAGCAAAAGGTTAATAATGATACGTCCAAGTGGAAAACGCAGCTAATTACCCTTTGAGGTGCGGCAACTACTTCGCTATCTGTGTACTGCGTGTGCTCGAAGCATAACTCTGCAGGCTGATTTTTAGGTAGATTTCGAAGAAAAATCTACCTACTGCAATCGATACCATGTCATGACTTTCGAAAAAATTATTTCATACCTTTACGTTTCAGCCTCCCTAAGTACGAAACCACCGCCCGTTCAAAAAAAAAAGTTATATTTATATACATTAAATTTAATGAATTTTAATTTTTTGGCCTTCATAGGACCACTTTAGTCAGGTTTCTGGTTGAGGTTTTTCTTCTTTTTGTCGGCCCAATACTTCTTCATCCTTTCTGACAGCAATTATATATACTGTCAGTGCCTTTTTTTTTACTCGTGGCCGGGCGGTCGGCTGGAGGTAGCTGCGAGCCCACAGTGCTTCTCACCGTTCCTGGCTCCCGCCTTTCTCCCCGTCAGTGCATGTGCGGTCGTTGCTAGCGGAGGTTCTTGTTTTGTTCTTTGTGGTTAAATTGTGATAGTTCTGTTATAATGCCAAGAAGTGTGTATACTTTAGCACACCGCATATTCATGTATGATTCCTATGTGCAAACAGAGTTCTGTAGAGAAGTGACACGGCTATTTGTAGACAGATTCCCTGCTTTCCCTGAGCCTCACAGAGAGACAGTTCGTAAACTTGTAAACAGATTCAGAGAAATGGGTTCTGTTCCTGATAACAAATAAAAAAATTTAAAAAATTCGCCGTGTGCTTACAGAGAAAACACTCGATGAGATAGGACAAAAGTTAGAACGTAGCCCAAGAAAATCATTGAGTAGGTTATCACAGGAAACGGGGGTTTCACAATTCTCGGCTTCGAAATTCACTAAACTTATCAAATTAAAACCATATAAGATAACCATAGTTCAGGAACTGCAACCACGTGATACTGTGAGTAGAGTAAATTTCTGCAATTGGGTTTTGGGTAAAGTTAATGATGTCTCTATGGACCCAAAGTTAATTTTTTTTCACAGACGAAGCATGGTTTCATTTACATGGTCATGTATCGACACAAAACAACAGATACTGGAGTGCAGAAAAACCCGATATTGTACACGAAATGCCATTGCATGACCAGAAAATTGGTGTTTGGTGTGCTGTGTGTGTGCACTGACGGGGAGAAAGGCGGGAGCCAAGAACGGCGAGAAGCACTGTGGGCTCGCAGCTACCTCCAGCCGACCGCCCGGCCACGAGTAAAAAAAAAGGCACTGTATATCTTTACACGCTAGCGGCCGTAATTTTGAAGACATTTGAACCAAATTTTATTATGTTATTTCTAGGTCCAATAGTTCGGACAAGTTCGTTAATGAGAAAAATTGGCCCAAGGGGAGGGTCGGGGGAGGGGGTTGAAATTTTGAAAAATTTATATCTCGGCCCCTATGAAGTATAGAGGGAAACTTTGTTTGAATAAATTAGATTACTCCCTATGGAGTTCACAGTGACACCAACGATTCGGGGTTTTGGGGGCACGATGGTTGGTGGGGGGGATGGAAATTTGAAATTTTTTAAACCGCGCCTTATGGGGTATCGTTGAAAAGCTCTTGATGAGTACTCTACAAATCAATAACTGGTTTCTCGATAGCTCTCATATAAGGCGAGATTTAGCACTTCGAAATCTACCTCAGCCTGTAGGTCTGCCTAAAGGGAATTTTTAAACGATAAATTGTTCGCTTTGGTAAATTTAATTAACAACGGCTGTGTGTACCGGAATTATATTTCTCAGGAGTTATTTTGCATGTCCGTAAATCAGTACACTTACGCACACATAGATTCTGAGACATTCGGCATCGAACTTGGCGGGAACGAACTCGCGAAATTGTGAATAGAAAGCCAATGTCATTATTTTGTACACTCAGGCAACTAAGAAGTGATGGTGGCAGTGGTAACGGTGATGGTTATCATGGTGATGATAGAAATGACTGTTTCATAACAGTAAGTAAAGTCTTCCCTTAGGGTTTAGATTTTGAAGCGGGGGTATTCTATCAGAAGAGATATGACAGGTCATGACGTCATGAATGACATCTGTAAATGAGCCAATCCATGTGAAAGTGGACAAAAGTAGTTACATCTTTTTTTTACGTGACATAGACATGTTATATATCAAAGTAAAGGGAAAATACTGTAGAATTTGAAAATAGATTCATAATTATATTAAATTAAAGGCATCTACATAATAATAGCTGCTGAAATGTGTTTTTTTTTGTTGACTGAAATTTATAATTTAACATGTTGGCTAGTACTGCATTATACTCATGCAATCAGTAGATTTGCTGCAATTTTTAATTTCCCCCACAAAAGCACAAATAAGTGAAGATTTTGTCATCATAAAACAAATTTTTAAGATGAGTTTCAGTGAAGATATTCAACAAATCAATTTTCAAGGTACCCTTGTCACACCCGTCACTAAAAACATGTAATAGTTTGGGTAGAAAGCCAAGTAATCATTGTATAAAATGGAAACTTGGTAAAAGTTAGGATATTTCAATACAGAAGACACACCTAAAATATAATTTTGAAATGCCTACTATTTTGGCTTAATTTTGATGTGACGGGTGTGACACATGTTGTGTGACGGGTGTGACATATGTTGTGTGACGGGTGTGACATTTATGGAAAATACCTTTTGCAGCTTTTGTATAGTGATTATTTCATACAGATGTTGAGTAAATCATATGTTTTCATTATTACTATCTTTTAAATGGCTCTTGGACTTCTTGGACTTCCGTGGTACAGAACAGAACTTCGTAGTTTGCAAGACAAAAAAAACTACGATCAACCAGATTTGGTTATGGATGACATGGATGACCGGTGGAAATTTCACAAATGTTTTAATGTTGGTAAAGAAGTGAGGTAACGATCTAGTGATCCCTATAGAGGCCATGAAGGCTTTTAGGATTCAAACGTTAAACCTCCAACAATTTTAGACTTTTAGCACATGAAGGTGGTAAGGTTGTCAGTCTTATGCACTGGCTGCCTTTACCCCAGAATTGCTTCTGGTACCCATTTCTGTTAGAGGATGAGTCGACATCAGGGCCATAGTGCCAAGCAGAAGAATTAGGCCAATTGAACAATCTCAAAAACCTCATCAGGAATTGAACCTGTGCCCTTCAAGTTTGTAGCACAGTGCCTCAACCAGCAGCATGACATTGTACCCCAATAAAGAAGTGAGAATGATAGCCTAATTAATTTGTGCCTGATTTCTGAACTGGTAATTGTGTATCTTAGAACTGCTAAGAAATTCAGACAGACAATACCTCTAACAGCCGATGAAATGAGTAGGCCTACATGGATGAAGGAGAAGAGAGAGAAAAACAATCAGCCAATCTCAATATAGCTACACGATATTATTTTTGTATGAGAGACCACAAAAATGTCCTGGTGACAATAATCACCAGATCCACCTCAATGCAGTAAAAGTTTGTGAAGCGCTCAGGCTCCCAAGTAGTCCAGGATTTTAGAGTAGTGGACAACGAAAACTGCCTAACTAGTACTGGAAGAACATTTCACTTCACAACTTTACACAAGCCTGTTAAAAATATGGACAAAGTGGAAAAAAGACTAACAAGGGAATTCTTTTTTATGCCGAGATCATGTATTGGGATTCCCCAGGATTGGTATATTATCACAAAAAAAAATCATGAAATTCATGCAAAATGGTACAGAGGCAGAAGGTGCAAAGTGTAATAAAACCTGTCTGAATGTCTCCATGGATTGGCTCTTATTAAGAAGGTAGCACCACCATTTCCAATCAACAGCAAAGGCCAATTTCAGTGTCAGTAGCTATACATGAAGACAAACTGTTCTGTTCACTATCACTAGATTATGCCAATGTAATTTTACTACCTAGTGATCTCCTTGAATGTTCCTAATACTTGTGATTTAAAGTGTATAAGTTATTGATTTTTACAGTTATTATTTGATATATTATAATTGCCACTTACTATAATTAATGTTACAGTATTACAAAAGTACATTACTTTCAAATTAAAATCTAGTTTTTAAGTCTCGGTTATAAGTTGATGTTGTCATATCCGACATGTCACACCCGTCACACAGATAAAGTAAATTTTCAATAACTATATAAATATTTTTGTAAAATCTAATTATGCATTTCAGTATGTTTATCAGTCCTCTTACTTGAAAAAATAAAACAAATATAGTGAAGCTAATCAATTCACAGAATTTTCAATTAAACCTACATAAGAAAAAAACCTTTGTCCAAATATGGTCACACCCGTCACATGCACAATATATTTTCCAGCTCAAGTATACAGCCTTGAAAACAACATTAGATCATATTTTGTACTTCCAATGGGTTGGTACGTTAACACAAAAAACTTTGATGACATTCCTGCAATATGGTTCAGAGGTAGAAAGAAATAAGTGTAATGAAATCTGTCCAAATGTCACACCCGTCTCAAATTTGGCTGTATTACAGTGCTGTTAAAAACTATGCATATTTAGTAATATAGGGTGATGACTGATTTTCCTGTTGTCCCCTATAGTGGGGCCTAAAGCCTCCAAGTGGAGGTTTCTGGTACCTATGTTAAATTTGTTACGCTTATTTTCCGAGAGAGGGCCGAGGGACAGGTGGTAAGACCATCGCCTTACAAACCTCTTCAGGAAACTAATGCATTATTTGGATGTGAAAAAGTCGAGGAATTTTGTTCAGAGGCTCTAATTTAGGCTTGGAGTTATTTTACGTGCCCTAAATCTGACATGCCCCCCCCCCCCCAGCTAAAAGCCCCTCCCGGGTGACTCCGTGCCCAGGATTCTTACAGCCTGAAAAATCTATTGACTAGGTTTGATTCCGCGACCTTCGGATCTAGAGGAGGGCACGCTATCTCTACACCACCGCCATTTTCCGCATATTTTGATGTATAGTTTTGCGTATGAATTCCATCATTTTATAAGACTTTTTGCTACATTTGATGATTTTGCTTGATTCAATTAATTATACCTTTAATTGTATAATTATCTAGGTACTTTCTTTCACTTCCTTATGCTCTCCTAAATGGTTTGGTACGACACATGACATATCCACCGTTTGAATTACTCTATTATCAAATGTAACGTAATTCACGTGAATTACGTAATTATCTATTATTTCCTCATATCAATGTTAATTATCTATCTATTTTTCTCTCATGTTAATTCAGAATGTATATCGAGAATCAGTGCCCTCTAGACGTTAACGTCTGTTACAGAATCCATCTGGCGCTGTGAAACAGCGGTACGGATAGCCGAAGATCCTGGGTTCGAATTCCAATGTCAGAGGAATTTTTCTCCTATAATATTCTCATGTAATATCTAACAGACAATAATCTGTGGCTCATAAATGCATACATCCATATTGAATGTTAGTGTACAATAACAGTGGAAGCCCGGTCACAAAAATCACTAATTAGCTCAGCTGGTAGTGCAGCGGCACGGATAGCCGAAGGTTTGAATCCTATTTTCAGAGTAATTTTTCTCCTATAATATTCTCATGTAATGACCATCCGAGACAATAATCTCTGGTTCATAAATGCTTATATCCATCTTATAGTGAGGTAAAATTGGGCATTGGACCTGTGTGGGTTATTGAGGTTGGAGTAATAGGCTTCATATTAAGGGCCTGTGCAGCGCCGTAGTCATAAAAAGATAAGGGATAATGAGCAAGTGATCACCACCCATACCTGAAGATCTACACGGTAATTAATATTTCATTATGTATATAAATGGAACGTAAATGGTTCAAAAGGTAGCTTAAGTAACTATACAGCCAGTAATATATCCATAGGAAGTTAAAACTTACAGAAGGTTTAAAATTTTGGGTAAGAATGGGAGGGAGGAATTGCAGAGGGGTTAAATTTAAATGGGAATGAGAGGTTAAATTTCAGATGGGTTGAAGTTAGGTAGAAGAGGCTACGATTAATAAAGATGACAAAATGTGCTGAAAAATTAAGCAGTCGTGGGCTTAAATCTCTGCTTCTCTCTTCTGGTTTATCTTTCCTGTCTTCTATTCAAAATGTCTTCTTCAAAGTTACGTAACGAATATAACGAAAATAGGAAAAATTTTCCAGTAAGGGACAGGAAGATACGTTGAAGGGATGTTCTATAAAGAAGGTTAGTTAAGGTTTGTTTATTATAGTTATACAGTATTTAGATTATTTTCTTTTTCTGGTTTTGACAGTTAATCGAAGTTAGTCCACAAATTGACGTATAAATATTCACAACGGATCTTTAAGTTTTTTTCACGGCATTTCGGCTCAACCACAGGTCCTTCATCAGCTTCAACAAGGCGAAGAAATAAGGGCGAAGGGTTGTAAATCCTCTCGCTGTTCCACATTGACTGATGCAAGTTGAAGATGAACACTTCCGTCTAACGGTCGCGTTGACCTCGGTTAAGTCCCGCGTTAATAAGTCACATCCAATAGCAGTGGCGGCTATTCAGGGGAAGTAGGTGAAGTAGCACTTCACCAGTATTTTCCTTTACAATGCGCATTTTTAAAGTTTATTTTCCGTATCACGAATTTTGGTATTTACTATAATGTATTTTTACATTTTTGAATTTCCCGCCACGACTGGTGTCAACGCTAGGAGGCAGTGAGCGCCCAATAGAGCTCTGCGCTTTTAAGATGGCCGCCGAGAATGAGGTATTATCCACTTCCGGTTATCTCAGAGGCCCGTGTTTACACTACAGTTCTGTGCTTTGTGTCTTGTTTTGGAAGTAATTATGCCGATTAACTCCTATGTTCTCGGCTGTTCGGCCGTTGGAAACAAAAATTGAGGACTTAGTTTTCACAGTTTTCCAAAAGAAAAGGCTATTTTTCAAGAATGGATGGTAAAATTACGCCATGGAAAAACACCTTCCCAGTTTTCTCGTGTTTGCAGCTGTCACTTCACAGAAGATGATTTTAACGTTCCTTTGAGCAGTTATGGTGAGCATTGCATGTTTTCTAGAGTGATTAAGATAATTTTGATATAGTAGATGTTGAGAAAAATATATAAGCCTATGAAATAATAAGTATACCCTAGTAGCACACTTCGTTGGCCTAACGGAGGGATTTGGTTGGCATGGTTGGGATATGTTGGGAAAACGTTCGTTGTAATTTCCTCGGTTAGCCCAATGTACGTTTCCGTTGCGTCATGCGCTAAGTCCTACCGTTGGGTCTATGACGGTGGCCCAATGCGCGCTCGCCCTACCGTTGGTGTTATGATTGCTGGCCCAACAAAAAATGTCGTTGTAATGTGATCGCATTTATGTTAAAATTAAAAAGTGTTGAAATAACATTATAAGCGTGAAATTTTTAATTCTCATAAAATAAAATAGTGTTAGTTCATTAATTATTCGAACTCAATATGTGTTACCTGTATGCGAAAAGTTATAATCACACGAATATTCGGCAATTTCCGGCGCGCCTCGTGCCGGTGCATTGTGGGGATTGCCGGGGATTGCCGTTGAAGAGACGCTACGCGGCTACATGCTAGCGTGCATTCGCCATCTTGAGCTGTTGAGTGGAAGAAGCCTAGAATATGTGTTTGAAGATCAGATAAGATAAGGTAAGTTTGTTTATTCTCTGAATATTACCGGTACGTTAATTTCATTTAACTCTACTGGAAGATGAAAGAATCATGGGATCTATGCATTTAGTTTCGCAGGGGCATAGCCAGGAATTAGCAACCAACATATAGGCCTCATTCCAAACACACTGATTAGGGAATACGTGAACAACTTGAACAAAATATATACAACGATTCTTATTTATTAGACTGAAAGATGTGGCAAGCTTTTCGGCAAAAGATAGATTTATGCTGCACCCCAGCCAAGCTCCGCTGTTTTGTTAGGTTAGGAACGTTTATGTTAGTTTAGGAGCAATATAGTGAATAGCACGAGGTTTATTATGTCTCACATTGAATTTCTTCTGTGACGAAATTTACATTATAATTGTTGAGGTACCTTTATTTGTTTCAGATGATTTACTGAAATCAAGGCAGAAGGAAATCAAAGCAGAGGAGGAGCATAAGCATTCCAACTAAATTGGAACAGTTCTCAAGATCAATTGGGATTTTCAAGATTTCAAACCTGCATATATGGAGCATGCAGTTATGTGTCACAATCAAGTATTTCGATTTATTATACCGTGCATGTTACAGTAGGCCTTAGTATTTCATGTAAACGCATGTTATATAAATTTATGTAAGTCTTTCCACGTTATGCCCTCATTATATAGTCTAAGAAATCCAGTAAATTGATTCTTGATTCAGGGAATGTTGCCAGTAACATTTAATTATGATGTCTATATTCTCATATAAGTTATAATGTGCACTTTTAGCCTTTAATTGCCGGTACTTTGATTAATTAATTTGTTACCCAGTTGTCTTGTGACCAATTATGCCATCATTATTAAGCTCTATCCACAATGTGCAGTTGGCTGCTTGAAAGCTGCAGTTAACATTGAGGTTAGGGAAACATTTTACAGTACAAATAATGGGAAGGAATCGATTTATAGTGCACAATATGTAGGCTATAATAAACACATCTTGCTTTTCATAGTAACCTAATCTATTTCTTTGCACTAGTAAATAATTTTCAATCTCGTAATATGTAACTTGCAGTTGGTAGTCGAATATGAATTTCTCGACTGCCAAATACCAACTGCTGACTGCAACTGTACTTTGTGAATGGCGTACATTACTCACCACATGTTTTACTTTGACTACCAACTACAGGCTGCCAACTGCACATTGTGGATAGAGCTTTAGGCCTAATACGTTAGTTATATAATCAACTCTACCAAGTAACTTGCATTTACATTATGTTTGAATAACCGTCTAAATCTGATTAGCTTAACTTGATTGCTAGAATTCTTTTCCATCAAATTGTTTCATCTATCCATATAGGCCTATATGTGCACTTAATAGATTAGGTTATTTAAAACATCTTTACGAAATCATGTAAAATCTCTTCACAAATTTCTAAAGAATTCTATCTGTTCTATTCTTAATTTAGGCTTACATTCAGTCACAATTTTGGTTATAACCCCAATAGGCTACAGTTTGTAGAATTCAATTTAAAATGAACTCTAAAATGTTGTGTTTAGGCCTAATCAATTTCGCTAATGATCTTAACATCAGTCTTTGTAAAAGTAAAATATTACTAGTTTATGGAATAAAATGGGAATAATGGAACTTTGTGCCCCACGCGTTCCCCTTTCCACTCGCCTGGCTGCTTCCCGCATGCCACCTGCCACGCTTCCCCGCAGGTCATGCCGTCATGCCTGTAGCCGCTGCTCAACGCCGGTAATGCGTAATTGCGATTGGCATGTCACCTAATATTTCGCAATAAAAATAAAATACCCTTGCACCTGGCATTCAACCCAATTCTGTACTAATTCCATCCTACTATCCCCCACAAATCCTATTTCCCTTAAATCTACATCCTAATATTTTCTTTCCACCTACGTCTAAGTCTTCCAAGTGGTCATTTCCCTTTGGGTCTCCCACTCAGCATTTTTTAGATGTCTTTCCCCCCCATACGCACAACATGTTTAGCCCATTTCATTCCCTGTGATTTAATTTCCCGTACTATATCTGGTGGCGAGTACAGATTATGAAGCTCGTTGTTATGCAGTTTCCTCCAGTCCCCATTTTCATCTCTCCCATAGGCCCAAATATTTTCCTAAGCAGCCTGTTTTCGAACACACTCAGATTATGTTATAAACTGCATCTTACAGTCAAAATTGTAATTGAATGTAAATTAAGAATATAATAAATAGAATTATTATGAATTTTGAAGAGATTTTACACAAATTTTTAAAGCTTTTTTGAGCCTATATTGAAGTCTTTTAAATATTATTTGATAATGAATAAGCTAATCTAAGTGCATAGGTCTATAGGAATAGATGGAACAGCATTTTAGAAATAAAGCTCTTAAAGGTTAAGCTAATCAGATTAGACTGTTTTTCAAACATAATGTAAATACGCCTTTTAACCCTGTTATGAACTATATTTTATAAATTATACAGGCAAATAGAATGGAAGTTACTTGATAGAGTTGATTATATTTCTAACGTATAAGCCTAATAATGGTGATGCTATAACTGGTCACAGACATCAACCATCCCGGCAAACTATCTATTGGAACGGCAGTAAAACTCTTTAACCTGAAAGTCAAACCAGTGGCGACCTATGGCATAGAACATGTATGGCCTCACCTACGAGCTAAACAATTGGAACTCTTGGAGAAAGTGAAGGCGGGATACCTAAAGAGAGTGCTCTGCGTGTCGAAATATACACCATTACGTCTTATTTATGAACTGGCAAGAGAACCATTCTTTATTGAGGAGCTGCATGTTAAAATGTTACTGCCTGTGACGAAGGCGTACGTAGGTGCCCTGGAGGCCTTGAAATCAAAGAAGGCAACTAGGCCTATATGGGAGGCATTCTACAACACGGATGCATTTGTGAACCGTGAATGGATGCAGGGGGGATATAAGCTGAGGCATGCGGCGACAAGATTCTCAGTCCACGGTGTCCATTTTAAGTTTTGTGTGCCACTAAACATTATCACGACCCAGGAGCGGGATGCGTGTGCACTAAATGTGGTGAAGCATGCGACAGGTACCATGCACTAAACTGCAAGAGGCGAAACGAATCCCTAACCGCTTTCTGCTGCGAAGACTGATTTACTCACAATGCACATTGTGCGCAATACTAATTTATTATTAAAACTGGTCACAAGACAAATTAAGTAATCACAGTAGGCTAAAAGATGCACATTGTTACTTATATGAGAATATAAAGATTAACACCATATAATATTGTAAACGTTAATGGTAACATTCTTGGATTTCCTAGACTATATTGAGGGCATAAGGTGGAAAGATCAACTTACATAAATCAACTATTCTCACATTGCTTAAAAATGAAGTTTATTAATACATGTTATGTAGTTCATAATATATATATATATATATATATATATATATATATATATATATATATATATCTGACTTATCCATAACTTGTAAAGCAGCAATAACAATAAACTATTCATTATTCATTTCTCTGAATTTTATTTAGCCTATAGCCAAGATTCTTTCCTTATGTTATACCATGTATCACCATTTTTCTGAGGTATAGAATTCTGGACCAAGGTGCACATAGCCTCATGAAGACGAGGAGCCACTTGATAAAGAAATAGCGGTTTCAGCCATGAAGACAACCATCTGCCAATGTAGAAGAATGGAGGAAGAAGTTGCAACATGGGTAGTAGGCCTTGTCCCCTCATGGGATGAAGTTCTCGACCATTAGTATTACAGTGCTTTCACTGTACGACTTGGCCAGCAATCGCGCGGGCCGACTCCGTGACTCATGCATCAAGCTCCAGAGTGATGCCTCGTCTCACCGCTGAAGTCTAGCATGTGATCTGATTGTGTTCACACATGAATAATTATTACAGCAGTGTTTGTGTTTTCTTATGGTTAAAGTAGTTTTTAGTTTTGCTTGAAGTGTTTTAAAAATGCCACAACATAATTATACATTAGAACTACTGCGTGTCAATAGCAATTTCCTCAAAAGGTGACGTAGATGTAATGATGCAGAAGGACGGCATTTCCAACATCTCCTGTGATAAGGTAAGTTTTTATTTTTATTTTATATTTTCATATTTTATTGTGATTACAATTACGGAAATATATCAATTCGCCTGGAGTACCGTGATCTGGCCCCGCATGCGGTTAACCTGTGTCGGTGGAGCAGCCCGTGCGATTCCCAACCTAGTCGTACAGTGAAAGCACTGTATAACCATCAATAAGCCATCCAAATCCAATGATTTCCCTATATTTCTCCATTAGGTTCTGCTTTTAGGTAGATTTTCGAAGAAAAATCTACCTATTGCAATGGATACCACTTTATGATTTTCGAAAAATTCTTTCATATCTTTACGTTTCATGCTCCCCTAAGTACGAAACCACCGCCCGTTCAAAAAAAAATTTTGTGATATTTATATATATATATATTTATATATATATATATTTATATATATATATATTTATATATATATATATATCTTTACACGATAGCGGCCGTAATTTTGAAGATATTTGAACCAAATTTTATTATGTTATTTCTAGGCCCAATAGTTCGGACAAGTTCGTTAATGGGCAAAATTGGCCCAAGGGGGTGGTCGGGGGAGGGGGTTGAAATTTTAAAACATTTATATCTCGGCCCCTATGAAGTATAGAGGGAAACTTTGTTTGAATAAATTAGAGTACTCCCTATGGAGTTCACAGTGACACCAACAATTCGGGGGTTCGAGTGAGAGTGGGGGTGGGGGTGGGGGATGAAAATTCGAAACTTTTGAAACCACGTCTTGTGGGGTATCGTTGAAAAGCTCTTGATGAGTACTCTACAAATCAATAAATAGTTTCTTGATAGCTCTCATATGACGCGAGATTTTAATGTTTGAAAATATTAACACTTAAAAGAATTATTATAATATCATAATTTTGTCTTGTTTAGCGGCTTTGCTAATTTTATTCATTGCTGATCTTGCGCACGGCCTCCCAGAATATTATATCCTATTCTTGTTGTCAAAACAAATGATTGTAGGCTCTTCCTCTTTACCGAATTCAGTTCTTATTACTGCAGGTTTACCATGCCAAGGCTAAAGAAAAAGAGTGCTATGCAGCGACAATAAATTAAACCAAAAGCACTTCGAAATCTACCTCCGCCTGTAGGCCTGCCTAAAGGGATTTTTTTGTCTTGGTTTCATGTTTATTTTATCATAATTAGGTAGTTGATAAAATATTTTCCTCAGCAACTGCAATTTAAGAATGATTAGCAAGTCCATGCAAATCTTTCGCACTTCGCCCCTTTTGATAGGTGCCCAGGAAAACTTGGCGTTTAGCTAACTAATAAATTCATTCTTATACATTCACAAAATACAGTATACGGTTGAATTAAGAGCAACATATGAACTGTATACTGTGTTTTGTGAATCTGTATGAGTGAATTTATTAGTTAGCTAAATACTTGGTTTTCTTGGACTATTATCAAAAGGGGTGAAGTGCAAAAGATTTGCATGGATTTATAAGTCATTCTTAAATTGCAGTTGCTGGGGTAAATATTTTATCAACTACCTAATTGTGACAAAATAAACATGAAACCAAGGCTAAAAGCAGAACCCAATGGAGGAATGTAGGGAAATCGTTGGATTTTGGTTGGCTTATGGATGGAATTCGGATGGCAACAGTTGGCATTCTGTTGGCATTACAATGATGGCCCAACAGATCGCCAACGAACATTCCCAACTGTTGGGATTTTGTTGGATATTGGTTGGCTACAGTTGGCAGTTGGTTGGGTAAAATGCACTTTGCCAACCGAACCCCGACGGACATTCCTAACCGTTGACCAACGAAACATGGCGACCATTTCCCAACATTGGGCCAACGAAGTGTGCTACTAGGGTACCCGACGAACTTACCCTCGTTTAGGCATGTTAAATTAGCATTTCATCTTTTCAGTGTAATTTTTGTTGTCAATTTATTTTAACATTTAAGAATGTCAATGTCAATCGAAATTTCTCCCGTAACCGATAAAATGGCCAATCTGTATTATAATTGAGTAAAAAACAAACCACATACAAATTTTTAGGTTATGTGCTTTGCAGATAGCAAACTCAACGTTGTTTTTGTCCATCAACACGTTCACTTCAATGCACTTGATGAATTTTCTAATTGCTAGAGTCCGGCCAGCTTTCATACTGCTGCCTGCCCTACACTTTTCGAGCCAAGTGGTTATGGAGTCTTCGTCGAAAAGTTTAAGCCGTTCTTTCTTGAATGAATTTATCGGCAAGAAATTTGTCGAAGGAAAGTCGTGGGTAGACTATTTTCTGGTACCCACATATAATATACGGCATAGAACTGTGGGGTGGTGCAGCAAAGACATATACACAAAGATTATTTATTCTACAAAAGAAGTGTATAAAAATAATATATAGGCCTAACCTTGCACCTAGAGAATCATGTAGGGATGTATTTATTCTGAACAATATGCTAACTATATACTCATTATATGTATATCGTGTAATTATGTTTATTACTGAAAGACAACCAATAAAAAAAAATGAAACTCATCAATACAATACCAGAAATAAAGAAGAGTATCACAAGACAATACATACCAAACAAATATCAAATAAAGATGTCAGTGTGATAGGAGTTAAACTGTACAACAAATTACCAACAACATTAAAATCACTATCTGGCACAACTTTCAAACGCCAACTTAAAAAAATTTCTTATTAATAAATGCTTGTATAATATTGAAGAATTGTAAAAATAATTAATAACGATAAGTTGCTACAACAGATAGAATTGTCATATAACTGCAAAAAAATGATAATAGAATTAATGATAAATGTAGGGTTAATCTGACTAATTTTGTATACTGAATTGTCATGTAGCTACCTGACATAGCTACCAGCACTATTGATCTAATATTTTATTGTATTATATTGTAATTGTTTTTTATTGTATTATATTGTAAGTTAATGATGAAGCTGAAATGCTACTTATAGCTACCAGCACTATTGTTCTAACATTTTTATTATTATTATTGTTTTTATTGTAGTATATTGTAATTTAATGACGAAGCTGAAATTCTTAAGGAATCTACAGCTAATAATAAACTGAAACTGAAACTGGTTCTATAAGCTCAACTTCGAATAAGGCAAAGTTCCTATCCGGATTTTTCTCTCGCCAGAGCAACCTGCAACCAAAACAAACAGCGTCGTATATTAGACTGTGTTCAATAAGCTATGATACGAAAAAGCTCATGCATTTGTAAAAAAATATACGTGGAACGCCACGCGACAGAAGTTTTTAATATTTTTTTAATTTTTGATGATTGGGTTTTCCAATTTTGCATTATTGGACTATTTAATATTGGGTTTTTGGACTTTTTAAATTTTGGATTTTTTAATTTTAGATTTTTTAAATTTTGCATCTTTGAATTTTTATTTTTTGGATTTTTTAATTTTGGACTATCGATTTTTAGATTTTTCAATTTTGGATTTTTTTTTAATTTTTAATTTTTTAAATTTTGGATTTTTTAATATTTAAATTTTGGATTTTTTTTAATTTTGGCTTTTGGATCTTTGAATTTTTTTTTTTTTTTTAATTTGATCCTTTAAATCGTATAGCAGTTGATTACTCCTAATCATTGAGTTGATTGTTTTCTGTGCAGTCCGTTCCGACACACCTCACTAATTTCGTAACGATTTTGAATGTGACACTAATTTCGTGACGATTTTTGAGCGTGACACAAGCTCTGGATTTACCCCTATCGCGGCTAAAGAAGTTTCACTTCAAAAAAACATGAAAATAAATAGAAAAAAAATATTGGAGACCGCTGGCATAATGCACCATATTAGAACAGTCAGCAAACGTTTCAGAAGACAGGTAGCTTTGATTTCTCACCTTGCAATCAACTCTTGCTTCGTTAACTTTGAAATATTTGTTGCACCATCTTCGAATAACATCCTTTTTAACTTTTTTCACTGTAAAATTGGAGAACCGTCCCAAACTCATACTGAAAACACACAAGAATGAGGAAACCGGAAGTTCACAATACCTGAATGTGGAGAGCAGCGCGCTCAAGTGGCAGGAGGAAAAACTAAAAAAGCCCAGAGCTCTATAGTCCAGTCATTTGGTGCTCAAAAAGGGGGTTACCTGGAAAGTTTTTCGGGAGTTTTGAAAATTGGTGATTTTATAGAATTCGACGTGCTCTTTTCGAATTTTCACTTTGCTACCTCGTATCTTTGCCGCTCGCGCCGCCATATTGAAATAATGGCGCCCAAAAACAGTTTTTTGACAATATCTCCTTTACGACTCATTTTACGATGAAAATAGTTATGTAATAAATTAAACTAGAGAAAATTTCCTATAATTTATGTCGTAACGATTTGTTTTGTAAAATGGATAGTTTCAGCGTACGAGCGCCGTAAAGTCTACTCCGACACGCGTTTTGGCCAAAGCCACGGTAGATGCGGATACGCTAATAACAATCAATACGGCAATCAACACTTCATCTACATTTGATTCCGTAATAGTTGTCGGCAAAAATGTAGATCTTATTCTTTTGACGGCTCTATTTACGCGTTCAGAGACACACACAAACCAGAAAAGGGAAAATTTCGCAACGAATATATTCAACAAAAATAAAACAGCCGCAGATAACATAATATTATTTCTGCACGCCTTCAGTGGCTGTGATACAACATCAGCACTCTTTAAACAAAGAAAAATAAAATGTGCTAATGTATTAAAAAAACGGAATTAAACGAGCTTGTCCAGGTATTCAAAAACCAAAATGCAGATCCAAGGATCATTGCTGAAGCTTCCTCCTTGCATTGTGGCGTGAAAAGTATGTCGTTGAACGACTATAGATATAGATGCTTCACAAAATCAGCATATGAAAATAAATTTAATATTGCATCGCTGCCACCGACGGAAGCAGTAGCACAACATTCGTTCCAAACCTATCACCAGGTTCAGTAGTGGCATGGAGTTGAATATATTCGTTGCGAAATTTTTCCTATTTCTGGTTTGAGATTATATAGGCTATGTTTGAACGCGTAGATAGAGCCGTCAAAAGAATAAGAAGATCTACATCTTCGCCGACAACTATTACGGAATCAAATGTAGATGAAATGCTGATTGCCGTATTAATTATATCAGCCTAGAAAAAAGACGACAATTTCTGCGGTAAAAATGAAAATAGGTGTGTTTGATTAAATTCGCTGTGCTAAATTCGAAAATGCATTTCGTTTTTCTCTATCACATCTGGTTAATTGACATTTGTGAAAAATATTATTTTGACATCTCTATATATATAAAAGGCTTTGTCCTGACTGACTGAATGAATGACTGACTGAATGACAGGAATCAACGTACAGCCTAAACTATAACAGGTAGAGACTTGGAATTTTGACAGTACCTTCGTTTCATAATGTAGGTGCTCACTAAGAAAGGATTTTGAAAAATTCTGATTCTAAATGCCAAAAATTAAATGTTTTTGAAAATACTTAATCCCTTTTTACATAGAATTATCAATTCCAAATCACAGAATATATTGTTGCCAAATGGTATCAGGTGGGCTTGGAAAAAACAATTGAAATGCACTTTTGACAAATAAGAGAAGTTATCAAAATAATTCATGTTATAAATAAATATTACAGAATGAAATCCACTAAAATAATGGAATCACATAACTTTCCCTACCCTGGACATAGAGAAAACAAAACGAGGTATGGTAATGTGTATATTATTATATTATATCGCAGGTTTTTGGAGAGAAAAGTATGAAAGTGATAATGCTTTCTGTTTAATTTCATCCCAAAACGGCTTTATGGTAACATAAGAGTGGGAAATTTCCCGCCTCGATATTACAATTTTATGTTACAGGAATTTCTGTTTCATCTTATTTAAACCTCTACCAGGCTTGCTGTGCACTGTACAAGCGATGGGATGCAAAATTCTAGATCCTCTATGAGCCATAAAAACTATATCAAGCGTTTTCTAAGGGAATAGTTTGAGTGTAATAAGTCGTTCTTCCTATTTCAAATTATAAATGCCTATATAAGGACCTAGTATTTAAAATTGAAAATCCTTCATAAGTTCATTTCCAATTACAAAATACAAAACCCGGGCGACGCCGGGTCTTTTAAGCTAGTTTTGTATAAGTTAATAAAATAACTGTATGCAGCTTTGATGCTGAATTTGGAAACTTTTTCCTTTGCGGTAAGTGGTGTGATAGGTGATCTTAATCAATTTTGGGTCACTGAACATGAATCCGTTGACCGTTTCTACGTAACACGTCATGTTTTCTTGCAATAGGTACTTCACAACGAGAGATATAAGTTATTGCTTAGACTAGCTTACAGGATTAAAAAATACTTAAAAATTAGGATAATTTTGATAATATTTTTCGGGGAAAAATCAAATAATATTTTGAAACAGTCCAAGACGTATGTATTCCAGTATCTTTTGTGAGTGCAGGCCAAATAAATTTATTTTTGCCAAATCATCTGATGCCGTACAATTTATCAGTGCCAAAAAAATCGAAGTTTGTTTGGAGGGGGAAATATTAAAGATTTGAACTTTTGGGAATTTTTACATTGGTTATAAGCTAATATATATAAAATATATTTTAGTTGAGCAAATGGTATCTTATTTATCTTATTACATTGATCGAGCTAAACGATTTGGAACATGTATTTTAATAAATCTAAAATCTATAAGTTTGCCAAATTTCAAGTTTCTAGCTCATCTGGAAGTGAATAAACATCAATGTTAATAAGTGGAAGATTAGACTGTCGTAGATGTGAATGATGTCACGGCTATCCAGCAAGTTTTTCTATACTTATGGGGCAGCTAGAAACACCAAATTTAGCAGGCTTATGACTGTTGTATGTGCCCAAATTCCTACCAAATTGTATGATTCTACCTTTCATACCATGTGTGCCAATATTACATAATGTGAGAAAAATATACAGAATTTATTTGAAATAAAAAAAAAACTAACTCAATCTAAGGGATAACCGATGAAGATACGTCAAAAAGTCATAAGACCAAACTTGTAGATCTCTAAAAATCCGTTACTGCTTCTGCAACAGGTTTTTTTTATACGACTTACCGTTTAGCTACTATAAGCCCCCAAAAAAGTCTACACAGACCTTAAAATTGCGTCCGCCATAACAGCAAACACGAAAACTAGATGTGAAAAAACAAAAATAATGACATTTTTGAAATCAGGAGACCTTATTTAGTTAAAATTGCTCATTAAATGCTTTACTGCAAAATGATGCAGGTAGTGGTGTATCCGCATCTTTGGTGGCTTTGGCCAAAACGCGTGTCGCAGTAGACTTCGCGGCGCTCGTACGCTGAAACTATTCATTTTACAAAAAAAATTGTTACTACATAAATTATAGGAAATTTTCTCTAGTTTAATTTATTACATAACTATTTTCATCGTAAAATGAGTCGGAAAGGAGATATTGTGAAAAAAACTGTTTTTGGGCGCCATTTTTCCAATATGGCGGCGCGAGCGGCAAAGATACGAGGTAGCAAAGTGAAAATTCGAAAAGAGCACGTCGAAATCTATAAAATCACAAATTTTCAAAACTCCCGGAAAACTTTCCAGGTAAAACTACCAAATGACTGGACTACAAGTCCTGCTATTAATAGTATTGAAGCTGAACAAGTATTCACCTCCCCAGATGCATGGGTAGTCTGTTCCACTAAAAATGGGGGTGTGGGCTCATGGGAACCAGCAGTTTTCTCGCTTATCCCACTGTCCTCTTGCTGAGGGGATCAGACTACCCGTGAAGGTGTCCAACAGTTCTCCCAGTCTCCACCAGATTTCTCTTTAAAGAAGTCACGGGATATTTCTTTCTTTCTGCATACAGGAATAGTCAAGCGTCCACGGTGCCTTCCACGCATGCGGGACCTTCCAGCTGTCGACATTTGTTCTGTTTGATTAAATTTGATTAAAGTAATCGGGAAAACATTGTGAAGTGTGTATTATATATAATCAATAAGAATATTCTTCTTCACACATATTTTGTAAGTAAAGACTTACCAAAAGGACGATCGTTTCGGTGAGTGACTTCTCACCATCATCAGCTGTTTGTCCACGCATGCGCGATAAATCCAGCAGTCGACATTTATTCTGTTCTTGTTAAGTTCATAACATGGACAGTTTCTTCTTTTCCAATATTTAGGAGGCATGAGATCACGTTTTTAAAAATAATATTAATAAATAAAGAAAAATGAAATAAAAAATAATTAATAGTAACTTTGAGCAACTTGACACTTTATACAATGTAATTCAACCCGTAAAATAAGTTATTAATCTAGGGAACTTTCAAAAGATGAGTTTAGAATAGGCTATCTCAATATTCAAGGTACTGGAGAAAAACATTTAATTACCAATGAAATGTTCGACGTTCTTTGTTTAGATGAGCATTGGTGCAAAAAGGAAGAACTTCGGGTACAAGATATTAGAAGACTTCACTTTAATTAATAGTTTCAGTAGGGAAAATCACCTACATGGTGGAGTGTCAATTTATGTTAAAACCCCTCTTGTTGAAGGTGGTGGTATCAACGAGTCCTGTAAAAATACAGAACCAGTATTCCAAGATCGTCACGAAATTAATGTAACGCTCAAAATCGTCACGAGTGAGGTGTGACGGAACGGACTGCACAGAAAACAACCAACTCAATAATTAGGCTTATCCAACATTTTCAAAATCCAAAAATTAAAAATTCCAAAATCCAAAATTAAAAAATCGAAAAACCAGAATTAAAAAAAAATAAATGCATTCAAAGATCCAAAATTTAAAAAATCCAAAAATAAAAGATCCAAAATTCCAAAATTAAAAAATTAAAAGAACAAAATTCAAAAATCCAAAATTTTAAAAATTAAAAATCCAAATATCGAATATTTAAAAATAAAAAAATTTAAAAATAAAAAATTTAAAAAATAAAAAATCTAAAATTCAAAATTCAAATTCCAAAATTTAATAATAAAAAAATCCAAAATTAAAAAGTCCAAAAACCCAATATTAAAAAGTCCAACAATCCAAAAAATACAATAATCCAAAATTGAAAAATCAAAAAATTAAAACACGTTTCACTTCTGTCGCGTAGTGTTCCACGCACACTTTTTTTCTCTTCACCTATTTTCCGGTCACGAGCCGCCACTGTCCAATAGTAACACCGATCACTCCCCTGTTTTAACAGAGGAAGAAACGCGAATAGCGACAATGCTGCCATCTAGCGTGGTGGATTGAGCGAGGCATTATTTTACGCGCGTACGATGAAATATCAAGCGTCAAATTATTCTGCTAAAAAGAATTCTAAAATACGATAAAAGAACATTATGCCCATGTAGAACACAACTACTTCCGATATTTTTTCACATATCCCATTTCTACATAGGCCTATGACTCGCATGGGTTGTTTATCCAAATTATCATAGCCTAAACGAAAAATGTGCTGAGAGAGTCCAATGTTAAAATATTAAAGATTGTTGCAAGCTAATAGAATCAGTATTTATTGGAAAATGAACAAGAAACCTTGTTGCAGCAAATACATAAATATTTAATGACAAAGCAGACACTGGGAAAAGAATGTAGATTCCGAAAAGTTAATACATTCAAAAGTATTTTGAAATCTTCCTGATGAGTAGAGCTGGGATTTGTATAATTATAATCAGTAATCACATATTTTACTCTTTACCTTCACACTATGGAAAGCCATAAATTTCCATGGTACATTTATAGTAATTTTAGTGGTTATTTTACATATTGGAATGATAATAATTCTTTCACACTGGCCGTGTGTAAGCTAAGTTGGAAAGGTAGAGTCAGACTGAAAAAATTCAATTCATAGCCGGGATTCGAACCAGGTTTTTCGGCTCTCCGTGCCGCCGCTCTAACATTGAGCTACCGTGGCAACATGCCGGTACAACATTAAATTCTCCAGCTAACTCACATATTTTACATATTTATAGGAATTTTAAATAGTCTTTTGATATTATATTTATATACATATATACAGCAACTGATACATATAGAAATCAAAATGGTTTTATATATAATCATTTTATATAAATATACTGTATATATAAAGCCATTTTGATGTCTATTTGTATAAATTGCTTTGTTGAAATTCAGAATTGAAGGTTTGCCAATTTGCATTTGCCACAGTAGATTAATTAGAATGACTGACAACTCTTCAAGAGGTTGACCACAGCAACAACTAAAGTAAAATCATAAATGGATTTTTTTTACCAAAGATTTCAATTAACTGTAGTACAAGACATGACAATCTTCTCTCGCACCAGCATATAAGGGCTGCGTAAATTCAGAGCAGGTTTTACTGAATGTTGTCAAAGTTATACCTACACTATAGGCTACATAAATAATACTTATACCCCTCTTCATTATAAAAATAGGCTTTAAAATATTTTTCATTTTAAATTCAGGCAGACTGTCACTATGTTGAAAATTTTAATCATAATAATCATAAAAAGTATTGTAAGTATGTGATATCACATATTTGTACGAATTTAAATACTTAGATGATTTTTTTTTTTTACATATTCAGTCATTTATCATTACATTTATGTACATAGCCCACTTATATGGAATCTATAGGTTCTAAAGAATAATATATCAAATTTGGTTATTTCCCGTGTTCCTAAAAGCAAAATATCACAGCCTACTTCTTGTACTACGGAAGAACGTCGGATGCAAGAAAACTTCAAAAGTTAGGCCAGGCTTGGATTTTTACTGTTCTACTACATAGCACATTACTCTCAATTGGCAAGTGACAACAATATTAAAATTAGACACTGAAACTTACTTAACTTTGGAACAAGGGCGTATTTAGAAATCAGTTTCTGGAGGTCCTAAACTGATTAACCATTCCCTTCCTAAGTGACACAGAACATCTTAACTGATTCACCATAAATTATTGACATCTTCCCCTCCTAAGTGACACAAAACGTTGAATTTTCTAACTAAAGCTTTAAAAATCTCATACTTGGGAGGGGGACCCCTCTTTAATTCATCCTTGCCTTGGGTTTGGATTCCTGAAATCTTCTGTTTTGAAGTGAGCATCACAAATTCTGTGGCTATTGTGCAATTTATCAGGGCCCTCTTTTGAAAATAATTAATCTAAATCTGCCCTCTTAGCTTTCAGAACCCACTTCTCATAAGAAACAATAATGTGGAATTATTTTGTCTACTTTTTTGTTCTTACAGCACCTTGTCTTTAGGAAAACAAAATAAAGATCTAGAATCTTTCTGCCACTTATAATTGCTGCAACAATAATTGGCATATATTATAACAGCTGTGTAATTTGCCACTCTTTATATAATTCATTAGAATTTGAAATATATTACATTAAATTACTTCATGCACAGTTCTGTCACAAAGTCTATTCTGGTACCGATCAATCCAGGCCAACAGATGGAACTAGTGATGCTGTTCGTCGATTTCCAAGGAGAGTGATCGGTATTACTATTAAAGTAAAATTTTAGGAAAATTTCCAACATTCTATTCTTGTGCTCGTCACTTGAAACTAAAAGAATGTGATAGTGAACTCGAGTGAGTAGTTTTGAAACATTCCTGCTTCACGATAGATATGCTGACTGAAAGGTTAACTTCTATTTTCTTTTTTTTAAATCTTGTAGTGTCTATTATAGAGAGTGACCAGACATCCCCAATTTCTGGGGACAGTCCCCAAGTTTGAGTTGCTGTGTTCAGAGGGAAAATGCCCTTGAAAAACAATTTGGCACTGAGAGTTTTTAAGTTATTGAAAAATTAATTTTGTAACGAGCCAAAAGGCTTAAGTAGTACGAGGTATTTAAACTTTTCAGAAAAAAGTTGAATTAAATTTTTTTCTGAAAATAGTATCATTAGTTATGTGTTTTCCAGGTAGTAATTTATCTTATGTACGACTTTTCTCCACAATAAACACAATCTGATTTGAAAGAGAGTCAAGACAAATTTATATAGATATATAGGATTGTTACAAGTAAAAGAAATTTTCAATTTTCATGTGAAAACATAGTGTGATTTTTTAAATGAATAAATCTTTGAATAGTAGAGTGGGCCAAGTCTGTTACTTAAGCCTGTATTTAATGTGCAATAAGTTCTTGCATTTTTGCAATTACTATTTTCTTGAAATATGAATCTGATGATTTTGATATGGAAATAGAGAGTAACTGGAACCTCTGATAATGATAGTGTCAATTTCTGTGTTTTAGTTTTTATTTTGCAATTTTCAGTTTATTTGTGAAACCTGACACACTTCTGGGATGTATGAAAAGCCTAATCACATGGTTTGCCTGAAATATGATTCCTGCTTTACGGAAGAAAGACCTAAAATAGATAACATATCCACAGAAAATATTAGTAGCAGTGAAATTGAAGCAGCTCTTCATCGTATTGCAATAGATTACATTACCCGGTCCAGATCATATGATTGTAAGGGTCATTAGAAATAAAACTGCCATAGATATAATGACTTATATAAGTACAATATGATGCTGAAAACTGGATCTATTCCTTCCTAACTAAACAAGCAAGGATGAAACTAATTCACAAAGGTGGTGACACCATGGATATAACACATTGGAGACAAGGTTTCATTAATGTTTCAGGTACTCATGTTACTAATGCTGCATTATTAGATTCTCTGCTTTCCAAAGCCAAATCACAGAAAACTAATTTGGCAATCATCTTTTTAGATATAAGAAAAGCAAAGCAAGGAACATCACCAGTGATGGGAAGTAATTGAGTAAAAGTAATTGGATTACAGTAACAATTCCTTTTTTGGTCCCATTTACTTGTAATCAATACTTTTTAAAAAATGTAATTTCTACTTGTAATTTACTTCTGGAAATAAAATTGTAATTGTTACAATTTAGTAGTCATTAGTATTAGTATCATTCTCGCTTGCTATATCATCGTCACTACTGTTTTTCCAACTAATATCCAAATTAGAGTTAATATTAACAAAAAGTTACTCAATGTTTTGAAAATATTCTCATTGATGTCTTTTTTTGTTTGTTTGTTGATTAATCATTTGGGCTTGTGTCCAAAACATACCAAAAACAAAGAATTTTTAGGTACTGCCATTTTGTAAAGTAATTGTAAATGTAATTGTAATTAAGTAAAATGTCTCTCAGGTAACTGTAATTCAGCCCAATTACTTTCTTTTTGTACTTTTCCCATCACTGAACATCACATTAGCCAGGGGTGAGTTACAAGGTTCATCTTGATCACCAACACTATTCAATCTAACCATAGACCATATTTTAAATGAACGTAGTGAAACCAGTATGGCCTTGGAGTATGACCCAGATTATGTAAGAGTGTTGGGTTTTGCAGATGATATACTAATCATCGGAAGAGACCAAGTTCTTACATGTCACCCCATCCAGCACTTCAATGAAATTGACTTAGAGTAAACATAAAAAAATGTATGGGAATCTATGTTAAAAAAAAAAGACTGCTTATTTGAGGACTTGCATATTTCACACGGAAATATAATCCCAGGTCTGCGGAAAAAGTGATTTTGATATCTAGCTGTCAACTTTTGTGATGATATTGCTTTTGACTATCAACTTTATTTATAATCTGAAAGTAAACTTAGAACTATTTATGACATCACCACTCTTACAGGCAGATCAAAAGTAGGCCCACACCCATGGCCGTCCAGAAGGGGGGCAGGGTAGGGCCGCTGTCCCTCCCTGGAAATTGTTTAGACATAAACCTCTAAATTAAATGACTATAAGCAACCAATGTGAAGTGAGGGTTAAGTCTCCAAATACCATTGTATGTTTGTTCGCATTGTTTGGATGAAAACGAACTGACTAGATATTAGCTTGTAGGAATAATTACTTCCCCTAAACTTGAAACCATTTAATATAGCCAACCCAGACATTTTGTTATAATGAAGATAAGGAAAGAAAATGTCGCATTTTATATTTTATATGAATAGTACCTATGAAATTGTAAGGTGTATGAAAAGTCATGTGAGTGTATACATCAGATGTTTTCTATGCATCCATGGACATAGTCCAGCTACAGTAAATGATGTTGATTATATAATAAAAATAAAAATAAAAATAACAATAATAATAGCAATAATGCGAATAGTAATGTTCCCGCTTCCTTCAGTACTTGGTCTGTGGTGAATCGACAGGCCCTCAAGGCATCTGGCCAAAAAGATGGAAATCTGATAGGGCAAGATTGGGACTGTATGCAGGATGCTCTAACACCTCTAAACCCAGTTGTGCAATAGTTTGAGCAGTGTGAGCGGCAGTATGTGGGTGCACATTGTCATGCAACAAAACAACTCCTTTCGACAATAGGTCTCAACCTCTGGTTCGAATTGCAGGCTTCAGCTCGTTGCTCAACATCTTACTGTAACATGCACTGTTTATTGTTGAGCCCTTCTCCAAGTAAAGTGGCCTTGTAAGTCCCAGAAAGTGTGAGCATCACTTTTCCTGCGGAGGGTTGACTCTTGAATTTCCATGCTTCCAGGCTCAAAGGGATGGATCCAAGTTTCGTTTCCAGTGACTATTCAATTCAAAAAAGCTTCATCTTCGTTAGCATGGTGGTCCAGTAAGCTTTAGCTGATGGGCACACGATTGTGCTTGTGCTGTTCAGTGAGCTGTTCTGGGACCCACCTTGCACAGACTTTATGAAAGCCAAGCCTGTTATGAATAATGTCATATGTAGAACATTTATTATTTACATATAGTATGCCAGTTCATGGACAGTCACTCTTCGGTTTGTCTGAATCATGTTGGCGTCACTAGTGGATTTGGATGGGTGTCCTGCTCTTTCCTCGTCCTTCACACTTGTCCGACCATTTTTAAACTTTTCAATCCATTCATACATGCTTTGTGGTGGTAAAACATTGTCCCCATATTGTGTGGAAGTCTTTGATGGATTTCGGCCCCTGGTACACCTTCAGACAACAAAAAATAGATCACTACAAGCTGTTATTCTTTGGTGCAAATGCTGAGCAGTACAGCCATGTTTAATGTGCAACACCCAGTGGAGTCATAACGATCCAACAATCTACAAGCAGAGACATATGAACATGTTGATGTCCACAAGCACAAAGCGGTACAACCAACCTACAAAAGACTAAACAAAAGGTGCAGACACTTATTGACTTACCCTCGTGTGTGTGTGTGTGTGTGTATATATATATATATATATTTGACTGTATATCAACTAATAATTTTTCACTTCAAAATTATTTCTTCATTATGTTATTAAGTGCCAGTTTGGTACTTCATGAGATTGTGTGGGGGACGAAAAAAATGTCTTTCCGCCTGTCTGTCTGTACGCGCCATAACTCAAATACGCTTTTTCGGATTTTCATTAAACTTAAAAAACACATTTATAATATCCATGGGAAGAACCCTATTGATATTGAACCAAATCGGTTCACCGGTACCGGTGCAATGAACAATTTAGTGCCTATTTTAATAGATTATATTAGAAAGGCGCAATAACTGAAATACGCTGTATCGGATTTTCAAGAAACTTGGTATACGCATTTATGACGTCCGTGAAAAATACCCTATTGAATTTGAACCTAATCTGTTGACCGGTACCGGAGTAAAACCCAATTTAGGTCTATTTTAAAGGTGCAATAACTCAAATAAGCTTTATCGGATTTTTATGAAACTTTGTATACACATTTATAATGTCCATGGGAAGACGTCTATTGATATTCGACCAAATCGGTTGGCCAGTACCGTTATAATGCTCAATTTAGTGCCGTTTATGTTAATATATAGGCCTACGGAGTCGCGATAACTCAAATATGCTTTATTGGATTTCCCTGAAACTTTGTATACCCATTTATAATGTACATGGGAAGACGTCTACTGATATTGGACCAAATCGGTAAACCGGTACCGGAGTAAAACCCAATTTAGTGTCTATTTTAAAGACGTGGTAACTCAAATACGCTTAACCGAATTTTTATGAAACTTGGTTTACTCATTTATAATGTCCATGGGAAGACGTCTGTTGATATTGGATAAAATCGGTTAACCTGTTTCGGAGTAATGCTCAATTTAGTGCCTATTTTATGGTAATATACGTATTCGAAAGAATTTATGAAATGCAAATCAGTTATCATGACAACATAGCCTATTGTTTTACTGTGATCTTATAAGGCTTTGGAAATTAAAATACAGCAGTTAGCTATGACAAATAACACTATTGCTTTACATGCGCTTATCCAACTAGACCGTTAAACTGACCCAGGTGGCCGAGAAGGTAACGTCTTGGCCTCACATTCTGGAGTTCCATGGTCCAAATCCCGAAACCGGCCATGTAGATTTTTTTGTATTCTGCACATCATAATTTCAATCATAACTGATTAAACAAAAACATACTGGCACTTTGTTACATCAGTTTACCTGATTTTATTTTGGTACTTTTTGTCTCTAGGAGCTTGCGGATGTAGCAAGAATCATTAAATAAATAAAATATGTATTTTTTTCATATGTGTAGGCCATACCTGAGCAACTGAGGGGAAACGTTTCAGCCCCCCCATCCACTGCCGTGACGTAATGAAACCCACCCTTCATGTTCATTGTCAAACTGCTTCGCCCTTGCATATACTTGTGTATTACTAAATCGTAAAAAAAAAATCATCCTGCTGTAGTAATTGATTTTATATGAAGTTAAGTTTATTTACTTCTCTGTGATGACATTGCATTTGGATCTTGCTAATTCTTCAATGGCAAGAAATAAAGAAGTTGTATACAGTCGAAGTAACAAACCTAATGCTTGTTGGTTAATGTAGACTGTACATAACTTTTTATGAAACTCATTTTAGAAAATGTTTGTTCACGTAAGTAGGCTACGTCGAGCCAAAAATTATACGTATCTCCGACAGATAGTTGGTTATCCCATTTTTTCAAATCTATAATACATGGGCTGTAACTTTAATTGTGGCAACACTGCTGTGCAAGTGAAACCAGACGGAGTTAATTGTTGTAACTTCTGTCACATATTAATAAGTGTCTGACCTACCTCACATTAAATGGACTCGTCCGTACGTCTCAAAGAACATGAGCTTTGGAAAGAGGAAGTTAGTCTCCTGTGAGTGACTGCTCTAAGCTGTTGTGTTTCGCTATGTTTACAAAGCAGGAACAGCGAACTTCGCTGAAAATTCAATGTTCCCGTGGTCATATAGCACAACAATGTCATGAAGGTCTTGTGGAAGCATGTCGGGAGATGGCAATGCCACACAGAACTGTGGCGAGATGGGTTAGAGCCTTCAACGAGGGTCATGATTGCGTGAAACACATGGCTAGGCCAGGTCATCCCAGTATTAGTGAAGAGGACGTGGGAACTGTTTCTGCACTTCTAGACAAGGATCGACGACAGATGGTACATGAGTTAGCTCTGGAGATGGGACTGTTGTATATGACCGTTTTTTCGAATTCTAAAGAAACTCCTTGGAATGCGAAAAATTGCATCCTGGTGGGTTCCCTGGAATTTGACAGAGGCTCAGCTATGGCTACGATATGACTCTGCTCAAATTCACCTGCAGCGTTATGGTCATGATGTTGACGCCTTCTTACGGTGCATTGCACTAATGAAACCTAGGCTAGGTCATACGAGCCTCAACTTAAACGCCAATCCAATGAGTGGCATCATCAGGGGTCACCATGCAAAACAGTGGTGGTGCGTCATACCTCTACAAATGTCACAAGATGGTTATTCTTGCATACGACTGCGATGGCGTCATTCTAACGCATGCCGTCCTGCAAAGACAGAATGCTAATGCGCAGTATTTCCTTCATTTTTTGGAGAATAACCTGAGACCAGCGCTGTGGAGGAAGCGCTTACATTATTTGCAGAACCCTCCAATAATTTTGCAGGATAATGCTCAGGCACACACGGCACACCCTGTAGGTGATCTGTACCGTTGCTGGGGAGTGGGAAGTGCTTTTCTATCCACCATATTCACCGGACTTAAGTCCCTGTGATTACGATTTAATTCCTAAGCTGAAGGAACCACTTCGTGACGTTCGATTCCAGACTGTTCCCAAGATTCTGCAGGCAGTAGGGCGGTCCATCAGAAACATCAACAGGACAGGGGCTGCTTCAGGGATACTACGACTTCCACATCGCTGGCAATGAGTTGTAGACAATGCTGGGTACTAAATTGAAGGACTGTAGAAGTTTCATAGGTGTGTCACTTATATACTAGTAATAAATAAATAGTTGCCACAATTAAAGTTACAACCTATGTAATAAGAAAATAAGAGGAAGTGTATGTATGTTTGTTTGTCTGTCTGTCTATGCGCGATGTCCAGCAAAATCTATTGCATGCAGAGATCTGAAATTGTAAATGTAGATGGACTGAAGGGTGGCCGAATGCACCTCGAAGCTGGATTTTTAAGAAACATACTCTGATTATTTGATATAATTGTTCATGTGCGACAAAATAATCGTTTTCCCAGTTAGCATGAGAAAGTTGTTACCTTGATGACAAGCTGTTGTGTGCTTTTACGCTCGCTACAGCACCCATTACTCTTGGTGTAGTGAACTGCAGTAAATAGCAAACATCGAACAGTCTCAGCCAGTGCTGCACTGCCCTCATATCACATCGAAACTGCTTTATACTGACTTCAAGGGCGACTGTAGTGGGAGACATTACGTCACCGCATAGTGACACAACGTGCCACAGTTGCGCACCCGTGGTATAGGCTAATAATAATGTGTGAAAATAATTTTGGTATAGTACCAAGGCCTATTTATTTTAATATCAATCTTGCCATTTCTCCTGGATATCCAATTATTTGCACATAGGTAGGCCTATCGTATATTAAATTACTTTGCCTTGTTGGCCAGATAAAATCTGCTCAGCCTACCATTTCATCTTTTTTTCAATTAATTGGATTTTTTTCCTCCCTGCGATGGGAAAGATTTAAATATATGAAGGGTCCCCCAAAACAATGTTGTATATCACTTCTCATAACTTTTCACAAACTGAAAAAAACACGCTGTACCAATTTATACAGTTTAATTCACCCTATTTTGTGGTGATTGTATTTTTCAGAAAATATCAGTTTTGCTTTACAAGGAGCAAAATCCATATTCTCCATGAAATAATGTTGTATATCAGTTCAGTATCAAAACGTTGTATATCAAAACACTAATATTTACTATCACATTAATCAAATTAATACAAGAATATGTTGCATGTATAACAACTAGTTGTATTTGACAAGACATTTGGCATTTTCCGTCACTAAACAATATCATAATCATCCCTCTTGAAACATCCTTTAGGGTTGCAAACACGCCCCTAAAACAAGAGAATATTAATAAATAATAATAATGTTGATGTTTAAGCACATCTATCTAGCAATATTATGAACGGAAGACAAGGAAGCAAAGAAAGACGGAACATAACCTACATTGACCTAAAATGAATTGTTTCTGACTTTTGTTTCGTAGTCATAGTTACATAAATAGAAACACAATCACATACATGCAGATCCATAAAGAAACAGGGATAAGTTCTTTATAGAGAAAAAAATAAAATGAGATATAAAACGCATTGTGATTGATATACAACGTTGTTCGACTTAACTCATTGGGATGCAATTTTCCATCAACCTGTCTTCCTCTAGATGAAATATATGGTTTGCCACTATTCCTTAGAACCTTCCTCACATTATTTTTCCACTTATCAGCGTTCACTTTACATTTCTTTCCTTTGTTGTTAGCTTTTTGGCCACTTGGAGATGTAAGGAGGCTATTGACGTCATATACAACATTCTTTCACGGGAGCTGTTTTTCAAAAGTTTACCACACTGTCAATAGATGGCATTTAAGTGCATTTGCTATGTAATTTCATTCCAGTGATGATATACAACATTATGACATGGAAAACTCAACTTGGCCAAAAAGTGATATACAACATTGTTTCGGGGGACCCTTCATATGTTCTGCTGTCAGGTTCATTGAGAGTGAAATTGATTGCAGAGTAAGAAGAATTTATTGCCAGTCTATGTGTTTAGTTCATCATTAATGAAGTCTACAAATAAAATGGACATTTTAAAAAGGCTGGTACTGTGGTAAAAATAAATAATTATTCGGCAAGCATAGGCCTACTAGCTAAAAAATTGCATACCGGTAATACTGTATACCTAGAATGATATTTTTATTGAGGAATCCTCATAGTAAATTATCCAAAAGTTGTTTACAGCAGGTTTATTTTGCTATTTTTGAAAGCTTATCAGATAGAGTTTGCTGTTTTATGGTATAGTAATGGTTCAACTTTGACATTTACCCCCTCCCCCCACCCCAAAATCTTTAACATACCAGTAAATAGTCACTGTAAGCCACTTTTCATACCCAGGAAGTTTCAAACTGTTTTTAATCACTAAATTTCAGAGCTTTGAATGGAAGTACAATATGCTCCAAATTATCTGTGAAATAGGGTGGCATGGCAACAGCACATAAGCAAAGTCCATAAAATGGCAGAAAAAGGACAAAAATCAACAGGAAATGCTTTTGAACAATTTTTATTTACAGTAGGGGGCTACACACAGATTTATGACTTAATAAACATTTTCTGTAATTCCAAGTTTGTTGGTTTATTTTTTCCACAAAAAAAAAAAATGAGTCAGCTGTTATCATTTTTGTGTCAGAATACAATTTCTTTATTTGTGATTGAAGTTTCTGGTGTAGATTATCTTTTAATACCGTAATTTACATCGCCCCCTCAAAGAAAGAAAGAAAAAAAAAAGAGGAAAGGAAAGGAATACCATGGATTAAAATCAACAGTTTATACTCTATAGAAGAATATTTCCAATCACAGGCTGGTAGACAAGATTCATACCATGATACATGAAGTAAAGGTAGTTTGAATATGCCATTTGTGAGACTGTAGGTATCAAAATACACAACAAAATTTCTTCTTGCATGAACATTTTTAACGAGAAGTTTTAAAGCTAAAATTAAAGGATGGTTAATAGACAACCTATTTTATAGTGTTAATGTATTTCATCATACTAATGTAAATATTTGATTCTTGATTCTAGGCTTTTTGATGCATCCTGCACACATATTGTAGGCCTACCGCATACACTCAAGTGCATGGAATCTTTCCAATATGATGCACGGTGGTTTTTATTGGATGGGGAATTCTAAACTAGCCCACTCCCCATCCCTACTCCTCCCCTTTTCTTTCGGTTATGGCTAAGTGTCTCTAGATTCGTTGAGAGAACATGATTTCAGAATTAATCTTAACCTTATTCAACAAGGAAAATAACTTTCAGTTTGTTGGAATGATAATTCTTTCACACTGGCCATGTGTAGGCTAAGGTGGGAAGGTACAGTCAGACTGAAAAATTCAATGCTATAGCTGCGATTTGAACCAGGATCTTTGGCTCTCAGTGCTGCTGCTCTTACCAACTGAGCTATCATGGCATGATATGAGATAATAACCCAGTGGCAACTTACAAATTTGTAAGTGCTTTAAGGCAATTGAATTGAATTGAATTGAATTGACTCTACCTTTCCACCTTAGCCTATGTACGGACAATGTGAAAGAATTATCATTTCACTATGACCTACTAGTGGTTTACTTTGAAGCTCAAGCCTTAAAGTACTTAAGAGTTTGTAAGTTGCTGCTGGGTTATCTCATATTGAGAACGCCTGGAGGTACACCAGGATACGTGAATCAGTTGGAGAATTTAATGTTGTACCAGCATGTTGCCATAGTAGCTCAATTGGTAACCACAGCGGCACAGAGAATTGAAGATCCTGGTTGAAATCCCGGCAACAGCATTGAATTTTTCAGTCTGACTCTACCTTTCAGTTTGTTGTTCACCTCAAATGACTATATGTGTAATACAGAAGACATTACTTACAAGGCAATTTCATTCAAACCTCCACCAATCATTCGCTCCTGAACCTGAAACCTCATCCATGGGCTGGTCTAAGCATTTGTTGTGACCCATGCCTTACAGCCACTCAAATGAAACTCCACCCCCTCTCTCCGCTCATCTAGGCCTGCGTGTTGTTCATAGGCTAAAGCAGGCGGTCAGACTTGTGCTCAGACCAATAAGAGATTAACTCACCCAGGACTGGTATGGAGCACAAATGATAAGGAGATTTAACACCAACTTGAAATAAATAAAAACACTAGAAGAAACCAGAAGCACTGGAAAGTTTCCATGCACTCAAGTGTACAGCGTAGACTGTAACAACATTGCAAAGTCCTGTACCTCAAACATGAAAAAAAATTTAATTCATTTGGAATTGGGAAACACAATGAAGTGTAATAACATAAAACACATTATCACCAAGAACACTCACTACTTCATTAAAATAACTAACTTACTATAGTGTTTTGCAGATGACAAGCAGTTTGTCCTTCTCCTGCTTAGATACGCGGTCCAATCAGAGAAGGCGAGACGGAGGGAAGACTCTTACTGCTAGCGGCTCTTCGTTAGCTCGTACACGTGATTGGCGGTGAAGGAAATCGCTTCTCATTTGAAAAATACTGTAGTTAGCCCACTGAGAGTAGGCGGAGTCTGATGATGGGAGAAAAGGTTCTCTTGAAAGCCGGCTAACTAGAAAGTTAGTTATTTTAATGAAGTAGTGAGTGTTCTTGGAGATAATGTGTTTTATGAAAAAATTATTACATAGTCAGACCACAGAAATGCACTGTTTTGTTAACAGCATGTTTTACTGAAACCAGCTGCTTAAATATTAAAACAAAAATCCCAAATTACTTTATTAGGCCTACTGTGAGGTTGATTGCAGTAATGGAGAAATCATAAATCTGGGGATCAACATGGATGTGCACCTAACAAGACAACCTTGTAGCTGACAGCATTGGATGTTGGTATGCTTCATCTAGGGTGCAACTATTAATTTCATACAAAATTCAACCATCCGTCTGTAAAATTGTATCAGGGATTACATTTGAGAAACTGGTTCAGATAATTGTACCTTAAGGCAATAGTCTCAGAGCCCCTACTGTTATTAAATGTTATCTGCAGGCTTAAACATTAAATTTCAAGCCTATAGTACAATGTAACAGCCTTTGTTGCTTTAGGCACCAAGCTGTATCAAGCTGCCAAGTAGAACTGCCACTACACATAGTGACACAATTCCAATGGAAAATACAGATGTCATACAGATGCATTTCTAATTAAATAAGGAATTCAGTGTGTTAAAGGAAAAATAATATTAGTCATACTGAACCTCTCCTTTCAAATAAGGAATTTAATATGTTAACAGCAACACAGTGTCTTACTCACAGTGACATGTGAATTTTGAGTAAAATGTGGAATTCTTATGAGGGTATGTCGATAAGTATCTGCACTTTTTGTTTAATCTTTTGTAGGTTGGCTTTACCTCAAGCATGTAACATGTTGTTCATTTATCTCTGCTTGTGGAATGTTTGACTGTCAAGACTTCACTGAGTGTTGCACATTAAGCATGGCTGCACCGCTCAGCGTTTGCACCAAAGAAGAACAGAGTGCTGAACTGAAGGAAGCAGTGCAAACATGGCTGCTACTCAGACTAAAAACATTTTTTCTGAGGGCATCAAGAAGCTTGTGCAACGATGGATCAAGTGCATTAAGAAGCAAGGGAATTATGTTGAAAAATGAGGTAATTTGAAGGTTTTGTATTGTTGCAATAAATTTTAAAAAGTGGGTGCGGATACTTGACTTACCAACATGACTACTTTGACAGATTTCGGCTCATGGTACACCTTCAAAGGGATCACTGCACGCTGTTCATCTTTGGTGCAAATGCTGAGAGGTTTAATGTGCAACACTCTGTGGAGTCATAATGGTCAAATATTCCATAAGTGGAGACAAATGATCATGTTTATGTGTGCAAACACAAAGCACTACATCAAACCTACAAAAGATTTTATAAAGTGCGGATAATTATTGGCTTACCCTTGTATTTTAACAACATGTCCTATGTCCTGTACTCTTAATGTCATGTGTATTTCAAGCTAAATAAGGCATTTGATTTGGTATGTTAGAAGCCATACTCACAGTGTGTCAAGAAAACATAATACTGGTACTTTTTCAAACTTAACCTTTCACATGAGGAAATCAGAATTTAACAACATAGCCTATAGCACTCACAGCAATGTGTACATTTCTAGTTAACAAGTGTTATGTAAATGATAATGCCAGCACAGCTACACTGCACTCTGGTCTTGAGTGGTTACCTTGATTGTGTGTCAGTGAGATTTTCTAGCAACCCTGCTAGTGATGATCCTCAGCTTCCTGCTCTCTAAGACAGCAGAAATGGACCAGGGCAGGAAGAAAACAACAATATTGGAAGATAATATTTATATTTCACTTCCATCTTGAGAATGTACATTATAATAATCATTAAAATTCTAGACTGAGTAACCATGAAGGCACACCCCCTAGGCAACACGAATGCCAACACAAGATAATCACAATTATTGTCTGTTATACACAAACGTAAAAGTGCGTGGTGTGTGGCCTAGGGGGCATGATGGACATCCACTACACGGGGAACACATAGACTAGGCAGCACACAGCCTTCACAATAATCAGCTCATTACGGCAAATGAACACTTGCGGTTATGGAATGTCAGTTTGCAACAAAATATATCTTCCTATATTTATAGATTATATATATTTGTTTCCATGACTGTATCAAAAATATCTTTACACAAATTAGACGTGGAATCTGGGGCACCGAATTTACGAGTAGGCCAATGTTCACACTGCCCTGCGAGGGCCCCCACAAACCACATGCAAGGGGCAGCCATACGTCGGGACCCTGTCTTCCCAAACTTTTCAAGTTTTCTTAAGCAAAATAGCATTTTTGTCCAAAATATTGTTGGATATGTGTAAAAACATCAGGGCACAAGGAATTATATTATTTTTAGACAAATGTAAAAGGTAAGAAAAATACAGATATACATTCACTGCCCCTTCAGAATGTTAGTGCGAAGACATCAAAGTATGGAAAACATATCACGTTCACTCACAGCAAGATCCCCCCCCCAAAAAAAACAAATATTCTGATGTACCATACTCTGAAGTGTTTAAGCATACTACATGTTCCATTAAGAGACAAAGTACCGAGCAGGCAGGAAGATGACAGCTTCTATACTAGGGTTCACAAGAGGTTGTATTACTTGTACTGAGGCATATAATGCATGCCTTGCCCACATCTGGTAAACTACTGCTATAACTCAAAGGTAATCATAAGCTTAAGTGTCATCATGCAATAACACATAGGTTCATTTCTTAGGCAAAGATGAAAAAATAATAATTTCCATGGCAGGCTTTTAATATCTGCAGCTGAAAGTAGTATTTCTAGAATTATTAACCAGGCATCACTCACGTATATGGGTGTCACACCATCACTTGTGCATTAGATTTGATCTAACATCCATTTTTATTAAAGTGCCAGAATGGTAAATGTCTGTCCATCTGTCTTTATGCACGATAAGTTGAATACACTTCATCAGAATTTTCAAGAAACTTGGTATATGCACTTATAATGTCCAGCCTATTGATTTTGGACCAAATTAGTTGACACGTACCGAAGTAACGCCAAATTAGGGCCTAATTTCTTAAAATATTACACTGTATTCATCAAATGACAAAAATATTGTTTGCAGTGTTCATATAGGGCTTTGGAAGTTGCAATACACTTTGACAAATAATACCTAGCATGATTTTTGCAGCAAAGCATCTAATAAGTGATTTTAACTAAATAAAGTCTCCTGATATCAGAAATGTCACTATTTTGTTGTATCACATCTAGTTTTCGTGTTTGCTTTCTGAAAATGTGTCATGGCATGTGCAACTTTAAGGTCTGTAGATCTTCTTGGAGGGTTATAATAGCTAAACGGTAAGTCATATGAAAAAACCGATTGCAGCACAGAAACATATTTTGAGAACTTTTTGTCATATCTCCATCTGTTATACTTGGATTGAGTTAGATTTTAGGTAGATTTTCGAAGAAAAATCTACCTATTGCAATGGATACCACTTTATGATTTTCGAAAAATTCTTTCATATCTTTACGTTTCATGCTCCCCTAAGTACGAAACCACCGCCCGTTCAAAAAAAAATTTTGTGATATTTATATATATCTTTACACGATAGCGGCCGTAATTTTGAAGATATTTGAACCAAATTTTATTATGTTATTTCTAGGCCCAATAGTTCGGACAAGTTCGTTAATGGGCAAAATTGGCCCAAGGGGGTGGTCGGGGGAGGGGGTTGAAATTTTTAAAAATGTATATCTCGGCCCCTATGAAGTATAGAGGGAAACTTTGTTTGAATAAATTAGAGTACTCCCTATGGAGTTCACAGTGACACCAACGATTCGGGGGTTCGAGTGAGGGTGGGGGTGGGGGTGGGGGATGAAAATTCGAAACTTTTGAAACCACGTCTTGTGGGGTATCGTTGAAAAGCTCTTGATGAGTACTCTACAAATCAATAAATAGTTTCTTGATAGCTCTCATATTACGCGAGATTTTAATGTTTGAAAATAATAACACTTAAAAGAATTATTATAATATCATAATTTTGTCTTGTTTAGCGGCTTTGCTAATTTTATTCATTGTTGATCTTGCGCACGGCCTCCCAGAATATTATATCCTATTCTTGTCAAAACAAATGATTGTAGGCTCTTCCTCTTTACCGAATTCAGTTCTTATTACTGGAGGTTTACCATGCCAAGGCTAAAGAAGAAGAGTGCTATGCAGCGACAATAAATTAAACCAAAAGCACTTCGAAATCTACCTCCGCCTGTAGGCCTGCCTAAAGGGATTTTTTTATTTCAAGTAATTTTTTTTTTATATTTTCCTCACATTATGTAATTATTTACTCCCACAGGACAGACAGAATTGTAAAATTTGGCAGAAATATTGGCACATACAACAGATGTAAATTTGGTGTTTCTAGCTGCCTCATAAGCATGGACAAACTGGCTGGATAGCCATGACATCATTAACATCTAGAACAGTTCAATCATCCACTTTTAACATTGACGTTTACTCACTTCCAGATGAGCTAGGAACTTGAAATTTGGCAAGCTTATAGCTTTTAGCCTATAACCGATGGAAAAATTCCAAAAAGTTTAAATTTTAAATTTTCTTTTTTTCCACTCCAAAACAAACTTTGAAATATTTTGGTGGCATATTTGTAAGGCTTCAGACATGAAAAAAATTAAAGAATAGGCCTGTGAGGAATTTGTTGTAAACTCAATAGTTTCTGAAATATGGGCCTATTAACTTCATCTGGCACTTGTCATACCAGTTAACTGATTTTATTACTACCGGTATTACTATTATTATTGTTGTAGAGTTATAACAAGGAAACGAACCTTTACTCACTGATCGCAAAATGAGGCAGCTGCAAGATACCTGTGACGTGTGCATATCATGATGTCATCGTATGAGTAGTCACAGCACAGCAAAACACATCTGTGTTCAATGCCTGCAGTGCATCATTTTTCTCTACTGTGTTGATTAGTTCCACGCAAACAGTAGAATACTTCCAACACAAAAATCAAAATACTGCTTTGTAAAAAAGTTTAGAAGTGAATATTTTATTGCAAAAGGTGACAGGATTGAGTGTTAGTTACGCAAAGTAGAGTTAAAAAGTATTTTTAGGCGAGTTATACAAGAACACTGCAACAGCAAAAAACACATTCAACATATTAAGCTTCTGTTGAAATCCATCTCACTTTGATGAAATCCCGCACAAACAAAAATCTGGAATGTACCCAATTTAAATGCAATAACTGTGACTTAAAATACATAGGTAATACTGAAAGGAACCTTTTAATTAGAACAAAGGAACACAGTAGGAACCTGTTTGGGAAACAGGACATGAAATTAATATGGAACCAGAGTTCAAATGTATACAGGGACACACACAACTGACAGTTTGGGGAAAAAATTATATACACAAGAATAAAAAAACACTTATGAGCTTTGAAATTCCTGCAGAAGTTCATTGGTTGTCCACGAGAGGATGCTGATGTCAATCAACCAACAGATGGAGTCTAGTTGAAGAAGAATGGGGATACCCTTCAAAACTGCAGTTTAGGTTAGTGTCAATTTAGTGAAGTAGTGTGTCACATTCCATCTCATTATTATTTTAATATAATAATTACTTCACTGTATAAACTTCCTAAGTAGTATGATATTCTCACTAACAGTTTGTGAACTTATCTGAACTATTACTGTAAGCTCTGCTGTAGTGCTGAATAGATAACATATAAAGAAAACAGGCAGCTGAAGCAAGTCATCATCACTCACACGTTAGGTGTAACCTAACATGCTGCACCACTTCGTTAATAATACCGCTGCTGACACATGTGTGATATGTTACAATTGAGTTACACAAATAATGAACCATAGATGCTGTAGAAGGCATTACTGACAATTTACAGTAGCTGTTCAAATTGCATACACCTTGTGATGTAACATCCTTGACAGTTTTGCAACTCTGTCAAGCATAAGCTGAATTTGTTGAAAAGCAGTGAAAATATTCTGTCCTGCTCTCTTGTTAACTAGATTTAACTGTGCAAACCAAACATTCAGATTCAAGTTAGCCAAAAATAAATGATACAAAACATGTCACAAACTTCCTCACATTACAGAGATCACCTAAAATCTGAAAGCTTCGTGACTGTTAAAATTCGAACATGCCATTGGCAGTGCGCATGCGTGAAGTGCTAAAGTCCACATTGAAAATATAGTCCACAGCTCCATGTGCTTTAGTTAACCGAGTGGATACTAGCGTGATACCGTGAATGTTTTCAATATTTGAATTCCCACCGCCTCTGTCTATAACGTCGTCCATACCTTCAGTTTAAGAGCAAGCTCTGTACATCAAAATCAGCAATGTAACTTACATATGCAATCTGGCATTTCCCTCTGTAGCTAGGGAAACCTTAAGAAAATCAAATCAAATTGGCTGCCACAAATTTTGAAGCCACCATGCTTGGTTTGAGCTGGAATGCATTACGATAGGTATATTACAATTCACAACAATAAAAGCACAAGTTCCTTGACTTTGAAAACCAAAGAATAGCATTTTTTTGTAAGATGTGTGCTGATATTGTGCATTGAATTTATATTATTTCACTTCTAGCTTTACGAGTTTTTAATTTTATAAAAATATATATAATGCAATATAAAATGTCCATTTTGTCTCTACACCTTAACTATGTAAGCTCTTCGTGTATTTGGAATACTGGATGGACGAACAGACAATGATTCATATAACACTTTTTTTCAGCTTGTATTAATCATGAAATATGTTTTTTTTAGACAGCATTGTAAAAGAAGCACTTTTAACGGTAGATGAGATTATTAAAAAGAGAAAATTATGCCACTGATTTGGTATAAAAATTATGACACTTGAGGGTAACCAACTATGTTTCATATGGAACATACTGTTTTAGTTAAAATCCTCGCGTATGATTATTAAACAGACTCAGTTTGATGAAAATTTATAATTTTAAAATTCACTATGCCTTTTTAAATGTGAAATTTCTCACGGTTATTGCAAAAATCATCGTACTTGGTGGGTGAAAAAGTATTGTCCTTAAGTTGGCAGCCCTGTACCAGTAAATCAATAACATCAAGCTGTCTGCATGCTCCAAGGCGCTTAAATCATTAAAATGAATCTAACATTTATTATTTCACAAATTTCAATGTCTGTCTAAAAACTAGTGTATGATACACATGATAAAATGATTTTATTATGCACATAGGATCGCTACAGTCACCCTCAAAAGCTCATTTTGCAAACATACCTACTCCCAAAATAAAATAAAATAATAAATAACTATTTCCATGTTATCTAGGTTTTCATTTTTTCACAATCACTATACTTTCTCTACATGCTACATATATGCAAGAAAGTAAAAATGAGAGAAGTTACTTTCCTAGATGCATACCTTATTAAGAATGTGTTTTGTAACAAAACAAGATCCTAGCTGTGTGAGCTATCACTCCTCAAAATCTGCTGGTGATGCCTACTACACCTTGCATAGTCAAAGCGAACTGCTGAAAGTGGGGCACTGAAGGAGGAAACAGTTAAAAGGAACAATGGGCTCCCATCAGTTTTTCCAGTCTTTGTAAGGATTGCATTTGGTGAGGGTTGTATGAGGTGGCTCAGCTCCCGGCATACCTATGTAACACGAGAACATTCACAACTTCAATTTGTAAGAACTCCTCCTCTTGTTTCATTTAATTCAATAAGAAAAGGTGTTAGCAATGTGATAATTCCTTTTTAAATCTATATAGTTCTTTACATGTGAATCTCCATGAACTTTAAGTCGGCCTGGGTGGCACAGATAGTATGATTTCTGGGTGGCTTTCTGTGCCCAAGGTTGCAGGTTCGATCCTGGCCCAAGTCGATGGCAGTTATGTCTGCATAAATGTGCAGGCCCAGTAGATTTACTGGCATGTAAAAGAACTCCTGTTGGACAACATTCCGGCACACCGGCGACGGCCACAGGCCTAAGTTGCAGTATATCACTGTCGTTAAATAACCATATACCAACCCATCTATGAGCTCTAAAATCAAAGAACCACCATATATTCAGTCACCTTGTGATTTGAGTTACCAACTGAGGTTACTTCGAAATTAGGAATAAATTTCTCTTCTAAAGAGAACAACTAACTTTGTTATTCATACCAATGTGGAACATTTATCGATGTCAACTACTCTATGAGCATTGCTTCTACAGCAGACGTTGCTGCCAGAATGCAGAAAGGAAATGTAATCTTATCCACACCAACAAGAGCAATGCAGAGAGAATGATCATTTCTTCCCTTTATTCCTACGATCCAAGTAACATAAATAATTGATGTTCTCATAGGCTTCCAGAGCTAAATGAACAATAATAATCTTGACTCTCCGGGTGGCGCCATGTCATGTCTAAAACTGATGTTTCGGCCCTCATGTTGTGGCCTTCTTCTGGGTATACTGAACTATGATATTTTGTTTTCTCCTTTTGTTAATATGGTTACGGTTTGATTCGACAGTCGGCCACAACATGAGGGCCGAAACATCGGTTTTAGACATGATGACACGGCGCCACCCGGACAGTCAAGGTTATTATTATTAAATAATTGATGTTGAGAGTTAATATTAATTGACTACAGTAGAACTCTAATTACCCGGATTGATTGGGACTGGAACCGATCCGGAAAATCAAATATCCAGATAAATAATAAAAAAAAGGTTATTATATTTAAAAAAAAAACTAAATTGTACAGTACTCACATCTTGAACATCAGTCAGTGTCAGTTGTTTTCCTGACAAACTGACGATTTTTTTTTTTTTTTGCTAAAAGTTTTGCTTTTTTGTAAACATTCGGCCTGAAAAAGGGTTTCCCAAATGCTTGCTGCTGCAAAAACCACTTGAACATGGCCTCAAAGTGATCCGGATAGTTGGAGTTTGGGTAATTGGAGTTTTACTGTATTTTGCAATGGAATTAGAATCCATAAATGTAGATTTTTAAAATTTAGTTTCTTTCATGGATTTCTCTAGTGGAGGTTTCTGTTTACCGATGTGAATTTTGTTACGCTTATTTTCCTAGAGAGGGCAGAGGGACATGTGGTAAGCCCATTGCTCATGGGATTTGCTTTACAAAAAAGCAAAAACTAAAAATTCTAACCTCTGACACTCAGTGATTATAATAAAGGCAATAGGAGTGTGACAAACTAATAGTCATTGTAGTTGAAGATAATGTTCTACACGTCCAGTTCTAGTGTATTGAATATCTGCACTAGACTTATTCAATTCACACTCATGTATACATGTACCCAGAATTAAGTGGAAAAGTGATGAACGGCTAAATATTCAACAGAATGACGAGAGAAGTTGTATTATGAATTCTGTTTCAGCAGTTTGGCATGTACCTTTGCAATAAAATTGTGTTCTGAGTTTCGTTAAAATTTTATTCTAAACGATTCAGTCAAATGAGATTTAAAAATATAAAAATCTTAGACTTTCAGAATCTTGATTACTAAACGTCATCTGGGCTCCAGCCTGTGATCACCGGCCACCCAGATATTTTGTTCCCGACTCGGGAGACCCTTCTCTCCTTTGAAGTCTCATTCAAGTAAAGAGCGACCGGTTGATAGACTACTTATAATGTGGGGGACTTGGCCTGGCTCACATTTGATTGGCTGATAATGGTAGGTTGGTTGGTTTTATGGTTATTTAACAGCAAGGGTGTATTACAACAAAGGTCTGTTACCGTCAACAATCGCCGATGTGATGGAATTATGTCCCCCAGTTCTTTTACATGCCTATAAATCTAGACATGGGTCTGTCATATGTATGCACACATAAACACCATCAACCTGGGCCAGGATCAAATCCGCAACCATGGGTACAGAAAGCAGCAAGATACTGACTGTGCCACCCAGGCCAATTTGGCTGATGATTAAATGGTAAAAATCAATCATTCTCTCTTGTCTATGCCCTTTCATATTTATCACCATCATTGTTTTTCTCCTTTTATGATACAGTTCTCAAAGAATTGTTACAGCCTAGGCAATTTTATTTAATTTAGTGGGACGTGTTCCATTTGGATAGTATTTCACTATCACATTACAGAACTTGGATGAATACATTCATTCCTTTGAAAATCTATCATGGGTGAGAAACTGAACCTGGGTTTTCACCACCAGGCTTCCACAGGATATATCCAGTCCCAATCCTAATTTTTCTCTAGACCCTATCTTGCAGGCACATCTAGAGTGTACTGACGATTGTGATGCTTCAATGTTTAATTATAGGTTTGGTTTGTTAAAGTTGCTGAACTTTATTGGGACTGGTTTATGAAAGTATCTGAACTTTAGTGGGACTGGATTCATGAAAATTGCTGAACTTCAGTGGGACTGGGTATGTGAAAGTTGCTGAACTTTATTGGGACTGTTACATGAAAATTATCTGAACTTTAGTGGGACTGGATACATGAAAATTGCTGAACTTCAGTGGGACTGGGTATGTGAAAGTTGAACTTGACTGGGACTGGTATATGAAAGTATCTGAACTTTAGTGGGACTGAATACATGAAAATTGCTGAACTTTAGTGGGACTGGGTATGTGAAAGTTTCTGAACTTGAGTGGGACTGGGTAATGCGCTGTTAAACATGTTTAGTTTTTATTTACTTTTTTTAATCTCCTGGCTGGTTGTTTGTGCACAATTGCTTTGAAACAATGCTAACAGTCTGAACCTCACATTAATGCAATACATTCACACTGACAAAGAAATATATGTTAAATCTAAAAAACGATTTCTTCACTATTGCAGAAATTCTTTTTAACAAACTGCCTAATGCCTGTAATATCTCACGCAACACCTTACTTACGGTTAGTTGGCATACCCTGTCTGTATTACTCATGTGAATTTAATAATTACTTCTTGTGACAAGAATCATAAAAAAAAAAAAAAATATTTTAAACACCAGTTCACTTCAACATTAATTTTTCACACATTTAAACAATAAAAAAATAAAAAATGGTCAGATGCCAGAAGCTAAGAAATACTCTGAGAAGTTACCATCACAGTTGCGTGATTTTGTTTCAATATAGGGCCTTGCAGTAAAACAGTGTGGTCCAACCTATAGTTAAACCAATCAAACTTTAGTATAGGAATGTGAGGGCCAGAGACATTCCAGAAAGAAAATGAATTACATAAACGAACTATGTACAAAATGTGTCATATTTTATTCAAAAAATTTTATATTAAAAGAAGTTTTATATACTAGTTTAATATGCCACTTCATTTCACAGTCGAGAAATTAATGTGATGACTGGCACTGCTATCCTGATATTAGTTTATCGCTGTCCACTGTAAGTTCAGTAAGACAAAGTCTCTAGCTCGATTCCAGTGAAGCACTTTCAATGCGATTTATCGTTTTATTTAATTTGTTTGAGAGCAGAAAAAGCACTTTCACACATATATGTACTGCGAAATAGCCGTAACATTTGCAGAGAGAATTTAAGCAGTTTAGGAAAACGTTCTATAGAAAACAGTTTCCAGAAATTTTCAGGGACATCACACTTTTTAGTCTGGTAGAATGGGTCTGCCTGAAGATCACAAATTCCCATTTGTAGGTCGCAGGGCACCTCACTCACTTCAATATCCATGGGGCTGTTGAACAGTGCAAGTTTTGGTTTTAGGGAGTCAAAATCCTGGAATCTGTCCTGGAACTATTTCTTGATATCTATTATTATTTCATGAAACATACTAAAATTCATGTCACTTTATTCTTCTTTCAACTGCTGACAAGATGGGAATTGTGCCGTATTGTTTGCCTTCAGTGCAATGTGCAATACATCAAGTATTTTGGAAGAAGCCCTCAATATGTTCACAAAGGTGGGAGATATTTTGTTTTATGCCTTGTAGTTTCAGGTTTAAAGCATTTAGATGGGATGTTAAATCTGTCAACGACATCATCCAGTGTGTTGAATATGTCAGTACCTTTTGTGCTGGTTTCTAATGATTTTAATTCCAACAGTTCTTCATGAATTTCAAATTCTTCGTTTATTGTTCTGACAAGATAAGGAGCTGGCTGATGTCAGCTATATCTGTGCTCTCATCTAGACCTAGAGAGTAAAATTAACATTTTTCCAAAATGCCCTTGAGAACCTGAAACTTTACCACCCATATCATTAATTCTTCTACTTACTGTCTGACGAGACAAGGCAACTGTTTCAAAATGTTTAACTTCTTATTATCTTCAAATGAAGATGTCATTTTTACATCTCTTAATGAGCTCACCATCCCTAAAAGACTTTTTACTTTTAGCTAGCTCTATACATACCCCATAAGATGCCTTTAAACCAGCAATGTTTGATGGTTGCTGAAAGATATTCTTCTGTCTAGTTAGTTTTAGCTTCAAGAAAGAAAGAAAGAAAGAAAGAAAGAAAGAAAGGACAAGGGCCACCAAAAATGAATAGGCAGGCCGCGGGTTTGACCACACTGCAGTAAAACATAATGTGATCCATAAACTAACTGGTGGAATGAGGAACGCTAGAATTAGTAAGTTCATGGGTCTCTACTTTTTTTTTTAAATTATAAAATGAATGCACACAGATGGTGTGCTTAGTGTATAGAGTATAATACAATTTCTCAGTGAAAATTATGAGTTCTTTAGCGTGCTACTCTCACACACAAGAAGCTAATTTAGACATTTTCTGACGTATTTCTTTTATGCAGCATAAGATAACACTAATTGTATTTTATCTCGTTCACTTTAAATATCAGAAATTGTGAAGTTTAGAAAAATAAAAAGTTGGAATAAAATAATTATCAGCTTTCTGTTGTGTTAGATCAAGAGTCTATAAGTTATAGTCTTTCAAATTAGCCTCTGTATTAATTGGCGCTACCGCCAATTAATTGGCGCGTGAATTACTCATATCCTGCAGGTGTGAGCGTGGTAGCGTTACCACGCCAGTTGCAGTGCAAGTTCAGTTCGGATTGAGACGCCGCTGTATATAGTCTGCGTAACAAGTGCTCCTAGTGTTTTGGACCTTTTCGCTCTATATATTAATTCCTCATCTGCAACTCCGCGTATATCACGCTCCTATGGTGTAGGCAGCTTTACGTGAGAAATTCAGGAAATAACATTGTATTTTAGTGTCATTTACAAGCATTTCTATTGTTCCTAACCTAGAAGCCTCGTGCTGTGAACAGGCTTTGTCTAGCGTTACATTCGCCAACGGGCGGGAGAATAGTTTTCTACGAGAACAGTAACTGTATTTATTCTTATATTTTATTGTGTAAAAGTGTTGTATCAAATAATTCAGAATTCAGGCTTCTTGAATATATACCGTTGCAAATTACCCAGGTTGAAATCTCTGTCCCAGCTACCTACAGTCCTAGCTCTTCCTGTGATTAGTTATTAATTGGCGTAATCGCCTGGTCCTCCGAAAGTACCTTCATTGTACCTTTATTCCTAGTTACCATCTAACATGGTCATCCGGCCCGGAGGACCAAAATGTTGGGTACAAGAGCGGCTAATGACCCTGCCGTAAAGGGAAAAGATGGGAAAGGATGTTAGAAAGAATCTCTGGAGCTGGAGGACCAATTATTGCATTAAACAATAATAAAATGAGTAGAGCTAAGTGAACTTGTATCGCAGGTGCTGGAACAGGGATCTTCGGATGTAATATTGGATTGAAACCTATATCATGTAATAAACTATGTGACATTTATTCTCACAACATATAGGTAAATAATGCACTTGAAATACTAATAGAAACACTGAAACAAGATATATAATTAATCTGAGATAGGTGCACTTGCACTGCACAATGGAATGTGCGTTGGCGGGAACTTGGTACACACGTGGCGAATAATTTCTCTAATTATGCCAGCAATGTAAATTATACATGAAGATGATCGTAAGAATCTCTGTAATGCTTCTAATATGATCTCACACTGAAAGATTGAATATAATGCACTTTACAGACGAACTATTGTGATCGCTTGGATTGCACAATGTTGCCGAACTGATACACGAACTTTTAGACTGATCTAAGAAGCCGATAACACTGAATCTACTGTAATTAGTGTAGATTAATTAATAACACAAGATAATACTTGTAAATGGAAGTATTATGTATTTATTCGATAATTAATAGAAACCTCTGTTCTATTGTCTGAAATAGGCGGGATTCTGGAACGGCGCTCCAGCACGTCTCTCATGCGTGGAGGCTCGATGCTAACTGACTAACTAACATGACGCTGTGATGTCATGCTGCCGCTACATCTGCACCTGCCGATGAAAGGGGATTCACAGAAATAAGCGGACTTATACTCATATTAATGCGCTGAGAGGGAGAAATGCAGAGCGGAACATTTGAATATACACTCATACTAGACATGTAGAAAATGCTAGCAGAAACCCATAGCTTGCGTGAACATGTTGCATTTATGTATAGTTGTGTTGTAGCTACAATTGAATATTATACTTTAAGTACCAAGCATCAGTATACAAAAACAAATAGTATTCTTAACTTGTACTTGCTGTACTAAAAACTAGCAGATTACTGTGAATATCCTCATAACATATTATTGATAAAAAAACGCACAAAAACTTCTTTTAAGGACAACTACCTTAGAACATTTCAAGAGCTGTTATATGTGCACCATTTTTTTAAAAAGAGGATCCCAGGAAAATGATCAAATTATAATAGAGGTCAAAATATATCCACAATGCATCAATCTCGTTCAAATGACCACCACCTTGACCCGGGCTAACTCAGAGCTCGCTTGTTATTTTGTCAAAGGAAAGCATGCACAGAAGACCAAAGCTAAAAACAGAAGGCACCAAATTGTTGATCACTTCAATATTGTTAGCCTGCTTAGTTTATAATGTTATAGATAATAAATAAAAGAATTCAAAAGATGAGGTATATTTTGTACGGTTAGACATAGATGGATTTCTTAGTACTGTGCAATGAATATAAAACATTATCATAGGTAATCTCATGAGAGATTATGAGTTTATTGATATATTTGCGAGAATGAAGTTCGAGCAAATTTATCTGATGAAACTTGTAATCTTGAGTAGGATTAATTAACACTATTCCATGAATAAACTGTACGAATTTTGTAAATAATAATAATTTACTTTGTTGTCAATGTTCTGTCAGCCGTTAAGAATACCAGATGAATGAACAGTCCACAAATCGAGTCAATGAATGGCAAGCATTTTGTAAGATAAACGATCATGATTGGTCTATATCCAAGGAATTGCTGAAAGTTAATGGCCAATATCAAACACACGGCGTATGAGTAGAATAGTCATTTAAATTCCCCTGTAGCATAGGATCTTAGCGTTAGTGTGTTTATAAGTGAAACAGGAATATTTCTATTAGCAAGAAAGTTCATCTTTCACTAATGAACCACATGGTTTCCTTCGACAGTAGAAATTTTTCCTTGGTTTTTTATCTCCATATGTTTCAAAGGATCCCTCTTTCCACAATAACATCAATTTGACGTTTGTCTGTATTAAAGTAGGTACGTAATTAATTTTATGCCATCAAAAAACCTATAAACGCCACAACTTTTTGGAACATCACCATGATCAATTCCAGACAATCACTCCCTTATGAGCGATTAAGTTTTACCTTGGTCAATTACCACGTTTAACTTGATCATGGTGCACCAGAAACTGAGAATGAACAGGGTAAAATGCGAACTTTAATACGGTAAAATTTTGATTGAGAATGTTGTAACTTCACTGTGTTATTCCCAATATAAGTTGTCTATCCTTATAATATAGAGACATTTATGCGATGTGCCGAGAATGCATGGTCCGTTCAGCTGCCTGGAAGCAAGTCATCGGCCGGTAAAACCTCATGTACATAACCCCTCAATTCAAGGGCATGGATTTCTGAATTAGGCCTTCTGTTAGAATATCACCTACCTTTATTATAGAAGATGTTGAAAATGATCTCCGTCTACTGCCGCACATTTCTGACATCAAGAAACTTTGCATTCACAAACATTAATTCTTCTTGTGAGATTGCTGCAATATTTCTTCTTGTGTTCTCTTTCAGTTCTTCAATTGTACTAGATGAGGGTTATTCTTGTACACTTTATTTTTAAGTTCCCAAAAATAAAAATCACATACAGGAAGATATGGAGATCTTGCTGGAAATAACCCCTTACTAATTACCAAATCTTCAAACACTTCTTCAATTAAACCTAACGAGAGATCTGCAGTAGCGCTGTAGCGGAGTCTTGTAGAAAAATGCAAATTTAATTAAATCTCACGAGACATCTGCAGTATGCTCTATAGTGCAGACTTGTTGGAAAATGAAAATTTAATTAAATCTATCAAGAGATCTGCAGTATGCACAGTAGCGGAGTCTTGTAGGAAAAATTCTAATTTAATTGAAAAAGTGTTTGAAGTTAATTAGTAAGGGGTTATGGCCAGCAAGATCTCCATATCTTCCTGTAAGTGATTTTTATTTTTGGGAACTTAAAAATAAAGTGTACAAGAATAACCCTCCTCTAGTACAATTGAAAAACTGAAAGAGAACATAAGAAGAAATATTGCAGCAATTTCACAAGAATTAATGTGTGTGAATGCAAACTTTCTTAAAATATGTCAGAAATGTGTGGCGGTAGACAGAGATCATTTTCAACATCTGCTATGACAAAGGTAGGTGATTATTCTAACAGTAGGCCTAATTCAGAAATCCGTCCGCTTGAATTGAGCGGTTATACACATGAGCCTTTATCAACAACTTGCTTCCAGGCCGCTGTGCAGACCATACGTTCTTGGCACATCACAGAAATATTCTCTCTGTGATTTATCTTTCAGAATGGTTATCAGAAAAATTCCTTTCACACCAGGATTCAAACATGGAACTTTCAGCTGTCCATGTTGATGCTTTACCAACAGAGTTCTTGTTATAATGACAGATTGAATTCTGCTCTTAGGATTACCCTTAATGATCAACCTCAACAAAAGACTTCTACATAGTGTAAGTCTATATTATGAGACACATTGTTTCGTAGTGATTTAGGACTTTTTGCTTATTATTCTCATGTAAAATATGCAAATAAATATGGAGGTATGAAATCTGAGACTTTTCGACCAGTAGCTACAGGAAAAATATTACTACGACCTGGCAAGATCAGACGATTGATAATAGTGAGAAAAGCAGCAAATGGCAATAACATGGCTTTGATAAAAGGTTAAAGCATATATATAACGTAGGCCCTAATATTTTATTGATTTTTAAACCTTTAACCATCATACTTTTTCATTTAGGCAATTTTAGTGTTTTCCCCAAAGGATTGTTCTAAAAATTGGGGTGCATTTTAAATAAACCATTGCTATAATTATACTGAATTATGAGTTAGTTTAGATGTGATTTAGAAAGTAATACACATGTAGGTATAATTACTTAAATTACAGTAATTCAACATATGTACATTATAGATATGAAGATGGACTATTTACTCTGAAACATGTCCCCACCTATGAGAAAATCATCAATAATTTTATTCTAGACTACCACTTGTTTATGTAGACTTATGCATGTAGATGTAGGAAACATCTTTCTCTTGTTCAGTTTGGTGCCACAACATGCTTCGCTGTAAATATTATTTTGTTTTAATATTCACTGTATAACTTAATGTGTTATTTTAATCTTAAGACTGCAGTACAGTAATAACTATATCGTATGACTCCATAAGAGAGTAAATTGATCAATAATTGTGCTTAAGGGTGGCACACTAATAAATGCATATTAATAAATAGCTCAATTAGAACCGTGAAAATCACTGAATTATGAGATTTATAGATTATGTGGGCCTAAACCAGCTTTACAATTTTCTTTTTTGTTTAGGAAGGGCAGAATTTTCTGTGTGCCTAAAGGTGGAAAATATCTAAATACACTAATGAAACAGCATCTTATACATTGGAAAATTCAGTAAGATATATGTATTATCCCTGCCATGCAGTAAATAATAAACCCAAGAACCTCATTGTTACCATACGTTACTGTGAGTGATGCGTGACATGTCTTGAGGTACACTGGAGTGAAGCAATGGGCCTGACATTGTGAAAATTAGCCGATGCCGCTACAACAAAGTGATGTAAGTAGTAAAACAGTTAGCTTGTGTACCTCAACAGAGGTGACATTCGCAATGTGACCTCGGTCAGGTTGTAACATTATTATAAAAGGTATTTGTGCTGGTAAGGACACATTCATATAGATCACATTTACGCTCCCATAATCATCACCTGCATCTGAGGAGCCCTCGCTTCCACTGGGGCTATGTGCAATTCAAACTATTGTGCATGGGGCATGCGGAAGTGCGAGGGCCCCAGAACCTAACCTATCACAGCCGCTCCTCAGCCCACTCAATCTCGCAAGTGATGATCATGGGAGAACTTTATAATATTGCCTTTTTTGTACAGTTTTAAGAACACACAAAGTACAGGAACAAAATTAGAAGATTGTTATTTTCAATGTACACTCATAATGTCTAAGTACAACACCACAGGAATTGACAAGTCGTCACCATTCACTCGTGCCTAGTTGTAGAAAACTAGCTACGCGTAAAGCCCCCCACCCTGCAGCCAGCAAATATATTACACAAAATGGCTGCCACGAAGATAAATTTTTATTGACTGCATTTCTTTTCTCTCGCTCCAGAAAGAAAAGAAATCCTGCTTTGTTTTCCTACTCTACGTTCAACTCGAAAATAGATTCCACAGCACCGATCCACCTGACCCACACGGAAGACAGGAGCATTACAAGATACAGACAGGACAAGAGACAAAGAGAGAAGTGTCGGGAGGGCCTGCGACTGCCACGCACTCAATTAAAGGCACAAGTTCCAAAACATAAATAATGAGGATACGGCCAATCAATCAAAAAAATACAGTAATTAAATACGAGAGTCGTCCAGAAAGTAGGACCTGTTTGCATATCATACTTGCATGTTAACACACACTGCCAATTCAAGCCACCCAATCTCAGACTTCTTGTTCATTAAGCATGTAAGTTGCAATGTGCATCAAACATTCTGTTCTTGCTGTGCAAGAATAACATGAATAAGAAAATGCAGAATCCCACCATAAGTAAAGTGAGATCTATGATACATCTTGTTGCAAAAACTTTGTGATCATTTGTAACATTCATTATTAACCTAAGGAAGTTATGGACAAGTCATCGTGCAGCAATGTCAAAATTTTTATGTAGGGAGGGATAATTTGCTGCATTGTATCGATGAGTGCATCCAAGAAAATCAGTGTCATACACTGTGTATTTGAATGGACTGGCAGTAGACATTGTATGACGAGAGGATACAAAATCTCATCACATGATACAAATGTCATAATGTCCAGGGTGACTACGTGGAAGAATAGGCTAAGGTATGTAGATGTAAAATGAGAAGTTCTCTTGGAAAATCTTCATGTGTTATGTAATTTTACAATGGGTACTACTTTCCGAATGACCCTCGTATATACGTTTCTGCGGTCGCTAGCCCCCCAGCCTCAATACAAGTTGATGACAAAACATAGAGGTGATCAAACACTCATCGATATAGGCTTATAAATAAATCGTTGGAAAATTTCAAGTAGTTTTTAAGCTTTAGGCCTGTTAGATACAAAAGTTCAATTCCTCCAAGCTAAGCTACTTGAAATTTCAATACAAAAGTATGCAACATCCACCACAACTACAATATTATATGTATACAGGGAACAACACTACACACCAGAAGTTATTGCTACAGCCACGAGTCTCGCTGACGCTCTTCGCTCCAGGCTCCAAGCTTAGTCTCCTGCGCACACAACAACACAGTCAAGACATCTCCCTGGATGACAACAGGGGCAACAACGCAATGCAATCCAACTTACCTCTCTGCGTGTGCTTTACAGTCCAAAATATCCGCCAATTGTTGAAGCCAAGATGACTCCAATTATAGCGAGACAAATCATGATCATGATCTTCTTCTGCAGAAAAGAGCGAGAAGCAACATTACTCATGTCCACAAGACAAGGGGGAGGAGGGCGGGACCTGTGTCATTTTCTGGCGTCGTCACATGCAAGGACAGGAAAACAACAGCTCTGCAGCGTGTAACACTGTATTTCATACGTCTTTTTGGTTTACTTACAGGAACTAATGAGCCATGCTGGACGTTGGGCCGTAAAACCCCCCACTCATCTCCATAACATCAAGTGCATGCATATGGCCTCTATATACACAATTATCTTTATTATATACAGAATAACAAAACAAAGTCTCTCTCATAATATCAAACAAGTGTCCGCAGCTACTACAACAGCGTGGAGGAGATGGTGGGGGTAGGAGACTTCCATACTTCACCCTAAAGTTACGGCCAAAATAATAATTAAAATGGCTACCACTATTAACAGGCAGATTATGATCAGGATCTTTTTCTGTGAACAAAAAACAAAAACAAAAACTTAAAATTGTCATAAAAACAAACAAAGAAAGCAAAAAGCAACTTCAAGTATCTCAATGCAATGTCAAGTCTCGATGTGATTACAGGTATCAGCAGCTCGCCCACTTTCTCATATATACAATGTTATCATTTATATAATTACTGCAAATTATACTCATTCATAGAGGAATGAGAAAAATAAGAATGTTGACAAAGTACATTGAGTGTAGTTTAGTTAACATTGAACGACACAAGCATGTCCAGATTAAGGCTGCACACATCACAGGGGTTTCCTGTCTGCCCACTATTATTTCTTCTATTGTAATAGAAAATAATGTCATATATTTGTGCAACAGCTTTTCCTTACCACCACTAAAAAAATCAGGACATTTTCACGCAACAATTTTCACTTGTTTGAAAGTCTTTTTTTAGTAAAATTAATTACTTAGTAAAAATGCAAGCATATCCGAATAAGCATTCATCCACATTTATTCATGCTGAATCTCAAATGATAAAGTGAACAAGAAAAATCAAGAGATCACAATGAACAGAATCATCAAGACCACAAATAAGAAATAAGTAAACAATGTGAAGACCAGAAAAAAAGGAATCAAAAGAATAAAACTGGTAACATCAGTGTCACTCTGGACAAAATTGCTCGGCCCTTTCAAGTCCAAGTAATACCTTAGTTTCAGCAAGGGGGGTTGAGAGGTGATGGGCTTACCATTTGTCCCTCTGCCCTCTCTCGGAAAATAAGCATAACAAAATTAGTAAAAGTAATGAAACCTCCACTTGGAGGCCCTATGCCCCATCATGGGGGTTAAGGAAAAAGTCAGTCAGTCAGCATCAGTGTCAAGAACTTCGATAACAATTGACCTCAAATCAATCTTTTTGCAAGGAGGTACAGAGTGCGACATGTAAAACCAGCCCGTAAAGTAAACATATAAAATGAAATGCAATGTATTGAATATGACCCCGGCGCGACACACCATCTCTTGGTAGGTAGAGAGATAAGTTTAGTGTTGCCAAAAACACAATATACAAATATAAACAAATAATTGTAAAAAAATGCAATATACCATAATATTACGACGGGCCGGTTTTACATGCCTCATTGTGTATTGTTCTGCATTGTGAGGAGCATATTATTTTTAATTAATGTTAATAATAATAATAATAATAATTATTATTATTATTTTTTTTTAATTTGGGACATTTGCAAGAAGTTACAAAATTCATGTGGAATACCTTTCTTGAAGCTAAAATTCAGAAAAAAATCCCAATTTTTCAGGACTTATGGTAACCCTAGACATACTGATAAAATAATAATAATAATAATAATAATTATTATTATTATTATTACAAGTGGCAATTATTTACACATTGTGTAAAAGGTCCCATTTTTGTTGTGAACAAGTGGGATTCATCTGTGAACTTCTAAGCTCTGTTTCCATGATGGAATAGTATGTGGAATTGTAATTGCTATCAGATGACTCTATTTTGAAATGCCTGCATGCCACTTATTATTAATTAATTATTCATCAGTGATAAAAATAAATAAAATTAATGTATATATTTTACAAAAATGAACTGAAACGAATCATTCACGATCAGGCAAAGCTGAAGGCACTCCTCGAGGTGAAGGGTGGTGTGGCAGATTGTGTTAATCCAGCCCTGTGCTCAAGACTTCTTGGAGGAGGTTTCATTATTGGCAGCTATTTTTAGTTTTCTTTAAATTAAATAATTTAATTTAAATTAAATTTTAAAATCATTCATAATAATTACAAAATAATTAAAGCAGAAATGATTGCTAAGTAAACAAGCCCTTAGCAAACAGTTTTCTGAACTGTTTTAATTAAGTTATAAACTATTTCCAGTCTGTAGCAAGATTGAGATTGGAAAAATACACATAAAACTTCACTAAAAAGGCTATTTCCAGTGTTACTCAAATTATTTGTTGTCTTATTTATTTAATTATTACAATTAATACAGTGTGTTTCACGTAAGAGTAGGCCAATCATACTGGTTTCTGTGTCGTAGCAGTCACAGCTCTAACTCCTGAGTGATCGGGTGAAATATCTATGCAAATAAAGCCGCTAACGGTATAATGATTCAGGTTCTCACAGTTACAGTTAAAATTACAATGAAAATAACCATGTACCTCATCACAAGATATGTTGAAAATGTCCTCCTCTTGCATCCACACAAGACTGGCACCTTTTCAGGAAATTTTCTTACACGCGCATAAGGTTAGCTTCCAAGATAAGAGTTAATTTCTCTTGTGATATTGTCTTTTAAGTTCTTCTATTGTATGGGGAATTGACCTATACACTTTATTTTTCAAGTTCCGCTGTAAATACTAGTCACATACTGTTAGAGGAACTTAAAGACAATACCACAAGATAAATTAACTCTATCTCAGAAGCTGAATTTATGCACGTGAAACAAAATTTCCTGAAAAGGTGCCAGTGTTGTGTGGATGCAAGAGGAGGACATTTCCAACATCTCTTGTGATGAGGTATGTGGTTATTTTCATTGTAATTTCAACTTTAATTATGAGAACCTGAATCATTCCACCGATTGCGGCTTTATTTGCATAGATATTTCACCCGATTGCTTGGGAGTGAGAGCTGTGGCCGCCACAATGCATGACCCACCACCTCTTGCGTGAAACGCACTGTAGTATCATGACACTAAAAACCCAACATCACATACAGATGAATCGGCATACCAGCAGTCTCTTGCAGAAGACAATGAATCTGATTCTGATTCTGATGAAGGCTGGCAAATAACGAAAGCTAATACAAGATGAATAAATCCTTACTTACTACAACACCTAGAAGATCCAAACCAGTTTGCAGTTCTGGCTACTGAAAAAATCAATGAAAATATGCAACTTGACTCTGGACAAGAAACTGAACAAGTAGGCTAAGTGATAATTCGGTTTCCTATATCCCCTATGTTGGGGCGAAGGGCCTCCAAGTGGAGGTTTCTGTTACCTTTGTGAATTTTGTTATGCTATTTTCCAAGAGAGGGCAGAGGGACAGGTGGTAAGCCCATCACCTCTCAACCCCTCTCCAGAAACTAAGGTATTACTTGAACCGGAAAGGGCCAAGAAATTGTCCAGAAGCTCTAATTTAGGTTTGGAGTTATTTTACGTGCTGTAAATCTACGACATGGGTACCCCAGCTTGAAGCCCCTCCCGGAGGACTCTGTGCCCAGGATTTTTAATCCTGAAAAATCCATCGACCACAGACATGTTTGATCTTGCAACCTTCAGATCTAGAGGCGGGCATGCGCTACCTCTAGACCACCGCGGCCAACTCTAAGTGATAATGCCAATAATAATAGGTCAACCACCTCAAATGAGCCAAAACCCCCTCCTGTACATTCCTGGTGTCACAAACATTGTAAAGTTGATTGAATGTTTATCAGCAAATGGTATTAACACAAAAGATGAAATTGCATAATTATAAAACATTATGCAATAATGAATTCAAACTGTTGATGAATTCAACTAACTACTATAGGAAAGCAATCAGTTTCCTTTCAAAAGATAATGCAGAATTCCTTACCTAATAGCTCAAACAACATTGTGCCTAATGCAATGTGATAAGGAATATCCATCCCTTTACATCTGTAGATGACATCAAAGTAGCAATAGAAGAAAAAGGTTGTAAAGTGAGAAATATCATAAACATCAGACATCGAGCCACCAAAACCCCTCTACCACTACATTTTGTCGACCTTGAACCAAGTGAAAACAACAAAAACATTTATATTATGTGATATTTCTTAAATGCTCAAATTCGAGTATATACACCTGGTTCGAATACCGATATTGTCCAATGTCTTAGGTACTAACTCAGATTTTAAAAACTCTGATTAATTTGATTTAAATAAAAAAAGTGTTGGAACGCCACACGACAGAAGTGAAACTTGTTTTTTTAATTTTTTTTTTTCAATTTTGGATTATTGGACTTTTTAATATTGGGTTTTTGGACTTTTTAATTTTGGATTTTTTAATTTTGGATCTTTGAATTTTGGATTTTTTAAATTTTGTATCTTTTAATTTTGTATTTTTTGTATTCTTAAAATTTTGTATTTTTGTATTTTTAAATTTAGGATTGTATTATTTTTTAAATTTCGTATTTTTTAATTCTAATTTTTTTATTTTTTAAATTTTGTATTTTTGAATTTTTTAAATTTTGGATCGTAAAAATTTTTAATTTTGGAATTTTAAATTTTTTAATTTTGGATCTTTGAATTTTTATTTTTCGCATTTTTAAATTTAGGATTATCGATTTTGTAATTTTGGATTTTTAGATTTTCAATTCTGGATTTTCAATTTTGTAATTTTTAATATTTTGATTATTCAATTTTGTACTTTTAAAATTTTGATCTTTGAATTTTGGATTTTTTAATTTTGGATTTTTCCAATTTTGGATTCTTGAATTTTTATTTTTAAATGTTGGATTTTTGAATTTTTATATTTTTTAAATTTTGGATATTTGAATTTTTCAATTTTGGAATTTTGGATTTTTAATTATGGATTTTTTAAATTTTGGATCTTTGATTTTTTTTTTTTAAGCGCAGTAATGAACCTCCAGGTTCCATAAAATAGATAATATTCCTTTAGCTTGCTTAGGATTTGCCTAATGCAATCGAGCAAGTATTATTATTATTATTATTATTATTATTATTATTATTATTATTATTTTATTGTTATTATTATTATTATTATTCCCATTTGCAGGTCCTCGTACCTCCTATCGTTAATTTCCCCTTTGAGTATTTTATTTTGTCCTTTAAATCGTATAGCAGTTGATTACTGCTAATCATTGAGTTCATTGTTTTCTGTGCAGTCTGTTCCGCCACACCTCAATTTCGTGACGATTTTTAGTGTGACACTAATTTTGTGACTGTTTTTGAGTGTGACACAAGCTCCCGATTTACCCCTACCGCAGCTAAAGAAGTTTCACTTCAGAAAGATAAAAAGCAACTTTGAACTTACCAATCCTGAACTGTCTGTTTATTTAAACATTCATTGTGTATATGAGAAAGTCTTACATTACTCATGTACTTCATAACACCAAAGTTCCTCCACACAGGACATGCACAGTGTGCCAACACATGCCAAACAGTTGTGACTATGAGACCAATTACAACAGAAACAAGAGATCTCAACAACAACTTGGTTTGAGAGCCACAGGGATGACACAGACTGATTGAGAAGGACAACACAAACATTTACATGAAGCACAAACACACATATGAGTAAATAAGATTTTCAAATATCAGAGAAAGAATGTATTATTATAGACAGTGGTTCAGAATTTGGAAAAAGCTCTTTCAAGGTATCTGGTCATAGCTCTTCATATTGACTCACCAATGGCATTTTTCTATTAAAAATTCCAACATAAGAGGATTATTTAAGCTGTTAGCTGTACAGTATACTGTAAGTGCAACAGAATTTGTTGAATGTATAGGTTATTGGCTTTGTAAGTGGCTGTATAAGTTGTTGACTTGATAAGTGCAGCAACAGAAATGGATTTTATAAGTTCCTGGCAAAGTGCCACTGTAGAAGTGGGTTCTACAAGTTGCTGGTTTTTTAAAGTGCAGCAGCAGAAGTACATCCTATAAGCTGCTGATCTATAAATGCAAGAGAGTGGATTCTAAAAGTTGTTGGCTTTTTAAATGCTGCAACAGAAGTGAATCCTGCAAGTTGAAGGCTTTATAAGTAGAACAACTTGAACATATTCTATTTGCAAGTGCAGTATAAGAAGTCGATTCTTTAAGTTGTTGGCTCTGTAAGTGCAGCAGCAACATTTCTCTACAATTACGAATAATGTAACGAATAATGTTGGAACTTACACAGTGAAGTGAATCAATATTTCAAATTGAGATTGACTTAAACACACTTTATTAATATTATTAAGGCTATATTTCACACTTGAACTTCACTATTAAATATTTACCTAGGACTACGTAGTTTCAGTCATCTACGTAGATAGTTTGTGACTATCTTCAGCTACATCTGATGTAGCTGAAGATAGTCACAAGGGTGACTGAAACTACGTAGTCCTAGGTAAATATTTAATAGTGAAGTTCAAGTGTGAAATATAGCCTTAATAATATATATGATGACTTCACTGTGTTCTTCCCAATATTAGTTTCTATACACTTTATTAACTTCACTTACCAATTTATGGTAGAACGCGTTTCACAGGCCACCGCCTGCATCCTCAACTACATGTCAACTGCCGGATCTCCGAAGGTTCTTCCTGTTCCCCTGAGCAGAGAGCAGACTCATGAACTTTGACATTCCAAAGGAAGACAACCTGATATCAAAGTACGTCAAAACAACACCAGGGGAACAGGAAGAACCTTCAAACATCGGAGATCCGGCAGTTGACATGTACTTGAGGATGCAGGCGGTGGCCTGTGAAACGCGTTCTACCATAAATTGGTAAGTGAAGTTAATAAAGTGTGTTTAAGTCAATCTCATATAATTTGAAATATTTCTCTACTAGTTGGTGGCTCTTACAAGCACATCAACAGAAGTGGATTCTATAATTTGCTCGCTGTATAATTACAGCAGCAGAGATTAAATTTCTCTTACATTATTGACATACATAGTTATTTCCTAGATTTAGAAGTTATGATCAGTTGTGTACTGCTACTTAGGCCTAACACCATTGCTGGAGGGCTATTATTGTTTGCAGCTCTTTTAAATTCTTAAATATGCAGTCGCTTATACACATATAGGTATAAATGCCATTGATCTAGGCCAGGATTAAACTCTTGTACTCCCGGCAGACTAAGAACAGAGTTTTCATGTGGTCACTAGAGTAAAACCTCCTTTTTACACTTTTCAAGGACTGATGCAAAAAAATGTAAATGGCAGGAAAGAGAAAATTGCAGGAAGTGTAAAAGTTGCAAAATTGAATACGTACATGAAATTTAATATAGATAACTGTCTATACTTACATTATCGATTAACTTTGGACTGAAAAAAATTCAAAACTAGTGTATGAAGGAGGGTCTGCCCATCAATCCTAGTAAAACAGTTGTTCCTTTTACTAACAGGAGGAATTTAAAGGATCTCAGAAAAATCAAAACTCGGCAATTCAACCCTGGAATATACCAAGCCAGTTAAATAATTAGGACTTGTACTGGACAGGAAACTGACCTGGAACGATGAAATCGAAAATATTCTCCACAGAGCCACGTAGTTGCTTGTAACCATCAAATGCACTATTGAAACAACCTGGGGACTAAAGCCTCACTTTAGACTTGGCTATATGCTGCAATGGTTAGATGCCAGGTATCTTACGTTTTGGTTTAAATTAGTCTAGTTTAGAAGAAATTGCGCTCGTTGCATTAGGGGACTCAGTATATATTTTTATGAAATCTTGTTCCCTTGCTAGATAGCTTCCTCTGTATGGTAAATGTAAAATTATTCATTTCATTATTCCTATGTAACATGTTGTAATCGATTAATAAAATTTGCTAAGTTTCATATAATAATATCAAAAATACATCTTTTGGGCTTTCTCTCCCACCAGATGATTATTTCTTACTACAAAAACTTGCTTTAACATTTCCTAACCACTGGTTAAAAATGTTTATCACTTTCCACAATTTATGAAGTCCATTTTATGGTTTTGTTAAATATTTAAAAAACAAACGTTCTTGACATGTGCAGATAGTAAAGATAAAGAAAAAAATTGACTTACTAAGCTAAGCATGTGAAACAACTTAGAGAACATATAACCAGCCTATGCATATGTTTAACATACAGTATATTTCCAAATCCAACAATTACTACATCAAAATTTCTTAAATTATTAATACTTATTGCTGTGACCAATACAAATCCTATTCATATTCCTATAGTATTATGTTAGGCAAGCACTGCTGTAATCAGTCGAGACTTTCCTTATTCTAAGTGTTTACAATAAGTGTGTGTTAGACATGCAGCACTAACAGTGAAACAAGTGTGCTTGGGTGTGATACCTTGCGCGCCTTGTGCTTGTAGTCCTCTGCGATCACCAGCTGGCCACGCGCAGTCTCGACAGCATCTCCAGACTCTGCCACGTGGTACTCGATCCTGTCAACTAACTCGCCCTGGGGCGTGCTCATGGGACAGAAGGTAGGGACACACAGAGAAGCACACACCGCCACAGAAAATGACAGAGGCACCAGAGTGTTAGTTGCAGTTAGTGACACCCAAAGCAGAAGGAGGAAAGGGGAGGGGGGAGAGAAATAAAACAAACACATTAGCATTATAGTCTGAGAAGTCACTTACCCGCCTAGCTTTACTCTGATACTTGAGTGCCTTCTTGGTGTCTTGCGTGGCCGTCTGTACATAGTCCACTGCGTGCTCTACGTGATACTCGATGCGATCTATCATTTCCCCCTACACAGAACCCTCGTGTTAGTACCACTTCATGCTGCATGCGATTAGAATACTCTGTGTACTACCACTAATCCCACGCCACTCAATGTTGCCAACTTGAATGCAATGCACCCCCACCTCAGACCAAGTGCACGCACTCTGATGCATTATACAGAGTAATAGAACTTGTTTATACATATTATAAAGAAAACATTTACAATAGAAATATGTGTGACAATGGACAGGAAAACTCTCAAAGCATACATTAATCATTATTTTTAATTGTTGCATTATTGCTTCTATTACAAAAACACAAAATATCCAGAAACTTTCTAAGGTGTAACCAAACTAAACTCCATGGCACTACATCCCTGAAGGGATGGCCGTCAATGATTGTTTTCATGACAGGAATCGATACCATAGCTTAAGAGTAGAGACCTCATATGTAACAAATGGCACTAACTGTCAGATACAAGTTCTCCTCAGAAGAATAATACCATCATAAGATATGAATTGCAGATAAAAGGACCTCTGTTGTAGCTAGTAAAAAGACAATCTTCATTAGAACAGTGTAATGGCATTTCCATACATGTTTTGGTAAAGATCCACCTTCACGAAAATATCAACTACTGTATTGGTACCATCAATTCGAAAAGACTGGTTCTGTGACTGAAAAGAAAAACATAGGACAGCCATGTGTATCAGATGAAAATATCTACACAATCAGAGAGAAGTAGTGATTTTGTGTGTTTTTCTCTTCTAACTGATGCTACCAACAGTAGATGTTTTGCATGGTGCTTGGATCTTTACCAAAATGTGTGTGGAAATGTTGTCTTTGCTAGCTCCAATAGAGCATATATAAATTTTTCTGGTTTCTGAATATTTAAAATTTTTGCAGCATTAGTGCCCTTGACCAAGAGTAAAAAAAGTACAAATAAATTAATTAAAGATGTAAACTTTGAGAGTTTTCACATCCATGTATTTCTACCATAAATACTTTCTATAAATATGCAAATTTGTTCCATTCAAAAACTTGCACTATACTTGTTAGAGGAAAGCATGCAAGCTGTCATGTTAGTAAGCAGTTGGCAACACTGTTTCCAAATTAGCAATCACCGACAAGCATCAGAGTATTCTAAACATTTTACTGTTCTACCTGTACATATCTTGAAATAAGAAAGTTGAAACCTCCTGCAATTGCTGTGAAAGACAAATGCCAATTTGTTACAGTTCTCCAGCTTGCTAGCAGCCAACCCTGCTCATCATCCCGTAAGTATCTTTGTCTGTGTTGCACCGCAACAATAAATTCAAGACATACAAAAGCATACATTTTAAAAATGTATGTTTTTAAAAATATAAAACACTGAATAAAAAGTAAAATTCTTTAGTTTATTTGGAAAATGAAGACAGTCGATATACAGTTAGCAAGTTTCACAGTAGGTATTTATGTAAGTTCGTTAAAAGGGTTTATTCACAAGAGAATGAATAACAGACATTAATATCTTAATTCATAGTGCCTTTAGGTTCTGCTGTTTTCGTCCTTGTATGCCACAAAAATTGTTAAAATAACAATAAACAAAGTGAAAATATAATAACAAACTACTGTAAATCTAGTATGTCAATGTTTTCTAATATTAAAATCGCACTTTAAAAACAAACATCCAACAGATCAGTCTATGTTATAACAATTAATACAATGCTTCTTCAACCAAGCTTTATAGCTTTTCATAACTATGTCTATGTCAGAGGTGTACATATTCTGATTTTAGCTTGCCTGCCCCTTTGAAATTCTGCAACCAGTCACAGCTTTTAACTTGCTTGACTTGAAAGCAAGCCAGATTACAACGATGATAAGAAATGCTGTCGCTATGAGTCATAAGCTCTTCATAACCTGATGGGTTGCACAGGACCTAAGGAAACTGCAAGGCCTGGCGGAAAGAATATGAAACTGGGTATAGCAGTGCACTGGTAAGTCGTGCAGTTACGTAGTTGAGGAACTTCAGATGTGTTTAGAGAATTTTACCCTGAAGGAAGCCGAGGAGAAACTAAAATGTGGACAGTTTGAATTATCAATGAACAAAGGTAGTACTAGTCCGGCATGGGAAAAATTTTCAAACATTTTCGAGAAAACATCATAAAATCATTAATAACAATAACAAAAATCCATTTAGGCAAGCCTACAAGCTGAGGTAGATTTCGAAGTGCTTTTGTTTTAATTTACTGTCGCTGCGTAGCATTCTTCTTCTTTAGTCTTGGCATGACAAACCCGCAATAATAACTGCAAAAATGAGGAAAGATAACTTTTTTCAAACATTCAAATCTCGCCTTATATGAGAACTATCAAGAAACTAGTTATTGATTTGTAGAGTACTCATCAAGAGCTTTTCAACGATACCCCACAAGACTTAGTTTAGAAAATTTCGAATTTCCATCCCCATACCCCCACCCCCACTCGTACTCCCAAAACCCCCGAATCGTTGGTGTCACTGTGAACTCCATAAGGAGTACTCTAATTTATTCAATCAAAGTTTCCCTCTATAGTTCATAGGGGCCGAGATATAAATGTTTTAAAATTTCAACCCCCTCCCCCGACCACCCCCTTAGGCCAATTTTGCTCATTAACGAACTTGTCTGAACTATTGGGCCTAGAAATAACATAATAAAATTTGATTCAAATATCTTGAAAATTACGGCCGCTAGCGTGTAAAGATATATATATATATATATATATATATATATACATATACATATACTGTATATAAATATAAATATCACAATTTTTTTAACAGGCGGTGGTTTCGTACTTAGGGAGGCATGAAACGTAACGATATGAACGAATTTTTTGAAAGTCATTAGGTAGATTTTTCTTCGAAATCTACCTAATAATAAAAATAATAATTGTGTTAAGACGCTAAAACGATTTTTAATACTTTATCCCCCTTTTATTTATCTGCATGGTGAATTTCTTCTACCAGCATGTAGAAAAGCAAGAAAGTGTTACCTACACTCAGAAACTACAGTTGTTTAGCTGATAGGAATGTCGCAAGCTTATTCTGACTTGCCTAGGCTGGGTTTGACCTGACCCATCAGGCATAAAGAAACCTGCCTGCTTCCTAGCTATGACGCTGGCAACTTGCTTGCCTGGCGTTCAAGCGGGTTTGGGCAAGCTAAAATCGAGATTTGTACACCTCTGGTCTATGTCTACCATAAAATAACAGTTGAAACTGAATAGAGTATGGAATATAATAATAAAAGGTAATGTTTAGGCAACAGCATTATGAAGTGAATATTCCTATAAAACAGGTTCCTTACTGTGCATTACTTCAAAACAAAGCAAGGCAGCAGTGTTTCCTTGGCTCAGTCATTCAAGGCATTCACTGTTTAAAACAGGTCAACCATGACAGCAACCTGGATCACATAAATATCTTTAACTTGAGATTTAGAGAAACATAAGGAAAAAACCAACAAAGAAACTACAGCCCATATATCCAGTCACCTAGATAAACACACAGAGCAATCCTCAACTAAAATAAAAGGGTAGTACTTTAATAAAAATATTTAAAAAGTCTCATGCGGATTGTGTGCAAGTCAACAAAATGGGAACCTGACATTGGCACATGCCCACGACATGAGGGGTAACATAAAAAAATGAACCCAAAAAAATAATAAAAAGGGAGGCTTAAAGGGTTAAAACAAGTGAGGACACAATAAACATTTTGTGTTATGTCAATGTGTACAAACCACTTTCCTTCATGAAATTAAATAGGTAATTCACAGGTCTAGGCATCCCTCAGGCTGAAGCTAAAGAATAGAGAATGACAGAAATTAAAAGGTTATTGAAAGAAGTTGGAAAGGGTGATATTTGGCAATGAGAAGGTAATAAGATAGCTTTTTGGGGAGAAGTAAGAAAAAGAATAGGGAGAAACGTGGATTGTTGTGATAAGCATGGAAAGGAGAGATAAGCATGGATGAGAACTGGGGTGATATATCTGAAAGGGTTTAGGAAAGACAGAGAAGAAGGTTCAGTATTATGCAGTAAAGAGGAAGGAATATCACACTACTTAACAGAATGTGAAGGGCTAAGAAGGTGGAGAGAAGAAATTTGGGAGACAAAGTGGGGAAATTTACATGATAAGATAATAGTCATTATTTTAATTTTTATTTATTGTATCTCCAAATCTTTACGAACCCTATTTTGCTTATGAACCCGGGTTCAATCCCCGGTACCTCCTCAAATTTTTCTGAGGTAGGGAGGTCTGGCAAGGGTGCACTCGGACTCATGATTCAAATTGAGGAGCTACTTGAAAGAGAAGTAGCGGCTCCGGCCATGAAAACCATCATTAACGGCCGTGGGTGTCGGCATGCTGACCACATGCCCCCCAATCCTGCCATCTGCCTGTGGTAGATGATGCAGCGGTCGGGTGGTAGGCCAAGTCTCTCCAGGGATGTAGCGCCACGGAGTTTAGTTTAGTTTAGTATTTTGCCTATGAAGGAAAGCGGTTTGTATATAATAGTCAATAAGATGTTGAAAATCAGAGAAGAAGAAAAGACAGGAATACAGGAGAGTATTTAGGAAAAACGAGAGAGAAGTGGATGAGAAAAATTAAGAAGTAGATCAAGAGCAAAATAATCAAGAAAGGTGTGTTAAGTTATGGTAACCAGAATCCCCAATCATACATAAACCTAGGGAAGTATGAGGGAATTCTTAATGGATAGTGCTAGACTTACAGACAAGATACTATGTAAAGTAGATGTAGTTAATTATGTATATACTCGTAAATGTGTGTAAATAAAATTGTTCTTTTCTACAGAATGATTGTTCAATGTCTAGCGTGCTGGCAGGGGTACACTTCCACAGACTTATTAACAGGAGGTTTCAAGATGATAATTCCTCCCATTAGTGCAATTCATAGAAATGTGTGAAACCGTAAACTACAAGCAAAAAGCTAGAAATATCTGCCTTATATTTCATGTACACCTTATGACAGAAAGATGGCTACATGCCAGATTCTAAGTCCTATTTGGAAAATGTGAGCACTCTGAGAAAACAAACACATTTACATGTTACACATACATGACGCAACATTCTCAATTACCTGAGCAGTTGAAGGTGAAACACTAAAATCTTAATTTCTCGGGTTTAAATCCTGTATCTACTTATTGCCCCAACACACATGGCCACCTTCGATTATACACTTTCTGGCATTGAGGTAAACATGTTTTCTCATGTAATTTCGTACATAGAATGTGATCCACTCATTGGTTTTTAATCTATGCACTTTTAACCCCAAAGTAGGGGGAAGCAGTTAAGAACTTATGCAAAAGAAAAACTTGATACACAACTGAAGCGTGTGACTCCAAAACTTGCTTAGTGTATTTTAGTGAATTTTTAGAACTTCTAAAAAATGAATCTAAGAATGTGGGTCTGATACAATAATAATAATAATAATAATAATAATAATAATATTAATAATAATAATAACAACAACAACAACAACAATAACATATATTTCCCACTTTTTTTATATCGACAGCTCAAATCACTCAGTTTATACAGGGTGGACCGCTCGAATGTCCCTAATTTCAATTGTATGTGACGGGTGAACGATTGAAGATAGAAACTTACAACAACGTTTATATGAAAGAAAAACTCAACAAGTTTTGATATCCACGTCACCACATCTCTATGTGAGCTCCAGCAGTCACTGTGACGATATCAAGCCGATGAACAATTTCTTGCCAAGTACGTTGGAGTATGTCTTCTGAAATGCTCTCAATAGCCTCTATGATGCGCTCCCGAAGATCACGAAGGTCACTGACTGGGGTGGCGAAAAATTTATCTTTGACGTAGCCCCAGAGAAAGAAATCAAGCGGTGTTAGATGAGGAGATCTCAGGGACCATGCGATCGGTCCTCCCCTACCAATCCAACGGCCAGGAAAAATGTTGTCCAAAGTCATACGAACTTCATTGAACCAGTGAGGAGGAGCACCATCTTGTTGGAAAAGGATGTTAGGCTGCAGTTGTTCAATTTGTGGAAAGAAGAACTGCTCCAGCATGTCAAGATATGTGGTACCACGGACAGTTTTCACGGCGGAGAAAAATGGTCCAATGACTTTATTCTGCGACAAACTGCACCAAACATTCAACTTGGGACTGTCACGAACGTGCTCTTGTGTGGCGTGAGGATTCTGCGATCCCCAGATCTGCACATTATGCCGGTTTACCTTGCCTGATACATGGAAAGTGGCTTCATCCGAGAAGAAAATCTTGGACATGAAATCAGGATCAACGCCGAGACGGTTTAGCACCGTATTGGCGAATTCCACTCGTTTGGGCTTGTCATTCGGCTCAAGACGTTGCATTACCTGCACTTTGTATGCATACAGTTTGAGACGTTTGTGGACAATTCGTTGCAATGTGGATTTTGGTACCTTAAGTTCCTGCGAAGCTCTTCTTAATGACTTCCGTGGGCTTCGCTCATATGCAGCTTGAACATTTGCAACCATTTCGTCGGATGCTCTGCGACCACCACCATGCTTCTTTAACACAGTTCCAGTAGTTAAAAATGTATCGTACCACTTCTTTATGCTTTTAGCAGTTGGAGCATCATGGTTAAAGACTCGCCGAAACTCCCTCTGAACTCTAACAATTGATTTAAACTCCGCATACCACAAAACAGTTTGAGCTTTCATCTGCGGTGTCGCCATTTTGATAAACGATAAAATCTAAGAATGGAACCCGTATCATTGCACCATCTACCGACAGAATTCGAAACTTGTTGAGTTTTTCTTTCATATAAACGTTGTTGTAAGTTTCTATCTTCAATCGTTCACCCGTCACATACAATTGAAATTAGGGACATTCGAGCGGTCCACCCTGTATTCTTAAGTAACTTAATCATGATGTAATATGGTTAGGATTGCCAACTATCCTGTATTTCCTGGGAAGTCCTGCATTTTCACTTAATTTGGACAAAAACCAAAGTCCTGTATTTTTGAAAAAATATTCCGTATTTCACTTTTGTAAAAACTGACAAACCAGCAAGAATTTAAAAGATAATTGTCATTCATCCTTTATTTTCACTTTTGTTATACACTATTATCCCTTATTTCCACCTTCAAGTGGAAGGTGTTGGTAACCCTAAACGCAGTGCAGAAAGAAATTATAAAATCATGTGAGTATTATTTACAAGCACCTAATATTTGTTTAGTGGTCTAGAGGTAGCTTGCCCGCCTCTAGATCCGCAGGGCGCGGGATCAAACCCGGCCGCGGTCGATGGATTTTTCAGGACGTAAAAATCCTGGGCACGGAGTCCTCTGGGAGGGACTTTAAGCTGGGGGTCCCGTGTCGTAGATTTACGGCACGTAAAAGAACTCCAAGCCTAAATTAGAGCCTCTGGACAAAATTTCTCGGCCCTTTCACGTCCAAGAAATACTTAGTTTCCAGAGGGGGGTTGCGAGGCGATGGGCTTACCACCTGTCCCTCTACCCTCTCTTAGAAAATAAGCATATCAAAATTAGTATAGGTAATGAAACCTCCATTGGAGGCCCCTTCGCCCCACCTGGGGATCATAGGGTACCAGATACAGATACAGAATATTTGTTTAGGCGCAAAACCAAATGTGATGCCACTGCAGTTGTGACATTGCACTTTTGAAATACGCATAAACTTTGTGGACTTTGTTAGATATCGTCACTGTGCTGCCATAACCACGAATGTGCAAAAATAAAAACTTCACGAATGGGTCACATTTGTTATCGTAGCATAACAAATAAAGCAAAACTTGTACTTTCATTGAAATGGAACTAACTGTTAGTAACCAAGGAAAGAAAATACATTGTTTCTGGTTCCTCCAGAACAAAGATTAATGTAAACAGATGCAAGCAATGCAGTGAAGTCAAAATCTGAATTTTTGCACATTCGTGGTTATGGCAGCACAGTGACGATATGTACACCACAGTAGTGCTGCGGGTGATAAATATTTTCAGAGGTGAGATCATGCTAGGACCTGATTTGACGCATGTGTAGAAAGAGCTAGAAGAGCGACATCACAAAAGAATAGACAAGAAGGTGGGAGTAGCTCGAGAATGGGAGTCAATTGTAGAATCTGGAGAAGGATCAGAGGAAGGATTCATGAGTAACGTCGAGAGAAGCTGGATGTCCAAATGAGAGAGTACATTGGTGATTGGTGTAATGGAATCAAAGTCTGATTGAAGAAGAGTATTGTGAATCTTCATACACGGTGGTAGTAAGACCACATATGAACTCAATATCGGCATGCTATGGCAGAGGAAAGGAAAACTGAAATTATGAGTTAATTGACTAGTTGTGTAGAATTGAGGGCAGGTCTATATTATATTCAGAAGGATGCCATGAAGAAATCTGGAGGTGGAACTGCTACGAGTAGATGGTGGAAGTCTATGGAGTCACTTTAGTGAAGACAGTGGTGGTCGGTGGCTGAGAAGAAAGAAGTCAGCATTAATGGGCGTGGCCGAGGGATGCACTGCTGCAACTGCATGGTTGTAAGAGAAAGTGGAATCCTATATACGTCGGTGAGGGCAAAGAGGCAACGCACAAATCAACCTTGATCCAAGGTGACTGAGATGTTAAATGGATCCATCTTCTTCACATAACTAACACATAAGGAAGAAATATTCAGTAATTTGTCTATGTAATGTCATTTAGGTTAGAAGATTACAGAGAAACTTAGTGACGCAAGACTATTCAGTAAGTCATTCATTTTGCCCAGTTAGGATAGAATACAGCAGGGATGCAACTAAATCAGTGTGCTCAACAATGCACCCTAGCAGGGAAAGAGGAAAATTAATTTTTGGGTAGATGATGTGTATGAGTGTAATGGTAGAAATAGGACCAGAGCAACTCAAATTTAGGCTTTCTCAGGTGGCTGCAAGGTTTCCGATAGCTGCTTCCTTGTAACTTATATAGCCTGAGAAAATTCATGATTTATCGAAAGGTCACAAGGAGAATACAAGAAAACTTTAAAGTAACTTCTTGTGCTTAGGCCCCTCTCTCCCTGTTTCCATTGAGGTTAACAGGTCTCATCTGAGAATTTGATGCTGGCCTCCGATATACTTTTCTTTTAGTTTTCATATTTGACTAGCTGGTCCCAAACCCAGGGAAGGGTTCAAAGTGGAGAGCAGCCACCATTGTTCAAATTCATTGAAAAGAATATTGAAAGCTTAGAAGATGCATCATCCCCACTAGTGCTTCAGCAGCAAGGGATCTCCAAGGTCCCTGCATCTAAATTAATTTCTTTTTAGGCCTTTATGATTTCCACAGTTCTGAGGCAACGACTGTGAGTCCTATGGTGACAGCAGTCAGTACTTCAGGTCGGAGGCCGTATTCATTCAATTCATGCCATAGGTCTGAATTTCCATTTCTTCTTCCAAGTTATCTTTTTTGTCATCTGTTTTTTCTTCTATTCAGCAGAAATAAGTCTTGTTAGGGAGATGTTTATTTCTCAGTAATGTAGAAGGCTACAAATTAATAGTTGGTTGTAAAGTGAAGGTTTCATATAGCTTACAGAAAGTACTACGTATTTAATTTAGCTATAAAGAAAATAAGTGACCGTCGGCATGGTCTTATGTTTAGAGTCGCTGACTACAGATCCGTCAGCCCGGGTTCGATCCCTGGCACCTCCTCGGATTTTTCTGAGGTAGGGAGGTCTGGTAGGGGTGCACTCAGCCTAGTGATTCAAATTGAGGAGCTACTTGATAGAGAAGTAGCGGGTCTGGTCATAGAAAACCACTGTGGGTGCCGGCATGCTGACCACATGCTCCCCAATCCTGCCATCTGCCTATGGTAGATGACACAGCAGTGGGTGGTAGGCCAAATCGCTCCAGGGATGTAGCACCACGGAGTTTTGTTTAGTTTAACACATTATATAAATATTTATTACAGACTGGAGATAAAAGAATTAGTATAGGGAATTGAAACAGTGTATTTATTTTGTATGAGACAGAAATTTAACTGTATCAAAGAAAGAAGATAGGCCTACAATTTACAAGAGATTGTAAATAAAAAGAAAGAGAAGAAGACACAATTTAAATCAAATTTCAGTAATTTTCTTTTTAAATGTTAAATTTTGAAAAGAAAAGAAGTTAAGAGCAATTTTGTCGTTTTCAATACAGCAAACACAAGGTTCATACAAAGTTTGTGTATGTAAGCAACATAAAACTGAAACATAATTCTTAATGTGATATGTTATAGTACGACAATGAATATTTATTTATATATTTGTTTATTTATTCATTCATTTATTTCAATTAAATAGAGAAAGGATCTGAACTTATAAGCCTATAAGTCTTGTGGCAAATCTCTAACTGCTCATTTGACATTATGGTGGAATACCTTTCAAGAATATCTCATAACTGTTGAATGCATGATATTTACTGCACTAAAATAAAAACAAAAAAATTATCTACCATAACCTCTGTTTCTGTTAGTGTTAGTTTCGTTTTCCAAATGGGACTCCGAGTCTGGTGCCTAACAGTTCTCTTTAGTTTTGTATGGATGGTTAGATGCCTGGATGGTATTGTAAGTTACTACTGTGATGAATAAATCCACCTATGACTAAATGTCTTAATAGATCTTAATGAATTAATAAGCATGAGAATATTATAGGAAAAAAATTCCTCAGACACTGGGACTTGAACTTGTCTATCTGTGAGGTAGACCATTAGGGCAATTGAGGAGCGTTTTTTCAAAAGCCGATATCTACATGGATATCTCAGTGCAAGAGGTAACTAAGTGCCATCAAGAAAAGTGCTAATATTTGTGTGTATTGACCAGCAAAGATCGTATTTTATCTACGCCAAACATGACTAGCAGCCATTACTGTGTCTGTAACTGATACAGCAAGGCTGTTTGTCATGTTTGGCTTAGATAGAATACGATCTTCGCTGATCAATACACACAAATATTAGCACTTTTCTTGATGGCACTTAGTCACCTCTTGCACTGAGATATCCATGTAGATATCGGCTTTTGAAAAAACGCTCTTCAATTAGTCATAGGAGAGAGGTTCCATCTGGTGCTGTGAATTGAACTCCGGCTTAGCTCAGTTGGTAGAGCATTGGCCAAAGGTCCTGGGTTCAAGTCCCAGTGTCGGAGGAATTTATCTCCTATAATATTCTCATGCAATATCCAACAGAGACAATCTGTGGTTCATGAATGCTTATATATCTATCTTGAATTAATAAGCATTAAGTTAGGTAATTAGATTTAAAAGTTAAACCCATTTCTAAAAGCAAGTAAAGTAAAGAGAATACAAGAAGAAACCTACTGAAATGCAGTTACATGCATCACAAATCATCCAGTCAATGCTATATTCTACTGTGTATGAACACACAAGTCTTCCTGATGACATATTATTACGATACACAAATATAAATGTCTCAGGCTTTTATCTAACATATTATATAACTAACATATACATAACTCAAGTATGAAGCCAGCTTTAGCAAGAACATTCATGACAATTATTAATTTCATCTAAATCCTAAATGTATCATCGGTTAAGGAAAAATGCACTGTAGTGGGGAGTGTGAAGAAGGTCACAATTGACCAATTTTGACAGAGCAACAAGGTAAGTGTCATGGTGGGTCATTGCTGGCATAAAACTTGCATCTCTTGACTAACAAGGAAATGGATGTTCTATCACTTCAGCTAGTTTCGAGAAACACTGATTTACCTATCCTCAGCTAATGGCTGACTGTCGTTGCCTGTTCCTGTTGCTGCACTGGTGCCACCTGGTTCATGCAGAATTAATTCTGGAAATTCCACCCTCCAATGACTTGCTCAAGAAATTTATCCTGCATATACTGCACCAGTGCAGCAACAGAACAGCGAACCACAGTCAGCCATTAGCTTTGGAGGAAGAAAACAATATACAGTATTTTGAAACTAGTCTTAAAAATTGATTGTAAGTGAAGTAAGCATCAGAACGCCCAACTCCTTAGGCATCAACTTCCTACATAAATTAATATCCCTTCATTACTTGGGTCAGTAAATCCCTGCCCAAACAGTATTGTCTGTGATTCTGAATTTTTGTATGTGAAATAACCTTATAGTAAAAGAAATCTACTGTTTCTATGAACAATTAGAGGAGCATTGATTCAAAATGTGATTAGGACACCTGTCATTGTAATTTAGTTCAGGGAATTCACCCCTCTGAGGTGTATGGATGAATACTACTGTACTACCAGATGTTTTAGTTTCAAATTGTATCTTTTCACTGTTTACATTCAATCTGAAATATAAACTTGGTTTTAGATTTAAGAAACATTCAGGATGGAAAGCAGTAATGGAAAGAAATGAGATTATTGCATATTGCATGGTAAGTAGGTTTCTGTGGGAGATTCTGAAGATTAGTCCCGAAAAAGTGGTGTGGCTAGATGAAACATGGGTAAACGCGGGATATATGAAGTCACAGACATGGAGAGATGATGCTGCAACTGGGACAATGAAAGTGCCCATTGGGGGGGAGTAAACTGATTCTGCTTTTTGCAGGTGGTGTAACTGGATTTGTTCCAGGAGCAATGCTTCTTTTCAGATCTACGAGTACTTGTGATTACCATGAAGAGATGTGTGGGAACGTGTTCAAAGCCTGGTTTGTAAGCACTGTTTTCCCAAACATAAGTCCTAATCCGTTACTGAAATTGACAAAATGCCTTACCACTTGGGACAATTAAACAAAGCTCCCACAATGAAGGATGGAAAAATATTCTGCAGTGGCTGACAGAAAATAATGTTCCAGGGATATCTGCAGACATAACAATAGCTGAGTTACTGCAGCTTGTAAAATTGTATAAACTTCGATTCTCCACATACTAAATGGACTCCATTGCAGCTTCTCTCGGTCACACTGTTATTAGACCCCCACACTACCACTGTCATTTTATTGTTACTGGATTAGTTTGTGCACAAGTTAAAGGATTTGTTGGAGAAAATAATACTTTTAACCTTAATAATGTAGAACGCCTAATGCAGAAAGGAATAGAACAGGTGTCTGTGGACAAATGAAAAAGTGTTGTGGCTCATACTTGGAAGCTACTACAACAAGCCAGAGAAGCCGATGGAATCATGTGTGGAACAACTGGTGATATCACTGAGGGAAAAGACAGCAGCGACTCCAATGATGAGGAGTATAATGACATTTACAAAGAGTGTGGAGTCTTTCCACTGGCAAATTAATAAATGCAAGTTGTTTTTAGTGTGTTTTTCTGCCCTGAGTTTACTATTACAAGGTTAATGCTACCATAATTTTAATGTTCTGTGTGGTATAATTGTTACAGACACGTATTCATCTGCTTACAACATGTGAAAAGTTTTATATTATTTATAGGCATTTGTATTAGTTCAAATTTCATGCTTCAAAACTGCTCCCCGCTTCAGCACCGGCAATACTACTTCCCTCCCTCTTGAGAAATGTCAGGGCCAGAGACCAAGCGGCTGTACTGTAGTACATTATATTAATAAAATTAAAAAGTAAAAATGTAAAAATGTGCAATTTTAGATGCAAATAAATGGCACATGAGATGCAAGTAAAATCGGTATCCCTACTTTCACCATAATTTCTGGATTATCTGGCTCCAGTTAGTCTGGATAACTCGGGCTTCACTGTGCACAAGCATAATCTATTAAATACAATGGAACAACTGCTGAATTTGTCGTTCAACCACCACTCTAGCTAGTATTCACTGTGCCATGCCATGTCTCAAGAGAGAAAAGAGAAATAATTATCTGAGTAATTCAATTTCCTAACTATAATTTTCAGTGGTAGTACACTAGACAAATTGTGCTTCTATAGACAAACAAACTGAAGCAGAAATATGATGCTATCAGGGATCATACAACAGATGTACGACTGAAATTACCCTTGAAATAGGGACTAATTCTTGTTGGTACAGTGATCTATTTATCTAACCTTTCAAAAAGTATATTATATTATTATTCATCTTATACTTTACTATATACTTGATTTTAGTGAATTTCTATGTAACTGCTACTAGTACTGATCTTAGTTACCATTCCCATAATGAATTCAGAAGTCCGCAGTATTTTAGTCAAATCAGGACTATTTAATTGCATCAATCCATTATAAATGATACTGGTATTTCAGTATCCTTCAAAGTAATGAGAATGGCATGGCTGACACAGTGGCTGTTGAACTGTGCAGTTTAGCAAAGACAATACATTTATTTAAACTGAACATTTTTTGCCACTTATTATGGTGAAACGTCAGAGATATCAAAACTCTTGATTTTGTGAAGGGAGCAAACACTCATGATTGTGATTCCGATAATTACACCAAATTCAACCATTTTATAACTACAAATGTATAAGAAAGCTTGCAATATATGCAAGTCTCAACACTTACAAGGAGACACCATACTCTATACACCACAGCTTTGGTGAAATGAAAGTACACTTAAGAGTAGTTTAACCTACTTATTTTTACTTAGTGTTTAAAGTTCATTTGTAACTATAAAATAAATGTAATAATTAACGTCACAAAACAATAATTAATTGTTTAATGTAATTAAACAATGACACAACATATCATTAGTACTATATATATATATATACTAGCTGACCCATCAATGCTTCGCATTGTTAGATTTATGTATATATAGGTTAAGTGAACACAATTTAAAGTCGATTTGATGTACTTCTATAAATCATCAGCCGTCTAGCCAACACGGTGGACGTATTTATATTCCACACACTCCTTCACCCGTAGTTTGCTCTGATTATGTCTTAAAAAATTTAATTGTTCTGTTTCAATTTTGGCAAACCTACAGTAAATAGCTGGGCGTTTGGGGATGCGTTTGCTCCTCTCACGCAGCGGGCTCCGGTTCGAATAGGCTGGTTGGGACAAGTTACCTAGGTAGGGTTTTTTTCCAAGATTTTTCCTCACCTGTGAGACAAATGTCTGGTAACTTTAGGCTCGGCAACTTTAGGCCCTAGTGGTCCCCGGATATCATCTGGCAGCCATTATTATCCTCATCCCATCCTCGCCTTGTTCAGCGTGAGTGTGTGAATGGTGTATCTCGTCCTATGTGTTTGTGTTGTATCGGAGGTGGCCCCGGCATTGGACTGATCACTCATCCGGGAGTGTATGTGATCCATAGATAATCTCTCTCCCGACAGGTCGCGGCCCTGTAAGGCCCGGGCAACGTGGGTCGCTTAAATGACTCCAAATGGGAGAGGTAAAAACTAAGGTAAAGGTAGAGAGATAATATGGTAAATATAAATTAATCAGGAAATTATATCTATTGATATTGTATGAACTATCTTTCACAATACCGTCCTAGGCTAACTATAAGAATAGAGTACAACTCTAAAGAATAGAACCCAGGATCTTCTAAATTTACTTCGTGTCACAAAATAGTTGATCATTTATATAGGAATTCTATTGATAGCCTTTCTCATAATTTTATATCTATTAGGCCTACATGAAATCACAGTGCCATGCCAAGCCACCTGTGTAGTTAAAAAAAAATAATGTTGTCATGGGGATTTTGTACATGCAGTATGAATTCCTTTGGTGAATTTCATAACTTTACAACCCTATTTTGGTCCTTAGAGGCCCTTAGAGGCCAAAGATTTTGAAATCCTTTCTTAGTGCGCATCTAGAGCCTAGGAGCAATATGTGTACCAAGTTTCAAGTTCCTAGGCTGTATAGTTTTCGAGAAACTGTGATCAGTGAGTCAGTGGGTTTTGGCTTTTATATATAGATATATATATATATATATAATTATTAACAATAAATTTTAGCAATGTGTAATTTTAAAACAATACAAAACATAACATCTGCTGGACACTGCATGACCTTCTATTACGCAGAATTGCATGCAACCACTGCAGGGTTAAACACGATTTTGTAGTCTACTGTTCATAACTCATTTTTACCAGTATGATACCCTACAACAATGTTTTCTCAGCTACACTAACGTTTCACTTGACATTTATTTATACTTTGGAAAAATACTGAACTTTTTGCATGAAATGAAACATTAGTTTAATAGAAACAATTATGTATTAGTTTTATTCAGAAGTTATAATAATTACACAGTTCTACACATAATTTGGTACATTGTTATCTAATTTCCTCCCTCACCTTCCTCAGTTACAGAAACAAGATTATCACAAAACTAATGACGAGATTATTGATCTTAGTTTGCAAAAATTTTGGATGCACTTGTACAAGAATAATTTTGTTTTGGGAAAACAATTAGCATTTTATATCGTCCAACGCCAACACAGATACAAGTTCATTACCAAGTGATGGAAATGGCATCAGTACTTGCCACTGTCACGCTAACCCCCTCCCAATTATTTATGTGCAAAGCAATGTAAAGTAAAGAAAAGTAAAAATCTACATAAATGTTGTATTATTTGGGTCAATTTTCTTGTTATACTATAACACTATAATAAAAGGGATGAAGCTTCATTTCGGTCAAAAAGAAATAATACATGATTGATAATGATCAATAAAAACTTTCATTAAACTACATTAAAAAGTGCAATATACTGTAAAGAAAAATTATTTGGCCAATAACTGTGACTTTCTCTCATACAATACTCTTCCATTCCAACCTATATTGTATGTTTCAACAACAAGGACCATCTCTATTATTGGTAAGCAGTAACCACATGTCCTATTTAACCGAAAAACAGACTGGCCACGATGAGTGGAAGATAAATAAGATTTTTAATTATTGTTAGATCTTTCTGTGGTTAAGTAATGTTCAAAAGTTCAGTAGGAGCCGCCAAAGTTTCTTTAAATGCAGTGCACCAAAAAGTGTATGTCAACCCAATGTCTTTGCAAGAAAAAATGAATACTCTGTAACTCAAACTGCTATAATAATTTGTCATGTAATAATAAGTAAATAAATTTGTCACGACTGTAACAAAAATAAATCAGTTTAGTTTAGTGTAACTTAGGACAGACTAGTTTATTCTAGAGAATAAAGTGAAATCGCAGGTCAAACTAGTTTAAGGTAGGATAAATCAGTTTCTTCTGACAGCTCTTTGAAATAAAATAATAATACCTGATAGACCTACAATGTTATCAGGACAAACTAGTTTGTACTGGTACTAGGACTAGTTTATCCTACCATTTATCTATTACTAGCTGAAAAGGCCCGGCGTCGCCCGGGCTTTGTATTTTTTAATTTGAAATTAACTTATGAAGGACTTTATGTATGTAGAACTTGAAATGAAGAAAAATATTTATCACACTCAAACTATTCCATCAGAAAACGCTGGATATAGCTTTTTATGGCTCATAGAGGATGTGGAATGCTGCATTCCGTTGCTTCTACACATCATGCTTGGGAGGGGTTGAAATAAGAAGAAACACAAATTACATAAGATTGTACTGACTTGACGGAAAACTTTATTTCTCATTCTCATGTTACTATACAATCGTTTCGGAGCTGAAATAAAAGAGAAATGCAGTATCACTTTCATACTTTCCTCCCCTAGAACCCGGGACATAATATACTGCGAGCATAGGACTCAAAATGTTCCATCCCATGCTTAGGGCCTATGATAAACATCCCTATTTCTCAACTAATACAAAGCCTACAGGTATGGATAACTTATCAGCGGAAAGGATTATTTACAGACTTTTGATATAGCATACTCACACACTTAAGTTGTCCCTCTTATTCTACATCAAAATGTGAAGTGAGTAAATATTTCTTATGTCGAGGGTAGAGAAAGTTACGTGACTACATCACACTGTGCTTTATTTTCGTGGATTTCATTTTCAGTAATTATTTTCGCCAATATATTACATCGATGGAATCATATTCGTTAAAGTCCAGCCAAGGCCCTATGTAATCATAGTAAACAATTCACTGTTGCCATGTGAACTAAACAGCAATTCATTTTTTCAGTATAAAATTCTCAGAAATTATATAATTTTCAAGGGAAGGAGTATTTTGTTTGAATTTTAATGTTGACCGCTATACTTCCCGGGCTTGACTGGGTATGTGTGCAAAATTCCGTGCAAATTGGTAAAGAAATGTAGATTTGTATAAGGAACAAACATACATACATACATACATACCCACAAACACACATTCGACTTTATATCTAATATATAAAGTCGAATGTGTGTTTGTGGATATGTATGTATGTATGTATGTTTGTTCCTTATACAAATCTACATTTCTTTACCAATTTACACGGAATTTTGCACACATACCCAGTTAAGCCCGGGAAGTATAGCGGTCAACATTAAAATTCAAACAAAATACTCCTTCCCTTGAAAATTATATAATTTCTGAGAATTTTATACTGAAAAAATGAATTGCTGTTTAGTTCACATGGCAACAGTGAATTGTTTACTATGATTACATAGGGCCTTGGCAAGTATATAGCCTAACGAATTATGATTCCATCGATGTAATATATTGGCGAAAATAATTACTGAAAATGAAATCCACGAAAATAAAGCACAGTGTGATGTAGTCACATAACTTTCTCTACCCTCGACATAAGAAATATTTACTCACTTCACATTTTGATGTAGAATAAGAGGGACAACTTAAGTGTGTGAGTATGCTATATCAAAAGTCTGTAAATAATCCTTTCCGCTGATAAGTTATCCATACCTGTAGGCTTTGTATTAGTTGAGAAATAGGGATATTTATCATAGGCCCTAAGCATGGGATGGAACATTTTGAGTCCTATGCTCGCAGTATATTATGTCCCGGGTTCTAGGGGAGGAAAGTATGAAAGTGATACTGCATTTCTCTTTTATTTCAGCTCCAAACGATTGTATAGTAACATGAGAATGAGAAATAAAATTTTCCGTCAAGTCAGTACAATCTTATGTAATTTGTGTTTCTTCTTATTTCAACCCCTCCCAAGCATGATGTGTAGAAGCAACGGAATGCAGCATTCCACATCCTCTATGAGCCATAAAAAGCTATATCCAGAGTTTTCTGATGGAATAGTTTGAGTGTGATAAATCTTTTTCTTCATTTCAAGTACTACATACATAAAGTCCTTCATAAGTTAATTTCAAATTAAAAAATACAAAGCCCGGGCGACGCCGGGCCTTTTCAGCTAGTCAGATATAAAAGTTAGGCTTGGGAAGAACCAGTTTATCCTAAAATCGGGTTTGACCTATAACATACATATAATCAAATAAAATCCTGTTCACTCTGCACACGGGAATACAAGGTAAGTCTTCTCAATAGGTTGTGTGAAGTGGCAGAAAACTGAGTTTGTTTCAAGATTTGTAAAATTTGAAGATAAAAATTGTTCAATGCCTTTGTCTTCAGACATTACACCTGTCCCAACTCAAAGAGATTGGTTTAGGATTGAAAAGTTACTGACTACAAACAAGTAAAATTCACGAGCTTCCAGTTTCACAGAAATACCTATCAACATTTTCACAATTTTTTGCATCAACTTGGACCTGCAAGAGCACTTGCAAGAATAGGTATGATACAGAAGTGCATATTTCTCTTAAGCCTAATTATGAGGAATTCATGAAAAAGAGGGTCTGCCCCTTTTTAACACAGATCGCAAATCATTTTAACAGTTACCGGTACTTAAAATTATGTAAGAAACATTTAAAAACTATTTAGCTATTTAGTTAGAGGTGCCTCCACAACTCATCCCCCAGTTTCAAGAAAAGTGACCCCCCAACTTCGTATCACCCCAACCTCATGAAAAGTATTCCTCTTACAAAAATGGAATAACCATAGTTCTGCTAGGCCTACCCTAAAACTCCTTCCCAAGGAAAGGTATTGCTGTATTTGTAATAAAAATAAGTGTCAATTGAAAAACTACGATTTATGAGGCTGCTTTTAAATTAAATACAGAGTGCTTCAAAAAAATGTATACACACTTTGAAGTCTCATAGAAAATCTATTTTCCGTTCTACAAGGTTGAATTTCTGGAAATGGAAATCTTAAAGTCCAATTTGAAAAATAAACGACTTTCTGATGAAGATGTGACTAATGTTCAAAATGGTGGCCTTCAACATCAATACATTTCTGACGACGAGTCACCACTGATTCCTTACATCGTACCAAAGTGTCCTATGAGATTTCTGCGCACACTGCTTGAATCTCATTCCAAAGTGTGTCTAGGTTTCATGGTTTAAGTTTGTACACCTCATCTTTTACTGTGCCCCGATAAAAAGAAATCCAGCGGCGGAAGGTCTGGAAAGCATGCACGAAACTCGATTGGCTTCCTGCATCCTATCCACTGCCTTGACGAATTTCGATCCAGGTATGCTCGTATGTCCCTATGATAGTGCGGCGGGGCACCATCTTGTTGGTAATAAAACCGTATGATGCACGAATGACAGGGAATATGGGATCAGCAAGCATAGTTAGGTACTTTTCATTATTGGCATGATTGTTGGATGATTGTTGAAACTATTCTGCTGCCATCTGTTGAAGATATATAACATTACTTTCTCCCAGAAATTTAACCATGTAGAATGGGAAATACATTTTCTATGACAGTTCAAAGTGTGTAAACATTTTTTTGAAGCACTCTGTATACACAACTGATAACAACATGATTACACAATACATTCTAAGACACATTTAAGAAGAAGTGATGGCTCAGCTCGCACTCGCGGCGCAGTCAGCACACACAACTCAGTGCGCATCATTTGATTACAACCAATTGTATTTAGTTAACTGTGACTACTTACTTTAGTCCTATTAGCTTTACAGTATAATATTGTATTCACTTCTAAACGATTAGAAGAGGTTTATATTACCTTTTGAAGTTATAACACTTGACCGTTTTTATTTAACTTATAACATGCTAATTTTGCAAATTTTCAACCCCCCCTCCAGAAATTTCAAATATACACTCTGCATCTTAACCCCCCCAAAATATCAATATTACATTATCCCATTAATTTATATTAATCAACTTATTTTCTTCTAGTTCTTAATTACTGAAATGTTAATAGAATCTTGGTACACAAGTATCTCAGACAATAAATTATTATTGGGGGGGATAATATTTTGGGGAAATACAGCAGGAGCTCAAACTATTTTCAAGCTACAGAAAAGGGCTGTTCGGTCTATGCTTAAACTAAAGAAAACAACCAGCTGCAGAACATTTTTCAAAGATCTAAATATATTGCCTCTGCCTTGTATTTATATCTACGAATTAGTGACATTTGTCAAATCAAATTTAAACATGTATACCATCAACTCACAAATACACTCCCATAACACAAGAAACAGAGAAGAACTTAGGATAATTCCGCATAACACAAGCTTGTTTGAAAAGAGTTTTATATATACTGGCCTCCAGCTTTATAATGGCCTACCACAATATCTAAAGGAAATCTCTGTACTGCATAAATTCAAATCCTGTGTAAAAAAGTTTCTAATAGAGCACTGTTTTTATAGCTTAGAAGAATTTTTTGAAACTGTTAGATATAAGTAAATTAGGTTACTAGTTATAAAATAAGTTAGTAGCTATAAGCACTTTGTAAATATTAATTTTAACTTATAGGTAATATTTTCAGCATTTGCAATTTTAAATTTAAGAACTAGCATTGTATACTTTAGTAATTATGTTATTTAATAATTAATATAGTCATGTAAGAATCTGACGTGTCCGATATCATGTAAAATGATCAAAGGATGAATAAACATACAATACAATACAAATAAACTGGACCTTTAGGAAATTTAATTAAGAAAAGCTGGTACAGGACCTCTTAGTGGGAGGCTTCATTCACCAAATAAATTTAGTTCACACCTATTTTCCTATAGAGGGCAGCGCAACAGGTTGTAAGCCCTTAACCACAACAACCATCCACAGGAAACTAAGATAATACTGGACATGAAACGGCCAGGGAATTGGGTCCAGATGCTCAAATTTTGGGCTTTGAATTCTTTAATGTGTCATTATGTGTACTTTTCTCTCACCAAAACTGAATTAAATCTGTGATGTACAGAATATGGTGTCTCCTTGTTAGTCAGGGAAATCATTAGTTGCTACTGATGGCAATGCTTAAGCTATCCCTGACAGTAGCCAGCTCATGCGATATATTTCTCGTATTGCGTATCAACATGAAATATGTCTCATAACCGGCACTTACCTGGTTCTCTACTAGCATCGCCATATCCATGAACATATCGTGGAGTTCTCGAATAGAGTTCTCCAGTTTGATTATATCAGCGTGTCTTGCTTCTATGTCTGCTAGTGTCTGTTTGGCTTGCTGTGTCTCCATTATTATCTGAAACAAAGTCACCCAGTCAAGTAGCTGTGCACTTTCGCCTACTCCAGTTGCAGCCGTTCATGCATTCTACTCACCCCTTGTGTGAATACTGCAGGGTTACCTTGTTCTAACATTTCTTCTAATTCTTCGTTGGTTGTCGTTCTACCAGCTGAAAACCAAACAATCGGCTGTCAGTTGCAGTAAACATTGCAAGGACCCGTATGTTGCACTGTGCTGACTCGCGCAACCTCATGCAAGTCAACACAGCGCACGCTCACATTGCTATGTTAATTAAATGTGGCGAGAAAGGAGCAACACTCACCTGAACACACAGATGTTGACGATGTGCGCTGCGCTGCGACTCTGCTCACGTTAGTGCTCCCCCTTTCACGCCATATTTAATTGACATATTTTACCTTGGTCCTACAAACAAACGCACATCTAACACAGAGCATGTAATGGTACTCATGGAGGCTTACCTCAACATTCCTCAGAGTGTGACAGTGAGAGAAAGAGGGAAGTAGAGGTACAGATAGAGACAGAGATAGAGTTAGACAGCTCATGCGACACACAGTCGTTATGTACAACATATACGAGCATGTCACACGCAGCGAACACTTACTGATCTCCAGTTGTCTCTGTATCCGCCCCTTACACCGTTCCCTGTAGTCTGTCTGCGTCCGGTTATATTCTGTCATTACTTCCACGAACTTGCGAGACAGTGTGGAGTGTTGTGTCTTCCGTATCCTCAGGTCGGCAGAGGACTTGTTTGTCTGCTCTTCTTGCTCCACATTCTGCTCAATCACTGTAACAAATCAACTAACAGTGTTACCTGCATTCTGAACAGCCCATAAGAATATACTATCGTATTTACTCGAATATAATGAGCCCTCGAATTTGAAACTTGAAATCATACAAAAGAGAGTTTGTTGGCGAATGTAATGCGCATCAACGGTGGGATACATACTTTATTTGGAATTTTGTCATAGTATTAAGGGAATAATGAACCACTACGTAAACATTTGAAATTACCATTAAATTTAACTGCCAGTTTTAGGCCTAGAAGTATATTCACCGACACATTATTCACTGACGTGTTCATCACTGGAATCCTCGTTTTTGTTTAAATTTTACACATGGGGTGCTTATACTAAGAGCTAAGAGCAGCATCATAAGATATCTTCTCTTCTTGCCCTCCATTTCGTGACTACTAACTAGTATTTTTATACGCTCTATGTAATGCTAGTAATAGGCCAACAATAAAATTAAGTCGAGAATTACAGCAATTCATTGTTATGCAGATAAAAGTTACCGGTACTGCCAACCTACAAAACGGATTTGTACTCAAATTTAATGTGCACCTCAGTTTTGAAAGCTACAAATGGACAAAAAAGGTGCGCGTTATATTCGAGTAAATACGGTATTTTGAAATTCCCTCAAGATCATTAAGAACTGGCTATATGTATCATCCAAGTGTAAAGCATATTTTTTTGAAAGCCATAATAATTAACGTTAATTCACAAGCAAACCAGATTTTAAATTCTCATAGCAAATTTGGAATGCTTATAGAGCAACAAAATCACAACAAAGCAAAACCACAAAGGGTTCACAAAATGCTAGTAAACTCTTATTATCCACCTGCAGATTAACTCTTATCCGGTCAAGTTAATTACGTCACACTAACTAATGTCTACCAAATTCCAGCTTATACTTGACTTCTTATGGTTCAAATGTTTTCATGAAATAGGTACTTCATACACAATCTACTCATTACATACAATAAGTATACTTCAGCATCTTGCCTATATTCCCTAACCCCGCAGAGACCTGTAGGATAGATAATTGGCATCTCAATGGAGCCATACCGCTTTGTCATTGATGGAGTCAGGCAGAGCTGGCATGCCCTACAACCTTAGCAGGGATGGCATTAGGGGCATAAGTCATCCCCAAGCTGGAAGAGGCCAACACACAATTTAATTCCACACACTACTCAATTTTGTGCGAGTTACTAATCAGAGTCCAACTAAAAATCATGATTCCACATTTGTATTGAGGTCCATATGTCGTTAAAGGACCCAGCTTTGTGTACCATCTTCACAATTAGTCGACTATGGCAGAGCTCAGTCCTCTACCTCACCTTGTAGAAATCAAGCACGAAGTGTAGTTGTCACAGCAAACTCCAACAGTCCTCTTGCATCACTTCCTGGTGAGTGAGTCAGTGACACTTCAGGATTCTGCTGGTTCAAGCCTTCTGAACTGGTTCTTTTCACATGTGTCTCACCCATACTTTTCTTTTATTTGAAAAATTTATTTTGCAAAAGTTCAGATCGTATAAAAATGATATTTATTTTGTCTTTGACTAAAAATGTAAATTTTCTATTACTCTTTGCTTCTTTCAAAAAGGGTATTAATTGTTATCTTGTTCTTCTTGTTTCAATATTGTGATCATGATCTATTCTTATGCTTAGCACTGTTTCTTTTGTCACTCTTATCAAATTTCATTTACCAAATTTTACTAATATTGGTTGGTTTAGTCTTCTTATTTTATAAGTAACTTCAATAATGTTCGCTGAGATTTAGCTGAAACGATCTTATGAAAAACTCCCTGACTGTCTCCATGTATCTTTTCTTTCCTGTCTTACTTCTTTTAGTCCAAAAGTTAGAATGTTCCTCTTTCTTTCTAGATTTCTAGAATTCTAGATTTTTTTCATTTTTAATGCCAATAATTAGTTCTGCTCTTTCAGTTGACCAATTTCAATCCTGTTTGCTTTGTCATTAGCTCATATTGTTTGTAAGGTTTCTTTGAATTCAGATAAACTGCTTTGAGGTTCCATACTTATACTTTAAAGCTCTCTCTCATCTTGTTCCTCCAATGAAGGTCTTGGATTCAATTCAACTCTATCAATTACATCCATACAAAATCAAAATTGTGCAAACATTGAAGCCAACTGATCACAACATTCAACTTGCATCTGCAAATGAAATGCTGACTCGACTCAATGTCTTCAACAATATCCCCTTCAGTGATGAAGCCAATTTTCATCTAGAAGGGTATGTCAATTTTCATCTGGAAGGGTCTGTGAACAACATAATTGTTGCCACTAGTCATGTTGTCGAGAAAAACATGAGCACCCCTAAAACCTTTGCTTGGGCAGCAATGTCATCCCAAGGAATCATAAGATTGGCATGTACATACTATAATAATGAATGCAGATCAATATTTAGGGACGGCTGAAGGTTATTGGCAATGCAATTTTGCAAGCAGGCTCGACTATACAACCATGTGAAAACATTGGAACAATTTTTATTAAGTTAAGGTCAGTGAAAAGTATTGTATATTTAACTAAGTGGTGCAAAAATATGTTGCACAAACTTTCTCGCATATACGTGTTAAAGGCTAGCACAGAAAAAAGTAAATTATAGACACAATTAAATTTTATTTATTACATTTTCATAAAACTAACAACTATCTATAACTGAAAGCATCAGGGTCGAACTTTATGTTAAATGCTTTTACCATGAAATAATAGTAATAATAATAATAATAATAATAATAATAATAATAATAATAATAATAATAATAGTAATAACAACAATAAAAAGAACTTGGGGTTTGCATGATTTCCTAAATCTCAAAGGCCAAAACGCAGGATACATTGAGATATAGCCAAACAATAGAAGCAAATGCTGCACGAATGAGTTATTACAAGAGTTTACAGGTAAATTTCGGTGGCCACGAAATTTGATTTGAACCCAGGACCTCTTCCCTATTACCCTATACCACCTCGCTATAATTGATTTTGGTGAGTTCATTACGACTATGGCAAACTGACTACATTTCACAACAATATCTAGATTATAGTATTCTTGTTACTATGGGCAACATAAGAATATTCATATTTTAAAAAAATGTTTGTTCTGAAATTAGCATTTAAGTCATGTTATTTCGTTTTTATCGATACCTATTAATTTTATAAAGAAATGTGTTGAACAGAAAATGTTCTTTTTAATTTTCTCTGCAACTTGACTGTACTAGGTTTCCATGTATTGCCCAATGTAATGAAAATAGTCATCAATGGGTACCGCGTATGTTGACAGCAGAACACAAGGAGAAATGCCTTGTCTGTGCTCACCAGTTTCTTCAAAAGTGTCAAGATAAGGAAGGATTGTTGGACTCCATTGTTATGGGAGACGAAACGTGGGTGTTTCATTTCACTCCTGAAACAAAACAAAAGTCCAAACAATGGCTTCACTCAGGGTCACCAGTCAGAAAGAAGTTCAAACAGACTCCTTCTGCTGGCAAAGTCATGGCCAGTGTGTTTTGGGACCGTAAGGGGATACTGCTAATCGATTTCATGGAACCTGGGACAACAATCAACTCAGACAGACAGACCTCTTGCATAGCGATTATCACTTGTTCCCATAGTTAAAGGAACACTTGGGTGGTCAATGCTTCTGGAGCAATGATGAAGTCAAAGATGGGGTGAAACGCTTCCTCAACAGGTTGGCAGCGGAGTTCTACAACATTGGGATACAAAAACTGGAGCACCATCTACAAAAATGCCTAGAAAAAGATGGTGATTATGTCAAAAAATAGAGCAAAGTGTCTTCTTTCCAACGATGTACATTGCTATGAGAATAAACAATGTTGTCTATTTGTAAAATTGATGGGAACCTTATTTTTGGATCAACCCTCGTGTATATATATATATTTTTTTTTTCTGCACAGACTCCTCCTTATGAAGAATAGATTGTTTAAACCATCAGCATGCTTTTTTAAATATTAAAATAAATACTAATATTTTCAGGAAAAAATGGGAATTTTGTATGTAAATTTGGCTTTTACTTGGACTATGAGGATACACGGTACAAAGTAAGCTTATATTTCACTAATGTTATAGGGAACCATTGAGTTACGTTTTAAAAAATTGTATTGCAAACCTATTTTTGTTTCTCTGAGTATTTGATCCCAGAGTAGTGGGCTGTGAGTTGAAAAACTTCTACAGTGTTTGGTACAGGAGGAAGATTATGATTTATGGCTGGTTTTATCCCAGGATTTGATGTAATAAAATTTTAATGGTCTATCCCCAGTTTAAATCCACTTCCAACCCAACGTTTTGTCTTTTTTATTAATTTTGGTGCTGGTGATGCTGTTTCGTCATTGTCATCTAATTCGAGATTTTCACACTGATTTATAACTAGAAATCGATATAACATATCCATCCATAGACAGCTTTAAAACGGTACACAGCATGCCATGCCAGCTACTGACAGAAAACTACAGTAGAATGAAAATAAATGGAACTGGTGGCTAAGCTTGAAAAATGAGATTGCCCTCTCTTCTCTTGCTCGTTGGGCTTACAATATTACAGTGGGCCCTTGGTGCTTCCGATGTGGTTGTTTCTTACCTTTTTTTATATCAATTCGTTAAAAATTATATAATGTTTATTCACTCAAATGAAGACTCATCACTCGTCTGGTAAAAATAAATAAATAAAATTTTGAAGCCTACGTTCAAAGCGGGGCCTGGGGTGGACTGCCCCAAAACTTGGTACGCTACTGGCAGAAGTGAAAGTGTAAATGGATTTGTACTGTGCTCACATCTCAGAGACATGATAGTAGGCTTAGGGGTTAACAAACTAAGATAAGATTTTCATTAAGCATTTACATGAATATGACAATTTTGTGCATTTTCCCCCCCTCCACTCTATGTAATTTAAAAACTGCATGCAACAGAAAACTTGCTGCCAAAAAACGAAGTTCAAAGTGCAATAAAAAATTACTTCCAAAACCATAATGAAGATGTTTAAGCTTATCAAAATCTAATTAATCAATCACTTGACACTGATTCATGGAATTAAAATTGATCAATTCACAGGATTAATTCTAGGGAACAGTGCCCAAGACTTTGTCCTAGTTAAAGCCTCTTTCAAGGGAACTACAAGACACTCACCCTTTAATTTGGCACGGACTTTGTTGGCAGTTTTTTTAATGTCGGCCATCAAATCCTCCAGCTCCTGCTTGACCTCTGAAACACAAAGCAACATATTCACTGTCAGTAAAGCCATCAAGACTACTGATGAATGTAATTATGCATTTCATTATGTTATTAAGCAGCTATTCATTTCTGATGCCTTTTTCCACTAGCTTCATTTTACACATCCATATACTTTGTTACTTTCACTAATACAATTTTTTAAATTACTGCAGTAAACCTGAATTGTGAAGATTACTACAAACATGTACAAACTGGACTGAGGCACGGTAGCATCAGAATTTGTTTCAGCAGTTAGGCCAGTAGTCCAAGTGCATGTATTTAAAATCAAATTTATGTTTCTAAATTCGTAAATAATTATTAAAAATAAATTATTCTTGTACCTAATGTATGCTAAATATTCTGTACTGTAATATGGTTAGATAAGCAATTAAAAAATCTTCACAAAAACAGTCTCTGGGAATGCTTGGATAATAATAATATAATAATGGGCATATACATTACACAATAGATCTTGTCAGAGTATAGAATTTATGTCAAATACAGAATATAAAATCATCCTATTTAGATTATACAAAACCAAGTTAAAATCAATACTCACTGTCATAAAATTAGAAAATTAAAATTTAGATTAGGGTACAACTGTACAATATGAAATAAGTTTTAAAATACTAAATTGTAAACCCTGTATTCAAGAAATTCTTTGTACCGTATTTTACGGGCCATAAGACATACTTTTTTACTTTGAAAACAGAGCCTTGAAAGTTGGGTGCATCTAATGGTCCGAAATACATTAAAAAAAAATTAAATCATGGTAAATATTGGCGGTAAAATCATAAACATAAAGAAGGTGTTATAAGGATAGGTTAGTTGTAAGTTTTGGCACAGATTGTACAGCAGTGCACTTGTCACAATCTTAAAATGAGGGTAGCTGGAAGCCAGGTATACAATGTGAAAAGAAAGGAATTTTGAGTTCTGTTATTTGAAAAGAGTTGTCTCCTCCTTGTCCTGTCACACCTACCGTATGGTTAATTGTGAGTTAGAAGGTGTAAAGTATTTTCAGTCTCTATGAGAAATCAGTTCAGGGGTTAAAATTTATGCGATGCCACGTGTACAGAAGAGATTTTTGTACAACGCAGGTTTTAAGTTGCACTGATTCCATTGTACAAGGTTATAATTTGTTTATGCAATGAAGTATATTTATTCCCTTCAAAATTTTTCGTAGAATAGCATTTAATTTCTTTTCCTGTAAATTTCAATTCTAAAATCAAGGTGCGTCTTATGGTCTGGAGAGTCTTATGGTCCGTAAAATACGGTAGCTATAAAAAGCTTTCTTTTTTAGCCATCTCTTAAGAAGTTATTTAAAATAATCTGTTGTGATTTCTCTTGCTGTTAAAGGTAAGTGATTAAATGATTTTAAACAGAGTGTATTTAGATAATTTCAAACACAAAGTGAAAAGCCTGTTGAGTGTTTAGACAATCCCAAACAACAAAGTGAAAAGTCTGCTGAGTGTTTAGTCAATCCCAAAACAACAAAGTGAAAAGCCTACTGGGTGTTCAGATTATCCCAAACAACAAAGTGAAAAGCCTGCTGAGTATTCAGACCATTTCCCACAGCAAAACTGAAATTATGCTGAGTGTTTAAACAATTCGAAACCACAGCCTGAAAAGCCTGTTGTGTTTAGGCAATCCCAAATAAAGTGCAAAGCATTCAGAGGGTATTTAGATAAATACAAACACAAAGCGAAAAGCCTGCTGAGTGCTTAGACAACCCTAAACAACAACACGAAAAGCCTGCTGTGTGTTCAGAAAATCCCAAACAAAGTGGAAACCTTGCCGAGTGTTCAGACAATACTAAACCACAAATTGAAAACCTGCTGAGTGTTTTGGCAATCCCAAACAAGTGAAAAGCCTATTATTTAGACAATCCTAAAGAAAAAAGTGAAAAGCATGGAGAGTTTTCAGATAATCCCAAACAAAGTGAAAAGCTTGTTGAGTGTTAAGACAAAATAAAACCACAAATTGAAAACCTTCTGAATGTTCAGACAATCCCAAACAACAAGTAAAGGCCTACAGAGTGTATTTAGACAATCCCAAACAATAAGCAAAGGCCTACAGAGTGTATTTAGACAATCCCAAACAATGTGTAAAGCATACACAATGTTATTTAGACAATTTTACTTTCTCGCTTATACGTAGTATAGAGAAAGTATTGTGATCGTGACAAAAAATCGAAATCGAGTTAACACCGGGAAAGCATGTTTCACGATGCCTAGAAACCGAAAAACGTGTTTTTGGTTTGACGTCTGTCCGTCTGTCTGTCTGTCAGTCTGTCTATGGACAAGCACAGCGGGTAAACGGTTCATTGTATTTACTTCATTTTTTGAATTAAGGAGTTTTTCGAAATTTTGTAGAGCCGCCCATAAATTTAGTTTTACAACTGAAATATTAAGGGGACTTTTCATGAAAACTTTTTTAAAAATTTTGATTTTTGAAAAAATGGCTCTAACGATTTTAATAAAAATTTAAAATTGGAAACTCTTATCTATGACTAATAAAATGGCTATATCTGTATTCCTGCAAAATGACTTAAGGGGTACTTCACTCGTATCCATTTTCAATTTTTCTAGATTATATCCATTACAGTAGGCGATACACGAAAACCTACCACAGTAAAGTTGTAGAGAAAATTAAAATGAACATTTTTTGTTTAACATATTTCTTTATAAGTTTAATAGATATCAAGATAAAAACGAAATAAGTACGACTTAAATGCGAATTTCAGAACATACATGTCAATTAAAATAATATGAATGACATTTTGTTGCCCCCAGTAACAAGAAAACTATAGGCCTAATGTACACTTATTGTTGTGAAATGCAATCAGTTTAGCTCAGTCGCAATGAACACACCAAAACCAATTACAGCGAGGTGATATGGGCTAACAAGGAAGAGGTCCTGAGTTCAAATCAAACCTCGTGGCCGCCCAAATTGACTTGGGTTTTTCATAGTTTCCTCATTCGCAAAGGCAAACGCCGGGTTTGTAGGACATGCTTACTTTCCATAACTCATCGCCGCTACGTCACTGGATATTATAATCGTTTAAACTTAATATCACAAAAGAAGACATCACTAAACAATAGAATCAGATGACACGAATGAGTTGCTACTATAGACTAATGGTTCACACAACCATACTAAACACGTGATATAACCTACATGCAGTTGCGTGCAATATAACCTAAGTAGTAGTAGTAGTAGTTGTAGCGAAATTCAATTATAAGTCGCCCCTTAAGTTCCGCCCATTCGATATTCACATTTGCACGGACTGTGTGATGTATTTTGTTTCTGAGCGAAGCAGAGTGACCAACTGTCCTTATTTATTGCTGCAAGTGCCTTGCACCCACTATCCTTATAATATTGTCGTAAGTGCCTTGTATTCACTTCTACATATAGCTAAATAATGCATAACACTAACCACATAGTTAAGTGCGCGAAGCGGAGGCGGCAGCCGTAGCGAAGCGCCCTTGCATTTTCGAATAATGTACGATACACTGTTTGTAGTTTTCGAAAATGTGGCATATTATATCTCCCGCGAAGTTTGTCAGCCTGTCACCTCTCGTCTAGTGGTATGACGTCACACCTCCAACGTCCAATCACGAGTTTCTTCATAATACGAGGATAGAAGAATTCGCTAGATCGTGGTATAAAAGAAACTGCATTGGTGGGTGGGTTGGGTGGGGCCGATTTATCCCAAGGTGCGACTTATATTTGAATTTTCCCGTAGTAGTACTAGTAGTACTAATAATATGCAGTTTTACTGTCATTCATTATTATTATTATTTCACGGTAAAAGCATTAAACATGAAGATCGACTCTGATGGTTTCCGTTCTAGATACTTCTTAGTTTTATGAAAATGTAATAAATAAAATTTAATTGTCCCTATAATTTACTTTTTTCTGTGCTACACGTATATGCGAGAAAGTTTGTGCAACATATTTTTGCACCATTTATTAATTTAAGTGATACACTTGAATAACATGTATAGACTTGCAGCAAATTACAGTTAGGGCTACAAATAAAGGACAATCAAATTACCATACTCTACTGTTGTTATGCAACAAATAACTACTATTGTAATAGATTGTAATAGAAGATGACTCCACTACTTAATACATAAAAATTTCTAAAAAGGGTAACATAGCTACCAGACTGTAAATGTTAATTTGATATGCTTGAAGAATTCATGTTAAGTAATGCTGTATATTGCAATAATAATAATAATAATAATAATAATAATAATAATAATAATAATAATAATAATAATAATATAATAATAATAATGTGCTTTTTCTGGGGGTACGCGGATGTATGCCTACCCCTTAAAGATTTTTTCAGTTTGATATAGGAGAAAATCAATAATTTCCACAATTTTAAATTTGGAAAAATTTGTGCCAAACAAAATAAAGTGATTGTATGCATTGTTTGCATTAAAGTGCCTATTTTTAGTGTTACATTAATTATTTATAACATGACTTTCAAGAGGTTGGGCTTGATATTAGCACTGCAATCGAGAAAACAAGTGAGTGCTACAGCACCGTTGCAATGGTAATCATGACCCAACATTAGCACATGCTCAAGAGTATATTGTATCCCTTTCCTCTTGGCTTCAAATTGCATTTACTTGCATTAATGTTGCTGCACATGTCGTTCTGTCTCTGGCTATTCTGCAGTTGTTTTTCGCATGTTAAATTGTATGTGCTCTTGTGAAAATGACTCCATGTATATACATGTCAGATGATCAGCAATAATATTGAGTACCTACCCTTATGTGTTGTATGAACTGACCCCGAATATAAAGGACTGTAAGTTGTGTTCCCTTATGTATTTGTGAAAGGTGCCAGAAATCCTGTGAGCATATCACAGCCTAAATAGCAGCTTAGGGGCAGAATTGATGTGCACGAATTGACTCATAGGACAAGTCATATAACCGTATGCATATTGTATGCGATTCCACTTTCTTTCTAAATTTATGGGTAAGTATTGCAATGTTCCCTCAAGACAAAAGTGAGAGTACCCCCTTCTTTTTTAAAAAAAAAAAAAAAAAGACTGATGATAATGATAATAATAATAATAATAATAATAATAATAATTACTGCAATGTAAGAATGGGGTTTTGTATTATTTGACTGTTTTTATTATAAACATAAAACTATAGTTCACACGGAAACATAATGTGAATCTACTTTTTAAAATTAAGGTGTTTCGAACTTCATATCAAATTATAATGCAGCAATGTTCAACATAAAAACATATAAATACACAGTGTAGCCTATTTCTCAAGTGAATAAATAACTAACAATTAATTCAATTAATGTGCCAAATTTTACGCGATTTATGAGTATCGGAGGTCGTCAGACACCCCGTAGCGACGCCCATGGGTACAGTACGGTACTGTATTTATTACCTCATTTTTGCCGTCCCTGATACAGAGCCAAGGATGACGTAATTTAATTGCATATTACATATTGCAACAGGAATAAATGAATAAATCTAAAATATAAAGAGGGCCGGTGAATGAATGCACGTTATTTGCTAGGTGCCGGTACTCGAACCACACCTGTGCGCTACAACCCACGAGATCTGAGAATGAATTAATGACGTCATTCACCCACGCGCGTCGTCCCGGCAGCAGCTAACGAGATGTATCGATTGTCGAAGTGTTGTGACTGAGATCGAGATAACACGCGGGAAGCAGATAAAAACTTGCCGACAGTTGACTGCCTGCTGGCGATTCTACCCGCAGAGGTGTGAACATTTCGTTCCCCTACTGCTAGTAAGCCCACCCATAGCCCCCTACGATGCATACTAGCGGGCTATGGCCCAACGAATCTCTTCCGTTACTGTTACCTCTACTTTCTTTGATCCTCTTCATCTCTTGCTTTTGCTCATGGACATACGGTGGAATTTTGTTCGGAATGCAAAGTCGTTTCAGTTCCACGTCCTTGTGCACACTTTAACTCAATGCTGTTTTAAAAAACTAAACAGCTGCACTGTGATCAATAACATACTGTAATTAATATGCAACAAAGTCTTTGAAACTGCTTTTCTTGAGGTTTCTGTCCATTTCTTGTTTACACTAGAGTCTAAATAAAAGCTTTATTTTGACAAAAATTATCATAATACTGTATGATGCATAGGGCATGTTTTTAAGCCATCTGTAAAACCATAGGTGACTTTACAAACAAGTTGATGGATTTCGGCGGCAGTATTCGAGTTGAAAATAATTTATTATTGTATCATGGATTTTCAAGAAGTGGAAATTACAATATAGGCTATGTTAACTGAGTGCTATGTTTTAAATATTAAAATCCATAATAAAGTTAGTGTATTTAAATACGGTACCTACCCTCAATGGTCCGTCGTCATTCTTAGCGCAAGGGCCTGGCATGCAAGCGGTCCCGGGTTCAAATCCCGAGGCAGGCGTGTCATTCGTGGTGGACGAATCAGTGTCTTTGTGGGGGTTTCTCGGGGATCCTCCTGTTTCCCCTCCCATTCCACCAACACTTCCCACTTCACCTTCAAACTCCTCGGGGATCCTCCCGTTTCCCCCCTCCCATTCCACCAACACCTTCAAACGCCTCGGGGATCCTCCCATTCCACCAACACTTCCCACTTCACCTTCAAACTATTATCATCCCGTTTCCTTTCCCGGCTTTCGGACCATCTCCCGCTGCGGGCCTCTCCTGTCCTGCCCCGTGGCTTGTGGTCATGTGGGTTGTTTATGATGTGCTGCTCATCTGGGGTTCTTTGGTGTGTCGCGACCCTAAGGGATCTCTCCGTGAGGGACCGGGGCGTGGCGCACTGCAAGGTCAGAGAGACCATGGAGGCGTGGTGCATGTCGTACGGTTTCAGGTACTTGCTGGATGTTGGAGAGTTCTTTGGGGGCTCGCGGTGGAATCTGCTTCGAGGGGAGACCTTTGGGCATGCCAATCATCCCATTACCAGTGGTTGGCACAATGGGCCCGGCCTTGTGACCTACGTGTCAATCAGCCTCTCCCTCCTACATGGGGTTCCATACACATTTACATAACTCAACGGGCAACTATGGATAACCTGAAGTGCTGTCATTTTAGAGATAACATTAATTAATGTGATTCTTTATTTTTATTTTCTCGTCTTGAAACAAAGTCAACTCATCACTTTCATTTTTATAGGACTTATACTCTGATGAAGAGCAGTTTCATATATTTTGCACGAAAATAAACTCAATTTATTTAAGAATTAATAAAGAAACTCGCACACTTATACCACAGTATAAGTATTAATACTTATACTGTGCTTATACACTTATTTATTCCTGTGGCACTTATCTGGTTCTCTGCTCCGCCATGTTTGTCATCCAAGAAGCATCGTACATAAGTTCGATGAGTCTGTTGGCAATCGATGACTTCCATCACAACCTGATACTTCACCGGCGAATTGTCTGATGACTTTACAAACAGGCTGTTGGAAGTACGATGGCATCGATGGAATTAATCGATTAAATTAAAAACGTGCCCTGCCAAGCACTTACTGAAATCAGGTAATGTCGAGATCCAAGGCGTGAACTATGAGTAGTGGAGACACTAGCAGATTTCTTGTGAAGTTACACAAGTACCAGTGAATCTCTGTATCTACAAGTTGATTGCAGACGTAGTAATTTCGTAAATCTATTCCAGAATAGGCTTTTATATGCATTCAAATTTTGTAGGAATTAAGCTGAAATCCAATGAAACTCTGAAATTCAAACGATCACACCACATGAATAACCGGGCCGCCGAATTCTTTGAGAGATTCCGAAGGGAATTGTATTTACTAGTAACACATCACTGTTATTAAGCTGAAGAATTTTTGAATCTTAAATAAATTACGATAAATCTTAAATAATGTTTTGATATGGATGAAATTGTAATATATGTAACAACCAATCCAGTGTTTTTTTACTTCATTACATGAAGTTATAATCTTAAAAATATGCATATATTTGGGGGGGGGGGGGGTTCAACCCTCAGAAACCCCCACACCGTACGCCCATGACACACTAGAATCGTAAAATTTTTCAGGAATATTTGCACATCCAACTGCCATAAGCATGCAAAGTTTGGTATTTCTAGCTGCCCTACAAGAATGGAAAAACTGATTGGAGGTGTGTTATTCACATCTACGGCAGTCTAGATCATTGGCATTATATCCACATCCACAAGAGCTAGAAACTTGAAATTTGGCATACTTATAGTTACCAATGGAAAAACTCCAAAAAGTTCTTTTATTATTTTTTCACCCTCACTTGACGAGAAAGGGTTGAAATACGGTATTCAGAATTCTTGTTCGAAATTAGCATTATTCGTTTTTTTGTAATACGTGCTTGACTAATATATCTTTAATAACAGACGTAATTACAAATAAAAAATAAAATTGATGTATATTTTATTAACGCTATCTACGGCCCTCTTTCATCTGCATAGTTATACTACTTAAACCTTGTAGTCTATATACCGCATTATATACCGTGTTCATTCATTTTTGGGAGATTTCATAAGGCTATATTTTCACTAATACTTAACATAAGTAAAATATCTTACCACCATTTGAAAGAGGGAAGTTTGAAGTTTTGTAGTATAGGCTACACCTGACTTCCATTTGTCATGTAGCGGGAAACATTGTTATTGGTTGGAGAAAATGGCTGCGTTACCATCCGATCATAGCTGGTGTGTTATTGTTATTGGATATGCGGGAAGAGGCAGTGTTGTAGCGCGGGCATTTAGAGGGTAGCTTGCCGTATTTAAAATACAGGTGTTTGGACAATTTACACTATCAACGGAAATGTTTACCTGGACAACTCACTTATGAAGAGGAAAAGATATACATTTTCCAACAAGATGGGGCACCACCACATTAGCATACGGGCATGAGAGGGTATCTAAATCGATGGATTGGTCGTGCAATGGCCGCAGACAACACGTTCTGCACATGGCCACCCCGTTCACCGGATCTCACCGTGTGTGATTTATTCCTGTGGGGTTACGTCAAGGACAGTGTTTACATCCCTCTTCTTGCAGTGGCGTTGCTGAAATTGAGAATGCGCGTTACCGCAGCCACCGGAAAGGTCACACAAGACATGTTTCAGAAAGTTTGGTTGGAATGAGAACAATGCCTGGATACATACATACATTCTGAGTTTTCCCTCAATACAGAGGCTGTCCTCCAACCAAACAATACAAACAAATTAAAACAAAGTATCCACATATCACATTTCAACACAATTTCCAATTTCAATGCATGGATACATGTGCCGTATTACACATGGGGCTTATATCGAGTGCACCTAAAGTCACTACAAAACTTCAAACTTTCCTCTTTCAAACGGTGATAAGATATCTTATTTATGTTAAGTATTAGTGAAAATATGGCATTATGAAATCGTCCAAAACTTTATGGACACGGTGTACCCCGAATGTGGAAAAGCCTTGACTCTGCTTGCTAGGGGAGAGGCAACACAAGAGAATCAATGAGGAAGATAATATACATACTGTATACCTTGCAGACAGATGGACTTAACTTTATAGGAATTAATGCTGACAGCAGATTTCATACACAAACTTTATACAACAAACTTACCGCATCATTCTGACACATTTTCTGCATAAAGATAAAGATTTCCATTAGCTTGACAAGCTGTTAAAACGGTGTACTTTGCCTGAGTCATTTATCGAATACATTGTAGGATTCTATTCTGTTCCAGGATTTTGTAAGCAACAGAACAAAAATTACTTTTCTATTTATTCAAGTGTATACTACCACACGTTACCTTGTATAGGCTACAATAATAGCAGTTCGACTGTTAGTGGTCACTCAGTGCTAAAGCAGGAAAAAAAATGACTTGAACTCCCTATTTCAGAATTTTGTATATTCATTCATGTGTTGTCTCCATTACTGGCTTCCTGCAGTCAGTTTCATATTATGCTGTGCTGCCCCCCCCCCCACCCAATCGCACTTATGATTGCACGAATGAGGAGGGCCAACACAAGCGATGAAAATGTTCTTGATACGAGATGAAGTTACTTTTCTTAGTCATAATTTCATTCACTGTACTGAATAAGTTCTCTAATTCCGAAGTAGGTATCGAAAGTGTTTTAGTTATCTTAACATTTTCAGTTCCTGTGTCTTCTTATTTTCAACAAATTCCCTGAAGCGTATACGAACTTCTGCCTTTTACACAATCTACTGACACTTTTGTTACAAGTGACATCAGAATAATCAATATCGGAAAGTACAGGGCGTCCATACAACGGCGGGTTGACGGATATATCCGTGCTGACTGAATTGCTATTAAGTTGCAGCAGGAATTGGAAAGTAAATTAACAGCAGAAAATGACTATTTGAAGCATAAACTTGACGAAGTGATAAAAAACAATAAAGAGTTACCAGAATCCTTAGAACTTTTTAATACTCAGTTTGAAAAAATGAAACATGATATTTAGGTCATGAAGGAAAATCATACAGTCAATATAAATTCAGTCATGGATGGCCTAGATCAGCGTTTCTCAACCTTTTTGAACCCGCGGACCTCTAAAATGTCTATAAAAAAATTTACGGACCCCTAATTTTACATCCCATTTTTAAAAGAAGGCCTAGGCCTATATGCATAAGATTTGGAGTATTAATTATAGGTAATTATAACGAAATATGTCAACAAATTTTTACTTCTTTACTTTCCACTTGCTTTATGATATTTTTAAATTATGTCTGAGGACCATCTGCACCATCTTCGCGGACCGCCAGTGGTCCGCGGACCATAGGTTGAGAAACGCTGGCCTAGATGATTTACAGCAGTACTCAAGAAGGAACTTTTATTACTTTACTCTTATTTGGACAGAGAAAGTTATGTGACTTTCACATCAGATTTTTTTATTTGTTTACAGCATATTATTCTGAAAATGACATAATTAAATCCAGGGACATTAGAAGAAAGGTGTTATGGAAGTGGTCTATAGGCCTATAAGTGACAACGAAGTTAAAAATGAAGATTCCTTAAGGGGAGGTGGTAGTTAACGCCAGCAAAATGATAGAAAATATAGCGTATGTTCAAGAAGCCATAACTTGTATTGAACTTTCCGCTTTTAAGAATAATTTATCGAATATTCCCATCAGATATTTCTTTACTCTATGCATGGCCAGCAATACATCTTGTCGAAAGAAATATATTACTTAATTCATTTCTCCAGCGATATATTGTACTATAATATCTGCATCAATAAAAAATCTTTAGTTTGGTAGCTGAGTTGAAATTGCTACCAACTACAGTTAGTTCCATTGTGTACCAGCATGAAACTACACATGTTATATTTTCTAGTGGTTGGCAACCCTTCAGATATGACGTCAATTTCAACTCACCGCCTTCAATAGCCAGTCTCTTATTCTGAATGCAATATCAGCTCCCTCAACCTCCACATTTTTTAAGTTCACGATAAAGTGTGTAGACTATACCACTTCCACGTTCTTCTAGCCTATAGTCCTAGCAGACACCACTACATTTCAAACTTTTGCTCGGTGAAGAGTAACAAGATAATGCACACATTGCAGAAATGTTTTGATTGTACTTAATGAAGTTGGTATCAATGTATTGGATTGGCCAACAAGCAGCCCGATCTAAATCCCACTGAATATGTTTGGGCCATTCTACTGAGAGGGATTTATCAAATAAGAGCCGTTCCTGAAACCATAAATGAACGTCAACTGAAAAAAAAAAAAATTATGTTCACTTAGGCTAAGACAGACTTAAGGCAAAAAAATTCAAGTGACCGGAATTGTTTGTCCGCCAGTGTATTATGTTTTGTCATGCAGGTTCCTAGCATAGAGAGAATGAGTGGCAAACATGAACGGTGACGTCAGCTTCTCTGAGTCGCAACACCCTGAGTTATAATTAAAATCTCTTTTGTCACTGCTGGACAATGAACACCACCAGCAAGAGGGAGAGAGGAATGTCTGAATAATCCCAATATGCCCGGAATTCCTTTTATTAACAATTACGGTCATCCAACAGTGGTAAAAACACAGTCTACAAGATCGAGTAGGCCTAGTTCCTGAGATAAGGAAATGCACATTAATATTCAGCTGTACTTTACTTCACCGTTCTCTAACTAGCATATAATTATGTCACTCCATACTTCTCGTTCTTATACAAATGTATAATCAGTGAACTCCTAAGGGAGTTTGATTTAAAAAATACGAGTATCTCTACAGTAAAAAATGTCTACTGCAGTGAAACTTACTGCATTAGTTACTATACAATGCGGCAGTAATGCGAGGTTTCCTCATAAAATGGACTCACTGTATAACTACACTGTGATGCTAGGCTAGACACTAGATCTAGTAGAACCCCACTTACTGTACTGTAGTCACAAATGTGTTGTGACATATTCTGTATTTATGTATTTTAAAGGAAAGTAATTTTGGCCAAAATTTTCATGTTTTAAAAGTTAAAATTGATTATGTGCAACTTATATACATAATATAATATATACAGTATATTATACTGTATATATGTGAAATTTTCAGCACCCTCAGGCATTTAGCCCTCACTAATTATGCGATATTTAATAGATGTTAGATACAAATAAAAAAGCTAAAAAAATTAAACACCTTCAAATGAAAATGATGTTGAAGTTTGTTTAAGCTTTTATGGAGGCATCAGCATAAAGTAGAGGCACCTCTTTGTTATGAAAATGTTGCCATATTTCATTATCTTTTTGGTCATTACGGTACTTTTTTGCTATTTTTATTTCACTTTATCAAAATTTTGCAATTGTTGTTAGGATTTTTAGAGATTAAACTCTTCAGTAAACACTAACTTCAATTTCTCTAACTTGGTTTCATTTGCAAAATGCAAATAAACTCTCGTTTTCGTTACATATTGAACTGTCATAAAATCGACTGAAGTATCAACTATCAATTTCTAATGCCACAGGTCATCTTCAATGATCGAATTGCAATTGCCGCCATCTATGGTTGCAACCTTCAAATATCTTTCAATGTAATTCACAAAATTTCGTCAATTAATGATTTGTTATTTTGCTGAAAGGTGAACAACTTCTGCATTTTAATCAAATTTGTGTCTTTTGTGAAAAGAATTGCATTTCATACTTTCGCTCTAATATATGATAGTTTCTCGGCTTCCAACATGGTGAATAGGAGGACTGATTCCGAGCATTTAATAAAATATCCGGGGTTCTAGGAAAACAATATTAAAACCGTCCATTTACCCCTCCAAAATTACAGAAAATAGCTGTCCCATGGCTGATTGGTTAGACCGATCGACTTCCACCGTTGAGACCCGGGATAGCAACTTGGTGGGTACAGTCGGTTAAATAAAAAAACGTCGGGACTCGTATGCAGTTAAAATTAAAGTTTTAACGCAATAGTTCACAAGTTTCCTATAAAAGACATAAAATACAGATCATTCTCGGAACATATGAGGCTATGAGACAGGAGGAAAAAAATGAAAGAGGGGGGGGGGAAATGAACATCGCGGAAAGCGCAACACTCGATATTCAACTTAATATATTGTCATAATTCATTTTGCTTTGTGTCATGGTGCCACATACAAATGCTAGCTTGAGAGAAAGTGTAGTTAGGGCTGTAATTGACCTGCATTCTTATTTAAGTTCGTTATTATGTTTAATTATGTTATTCTATTTTCAGTACGTTTCTTATTATTTTATGCCACAGATACGCATTTTGTTGTAAAATCATAAGTAGTAACAAGGGAGCTCCGTTCCAAAATGGTCGCCAACCGATGCCGCCCCCAGCGTCGCGACGCCGCCCTTGAACCATGTCACGTCTGCACTAACGTGACGCTATTATACACGAATCGAAACAGTGAGAGACGCCCTATCACCCTGTGCTAACCCCGTCTCCTCCAGACGCCCCGTTTAAAAGTTAGGACCTTATGCCAACCGACGCCGCCCCCCGACGCCCACTTAGGTCCTTTGTTCCATGACGTAACGGGAATGTTTCAAACATGTGGATACGTTCTTACGCGTTATGGTAGTCCCATGTTCATCCCTACGGCCGCCCCCCGACGCACACTTAGGTCCTTTGCTCCATGACGTCATGGTATAGAACACGTCCTTCGTTTATACCTTTTTACCATTAGGCCCTATGGCGAGTGTAATAAGCCCCCCTTGCCCGTAAGACCCCGAACCGAAGTCGTACCTCTCCCTATGGGTTAGAACACGTCCTTCGTTTATACCTTTTTACCCTATGTACAACATCATGGCTATGAGGAAATAAAATAAAAGAAATCCTTTTAAAATCTTATAGCTAGCGAAAACATCCCAACACGGAAGTGTATCTCTGCAATACATCCCTAGGCTAGCTGAAGAATAACAATATGTTATACAATCCTTATCTGGAGAGAGAGTATGTTGTTGTCATTCGTGCCCGAGTTACCTGTATAAAAGACGTTTCCTTACAAGCCTAAGTTAAGTTAAGTGAAGAGTGACCTCTTAGTGTGTAGAGCGAAGAATCTTTCAACTGTTCCTGTGGGTATGTAATAACCATTTTCATTTATTTACTAAGTGACATTTTATTTAAAAAAAAATGATTGTGCTAGGATTTTATAGTGACAGATTATGTTAAAAAACAAATGCTAATATTTGTTCATTGTGTTAGTTTCACTTAGGCCGTATATTATTTCGTCAACTCAGTGTTATTAACAAATTGACAACATTTGTCTTAGGGTTCGCCAGTGTTTATTATAAGTGACAGTTTATTAAAAAAAAAAAGTTTTGCTAATATTTGTTCATTGTGTTAGTTTCACTTAGGCCGTATATTATGTCATCAACTCAGTGTTATTAACAAATTGACAACATATGCCTTAGGTTTTGTCAATGTTTATTATAAGTGACAGTTTATTTAAAATAAAAAATGATTGTGCTAGGATTTTATAGTGACAGATTATTTAAAAAAAAAACAAATGCTAATATTTGTTCATTGTGTTAGTTTCACTTAGGCCTTATATTATTATTTCATCAACTCAGTGTTATTAACAACAATATTTCAAAGGACGTTCAATTGATACAATTGCTCAATAACACCGTACACTATTCTTGTGTGCTCCGAGGATTATATAGTGACAGTTTATACAAATGCTAATATTTGTGCATTGTGCTAGTTTCACTTAGGCCCTATATTATTTCAACAACCTGGCGTATGAATTTTTTCGAAAATATGTAATGGTCCAAGGGAGAATATTATTAACAACAATATTTCAAAGGTTAAAACAGGCACCTTTTTACAACATATGGCCTAGGTTTCGCCCCCCTTTATTAATAGATTCTAAGATTTTATAATGATGCGTATGGATGACAACATTAACACCTTTGTTTTGTGCCGAATGTCTCACATATCGGAGCCTCAACCTCCTGGCACCTTCAGTGCCTCCATACCTGTAATAAGGAACACTTTTTTAATAGGTCTATATAAGAAATTAAATCCTGACTGTTCATTGTGATCACTTAGGCCCTATATTATTTCAACAAATCGGTGTATTATTTTTTTTTCGAAAATATGTAATGTTCCAAGGGAGATTATTAACAACAATATTTCAAAGGTTAAAACAGGCACCTTTTTACAACATATGGCCTAGGTTTTCGCCCCCTTTATTATCAGACTCCAGGATTTTATAATGATGCGTATGGATGACAACATTAACACCTTTTTTTGTGCCGAATGTCTAAAATCTGGGAGCCTCATCCTCCTGGCACCTTCAGTGCCTCCATACTTGTAATAAGGAACACCTTTTTAATAGGTCTATATAATAAATTAAATCCTGACTGTTCATTGGGGTAGGTTCACCCAGGCCCTATATTATTGCATCAAATCTGTACAACAATATTTCAAAGGCACCTTTTTACAACATATGGCCTAGGTTTCGCCGCCTTTATTAATAGACTTCAGGATTTTTAGTGATAAGTATGGATGACAACATTAACACCTTTTTGTGCCGAATGTCTAAAATCTGGGAGCCCCAGAGCTGGCACCTTCAGTGCCTCCATGCCCTGTATTAAGAAAATTAAATCCTGACATAGGAGCAGGATTGTGTGAGAGGAAGGGAATACATTAAATAAATAATAATACGATACAAAGTGAATCTGATTTTTTATTAATATTATTACAATGTGACTTAGTTATATAGATATAGAGATACTTAATTATTCTGTTTACCACAAGTGTTTCTAATACATCAAAACGTAACAACAACATTTTATTACATTTGTCCTTTATGTATTTATACAAAAAAGCTACACATGTTGTCATTCATCACCCATGTATGTAAAGCTAACACATTCCTATATGAACACATTCCATAGGGAAAACTATGATATTCACAAGTTATGTTAGTTTTAGGAAGACACTTTAAGCTTGGACATTCATAGTTCGTAAGATCCATGATTTGAACATTTTTTGAAACTATAGTTTGTAAAAAACGTTTTTTTTCAATGCCTTTTACAAATACATACATACAGTGTCCTAAATCATTTTGAATTATACATGGCAAATGATCGTACTTCTCAACACCTAACTCATAGTGCAGTCCATGATAAAAATGTTCAAGAAAATGTTTAGTACCTTCGTCCACAATACAGTCTCTTGGTGATTCAAATAACAGGTGAAGCACACGAAAGGCAGTAGTAGTAAGATCAACTGAAGCATATTCTTTCAGTATGAAGTTTTTTGTACTCTGTTCATAATAGCCTTGCAAATCAACTATGCGACAGTCCATGATGAAAGCAAAACAATAATTAATTACGTATAGTTATACGGTTTAGGAAACATTACATTCCTTTTTTTTTTGATAATACCATATCCTGAAGAAGAATTATTTAATAGCAGTAGTGTATATGGGAATGAATTAAACATTACAATATCCATATGTTCAGTAGCTCAACACAAACACTTGAGAAGTAATAAACATTCATAGCAATCGTATCCATTCTATATTCCTGTGAGGGAGAAACATGTAACTAGGCATTAACCAAGGATAGGTTATATGCCTTAGAATTGGGGAAAGTTCCTTTATAAATCAGATCAACCCTAGTTTCACCACTGTTTATTCCACAGATCTCTGTTTCGCTAAATACATCTGTATATTTTTTAGGTAAGAATACCGATAACATATCTATACTTTCGCTCTTTCGAATATGTAATAACACACAACGACCATATTTTGTTTCCTTTATGGTCGCATATACAATATTGTAAGGCACGTTCTCTACGAGCTCTGACATTCCTACACACCTTGGTAAAGACGATGCTGAGTTAAATTTCGCAACTAGAGAAGACATCTGTAAAAACAAGAACGAAGTCTGATTAACTACTTTATTAATATTAATAATAAAGGTACCACACAAAGCTGTAAAGGTTATATCATAAAATAGTGTAGATGTAGTCTTACCTTATAAGTTTTTAAAGTAGAAGAAGAAGAAGATGACTGAACAACTGTAGATCCGCTTACACACTTAACATGACCCCGTAAATACATGTCTTTTATACAAAACTCTCGAACAACACTATGACGTAGTAACAGAGACCTCGAGTTATTTTTTCATACTTTCTAAATAACTTTTCGGTGATGTAGTAACAGCTACCTTGAGATATCTTTAAGTAAGTAGACAGATAACGTAAACATAACAAATACGTTACGACACAGGAAAATCCCGATGCTTCATACTTTCTAAACAAAATAACATTTCGATAGCTAGTATAAATAGACCCATCTTACTTTCACTTCTCAGTGTACTACAACGCTTTCTACATACAAGGTGAGTGTTAGTGTGCTTTTAATTAGCATACATTTATATGTTAATTATACTGTTACATATATGAATATTTCTACTGTTTCCAGATTCATTCTACACTTGTGTTTGTTGAGTTTTGATAATACTGATAATGTCTGCCCCTGTATATACTATCTCCTCGCAATCTGACAACGAGATGGACACTATTACGCTAGAAGATTCTGAACCCGTATATACTATCTCCTCGCAATCTGACAACGAGATGGACACTATTACGTTAGAAGATTCCGAACCCGAGGTATATACAGTGTCTAGTACGGAATCATCTAACGAGATGGAAACTATTACGTTAGATGATGCCGAGCCTGAGTTTTATAATGTATCTAGTTCAGAATCCGATAACGGGATAGGAACTGTCACGCTGTCAGATTCCGAAGAAGAAGAAGAAGAAGAAGAACTAGCTTCAGACAACGAATTAGATATAATGGATGAAAATGAGGAGGAACACGTACCTGTAGCGTCGACGTCACGTAATACTGGCGAAAACGCTACAGTTAACGTCCCTACTTTGTTTTCAGTCCTTGAAAGTAGTCGTAAAGACTACAAGCGATTTAATTCCGTTGGATTGCAGCTAGTGATACAACTCAAAGAACCAGGTGCGAATGCAGGACCAAACCCATTTGAACGTTCCCTTAAACAGGCTATAGACCATGCTTTAGTAGAAGCGAGAGACCATGATATGGTTGGCATTGCGATTTCCAACCAGGAAAACGAAATGGATAAGCCTATAGGTCTCTCGTACAGGCGTAAAGATCAAGTCAGTGTTGAAGTTATTAGCAGCGTTGTCCAGAAAGTATGTCAATCGAACGCCCGCTTCAATGCCACCGACCGTTTGCGTTTGGTTGTGGACATAGTTCACATGCCTAACGGAAACGGGCGAAATAGAGGTGTTGCTACGAAGGGCCGTACGATTGATGTACTTGCCCATTTGAAGACAAGCGTAGTCTTCGTACAAACAATAGTGAACTGTTTAGCATTTGCTATAGTAATCGCTATTGCTAGACTTGGTGAACGCAAAATTTATAAATCATATATAAAACATAATATGACAAACAAAAAACTCAAAGCAGAGGTGGATGACTTGATCAGAAACTCTGGTGTCGATCTCTCGCAAGGGGGAGGTATCCCTGAGCTGGAGAAGATCCAGGCTTATTTAAAGGATAGTTACAGACTTGTGGTATATAGCGGATTTAATCTAGACTCTGTTATGTACGACGGGGGAAATGTAGGGAAACAGGTACTTTACCTACTGTACGACCAAGACAGCCTCCACTACCATACCATCGTAAACCTCACCGGTGCTATGGCTAAACGTTTCGTTTGTCAAGGATGTCATAATGGGTTCAGTAATGGGGCGCAACATTCCTGCCATTACGTCTGCTTTTGTTGTAGAACCACACCTCCTTGCGACCCTACCAAGGACGTGGTGACTTGCGATGTTTGCCGTAGAGAATTTCGCGGACGCGCATGTTTCGATAATCATAAGAGCACCAAGATTCAAGGGCGCACTGTATGCATGGGTCTGCAGAAATGTTTAGACTGTGGAAAGTTTAAAACATTTCAGCAGAAACATGAATGTTTCAAAATTTATTGTAGCGTATGTAAAAGTTTTCAAGCAGAGACAGGACACGATTGTTACATGGCGCCTCTGAAAGAGACTAGGAGTTCAAACAGGGTGATGTATTGTCATTACGATGCGGAGACAACCCAAGATACCCGTATTAAAGACAATACCTTTCTACACGTCCCTAATCTGATTTGTGCACAACAATCTTGCTCTCTCTGCGAGACGTCCAAGGACGAAGAGTGTGCACGATGCGGAAAACGCAGTCATTCTTTCTGGGAAGATCCCGTCCGTGATTTCATGGACTATCTGAGAATGGATAGACCTTTCGATAAGATTATCGTCATTGCTCACAATGCCAGAGCGTTCGACCTCCAATTCATTCTCGAGTACGCTATTAGGCAAAAGTGGGTTCCCGACTTGGTTATGTCTGGATGCAAGATTCTTTGCATGAAGCTCGAGCATCTCGTCTTTCTAGACAGCTTGAACTTCATTCCGCTGCCTCTGCGTAGTTTCCCCAAGACCTTCGATCTCAAAGATGCCGTTAAGGGGTATTTTCCTCATTTTCACAACAAAGCCGAGAACTTGGACAAGGTTTACCCCCGCCATCCAGATCGAGAGCTTTACGGGCCCGATACCATGTCTGTGAAAGACAGAGAGGCATTTATGACATGGTACGGGACCGTTAAAGACCTTCCTTTCAATACACGTGTAGAGCTCGAAAGGTATTGCCAGGCCGATGTTACGGTGTTGAGAGAAGCCTGCACTCTCTTTAAATCCCTTTTCAAACAGATTGCCAACATAGATATTTTCCTTGAGGCCATCACTATTGCATCGGCCTGTAATAGAATCTTTAGATTGATGTTTCTAAAACCTCAAACCATTGGCATTGCTCCCTCCTGCGGCTATAGAAAAGCAGACAGGCATTCCCGTAAATCCTTGATGTGGCTTATCCACGAAGCCCGGGAGAGGAACGTCGTCATACGTCATGCAGGTAACGGACGCGAGGTACGGCTTCCCGAACTTCCCCAATGGAAGGTGGACGGTTTCTGCGAAGAAACAGGAGAGGTTTTTGAATTTCTAGGCTGCTATTATCACGGCTGTCTCTGTCAACCAAACAGAGACGTACCCCTGATGGATTCTTCAGAATCCCTTGCCGAGAGGTACGAAAACACCATGGGCCGACTGGACATGATCCGATCAAAGGGTTATACCGTCCACGTGATGTGGGAATGCAAGTTCGACGTTGTTCTCGAACGGTTCCCCGCACTCAGAGACGATCCTTTGATCGGAGATGTCCCGTTGGTCCTTAGGGACTCTGTCTACGGAGGACGTACCGAAGCCATGCGTCTTTACCATAAGGCGGATGTGACGAAAAACGAAAAAATCCTGTACAGCGACATAATGTCATTATATCCATCCGTATGTAAATATAACGAGTTTCCTGTAGGTCACCCCACTGTTCACGTTAGCGACCAGTGTACAGATACGGCTAGCATGTTGAAGAAAGAAGGCCTCGTTAAATATACAGTCCTGCCACCGCAAGGGCTCTCCATCCCGTTTTACCTTTCAGGTGGAATGGTAGACTCTTGCTTCCCCTTTGCCGCACCTGTGTTATGACTATGGAACAAGGTAGCTGCAATCATGCGAACGAGGAAGAGAGAGTTCTCACTGGTACCTGGGTTGTGGACGAAGTGAGACTAGCACTAGAAAAAGGCTATAGAGTGATTAAAATCCACGAATTTCTCGAGTACGATGTTACGCAGTACTCGCGTGAAACCCATGAGGGAGGGTTATTCGTTGATTATATCAATCTATTCCTGAAGATTAAGACGGAATCCAGCGGATACCCTGCTTGGGTGAAAACCGAGGTCCAGAAACAGGAATATATCGATTTGTTTTATAAACATGAAGGTGTTAAGCTAGACCCCGTACAAATCGTTAAGAACGCTGGAAAAAGGACCTTAAGCAAGCTTTGTTTGAATAGTTTTTGGGGCAAGCTCATTGAAGATCCAAACAGAAGTAAAACAAAGCTTATTAAAGAACCAAAAGAGCTGTACAGGTTCCTCACGACACCGGGAATAGAAGTTAAAAGGCTGCTTTTTGCTAACGATGAAGTCGTGTGGGTTAATTGGATCTGTATAGAAGAGGAACAGGTCTCTCTTCCTCATACTAGTGTCGTTCACGGTACCTATGTAAAAACGGGTGGTAGAATGGCCCTTTATGGCTACCTGGACAATCTGCAACGTAGAGCCTTGTACTGCGACACAGACAGCGTAATATACACACAGACACCTGATGACGCTAAAAAGTACACTGTTCCCTTAGGTGATTATTTAGGCGACATGACTAGTGAACTCATCGACTATGGGGAGGACGCTTACATTTCGGAATTTGCAAGCGGGGGTCCTAAAAACTATGGGTTTAGGGTTACCGTTCCCTCAAACAACACCGCCGATACCTCTGTGTGTAAAGTCAGAGGTATCACTCTTAATTATAAAACGTTGAAGGATGTCAATTTCGACGCCATTAAAACCATGGTTTTAAACGGTGATCCTACAGCGACTATCTCTGTGAGAACGGAGAAGAAAATTAAGAGACGTCCCGGACCACAGATCATCTCTGAACCGGAAGATAAGACATACCGACTCTGTTTTCGAAAAAGACGCAGAGTCAGCGGAGGGTATGATTCCATGCCCTTCGGGTATAAATAGGGAAGGGACGACAAAACCGGGTCAGTATGGACTCGTCCTCGTCTTTGGAGTGTATAGCTATTGCTTGGAAGGACCTTCACCTATGATTAAATATTGTTATGGTTGTAATTCAATTTGACCACCCTTTCTCTTTGATAGTTTCAGGGCCATCTTTCTCCGGGAAAACAACATTCTGTGTTAAGCTTATTAATAATTTGCAACAATTGTGTAACGTGACTAAGTACGAAAGTATTCTGTGGTGTTTTAGTGAAAGTAACGCTGTCCCTCCCCAGACAAAATTCAATACTAACGTGACGTACCACGAAGGTCTTCCTGACTTTAAACAAGAACAATGCACTAAACCTAGACTAGTTATTTTAGACGATTTGCTAGACAAAGCTTATTCGACAGAAGTGAGTTCGTTATTTACAAAAGGCTGCCATCATAGAAACATTTCGGTTATTCTCATAACGCAAAACCTGTTTCACCAGTCTGCTCACAGCAGAGACATCTCTTTGAACACAAAGTATATGGTTTTGTTTAGAAACCTGAGAGATAAAAATCAAATTACTTTTCTAGCAAGACAAGTGTATCCCGAAGATTGGAGGTCCTTCTACAGAGCTTTCCTAGACGCAACAAAGAAACCTCACGGGTATTTACTGATAGACTTTTGTCAACGCACCAACGATTTACTTAGATTTAGAACTAAAATATTTCCCTCGGAAGTTACAAAGGTTTACGTCCCGGTAAAGGATGAAAAGGATAAAATCCAATTACCATATGTTACAAGTTCTTAAAAAGGCAACTCCCAAGGTACGAAACGTTATTCTAAAAAGTGCAAACAAAGACCTGATACTTGCTATTATAGACTGTGTTCTTAATGTTTTGAACGGTCAGTGTAAATTATCTACGTGTTCTAAACGTAAGCTGTTTAAACATAAACATTCCTTAAGACATCTTCTAGATAGGAACGTATCTTTGTCTAGGAAAAAGAAAACCTTGGTACAGAAAGGAGGATTTTTAATTCCTCTCTTGTCGTCCGTGTTATCCGTCTTGGGACTTTAACATAATGTTACAGAAAATGTTTCTGGTTAGTGCTAAAGAGTACAAACGTTTAAAACGTTGTGTCGAAGGTTCAAACCCGGCAGTTGATGTCACGGATCCGTTCAAAGAGTTGGCTAAAATACGGGAGAGTGAGGATCCTATATTCAAGAGAAAACAGAACAGAATACTTGAACAGGAAGTAGCTGAATCGAGGAAAAGAGTTAGAGATTTATCACCCGAGAAAAAACCCATCTCCGAGGACGAAGCTAAACGTAACGTTATAGGTGATGTAGCAGGTAAATATTTATCGGCTTATGTAACATCTCCAAAGATTGTAGACACACAGTTTGGAATCTATAAAAAGAAAGAGACAGGAGAGTACATGATTGGTAATTTTAAAATTCAATTGTTAAACAATAGTTTGATCATTAACGGTATAAAATACGATGCGAGTGCAGGTTTATGGGAGTTGCTTACTAGGAAGAAGGTGGATATGAATCTTGTTACGCAGGAAGACCTCGACACGTACAAAGACATTTTAACGAGGACCGAAGGACATAACAGCGTCGATAATAAAACCGCTAGAACAGTTAAATACAAACAAGTCATTTCAAAATTGTTTCCATCGAGAGAGCTTAGGTGGAGTACCTATAAACAACGGAGATGATGAAGGAAACATTACACAAGTTGTATTATGACCCTGAGGCATCTACGGGTTTTTCCACTATTGCTCAACTTTCACAAGCTTCTAGCATTACAGATAAAAATATCGAGCAATGGTTAGTTGAGCAGGATGTTTACTCCTTACATAAACCCATCAGGAGAAAGTTTCCTAGGAATCCGTATTCTGTAAATAACCTTTACGACGTGTTTGAACTTGATCTAGCCGATGTACAAAGCATTGCGAAACATAATGACAACGCAAGATATTTACTTGTTGTTATCGATGTGTTTTCCAAATACGTATGGGTTGTACCTTTAAAATCTAAAAGAGGTAAGGATGTGACAGAAGGATTTAAACAGGTGTTGGAGAAGTCCGCTAGGAATCCTGTTGCTGTAAGAACCGATAGGGGTAAAGAATTTCTAAACAAATCTTTTCAAGACTTGTTAAAGAAAGAGGAAATCGAGTTTCAAGTGTGTAGGAACCCGGATGTTAAATGTTCCGTCGTGGAAAGGTTTAATAGGACTCTAAAAACTAAAATGTACAAATATTTTACTTTCAAGAACAGTTACAGGTATCTCGAGGTGTTGGATAAGTTTGTGAAGGGTTACAACGATAGCGTGCACAATACAACAGGAATGGCCCCTAATATGGTTAGCGATAAACATGTTTTGAAAATATGGAAGCGTATGACAAGGAAACAGATTCGTGTGAAACCGAGAGCTGTAAGTTTTCGGTAGGGCAAACGGTAAGAATAGGCAGAGAGAAAATGAAATTCGCTAAAGGTTTCGAGCAAAACTATTCTACAGAAATATTCAGAATCGTCAAGGTCATTAAACATTCTCCTCAACCTGTATACGAACTAGAAGATCTCAAGGGCAGTCCTATTTTCGGACAATTTTACAGTTATGAGCTCACACCAGTAACTATTGGGAAAGACACTGTTTACAAGATAGATAAAATTCTACGCACACGTAAAGTAAAGGACTTAGCGTAATGGGAGAAGAAGGATTTTACGTTACTCTCCTGAGCGATGCATCGTACAAATCGTTTCCTAGTAACACCCTTGCTAGTTTCCAGGTGCAGTTGGCACAAAGCATAAAACTGGAGAGGAATCATTGGGATGTGGGCTTGTGCGAAATTAGTTACTCTCAAGGGAATGTATCGGAAACGATAGCTTCGACACCAAATCTAACATCTGAATCGAAATCTTTGAAAACAAATCTAAATAGGAAAGAACTTGTTTTTATATACTGTAATATAATAAAACCGCAACTTGTAGGAGATGCGTACGTTAAATGTCTTAGAATTATTCAGTTTCCTTTAAATACAGCAATTCATGTCTTTCCTGAAGTTTATTATGTTCCTGTCGAATCTTCCGAATTTCAGGTGATAGGTATAGAAATGACAACAAAACTAGGAGAACTAGCTAACATAACGGATAGCACTAAACCTACGATGCTCGTTTTACATTTTAAAAAGAGAAGGCAGATGGTGTTATGATTTAGTTTGCGATGGACCACCTTACAGCATACTACGTGAATCAGTCGGGAGGGCGTCTAGGCAATCTTGGTCCATTCTACAGCGGCAGCCCCTATGTTCAACACGGTGGTGGAATAGGTAGTTTCTTGGGAGGATTATTTAGAATGATAAAACCAATTCTCTTTTCGGGTGCTAAAGCGGTAGGTCGTGAAACTCTTTCGGCAGGAGCAAATATTTTAACCGATATAGCAAGTAGAAAGGAAGGTGATAAGGTAAAAGATATTATTGCTAATAGAGTAAACGAATCAACTCAGAAACTCGTGAATAAAATGAAGGGTAGGGGTAGAAAGAGAAAGAGGGCGTCTCCTAAGATGCGAGATATATTTAGCGATGTAAAGAGGAGAAAGTAGTCAGTCGTGTAAAGATGTTTGCCGTGACAAAGTCAGAGTTCGACCTTTTCGAGAGGAGCCCTATTCAAACATCGGTGGTGGGAAATGTTACTACATTATGCAAAGCCATTACTCCGGTGGAACAGAGCGTTCTCGAATTCGTAATTGCTGCGGACAGCGAACACTATACAGATTTAAACGTACAACTCATGGTGGAGGGAAAATTCGTTAAAAGCGACGGGGCAGATATAGGTGAAGGGGATAAGGTTACAGGAGTAAACAACTTGCTTCATTCGCTTTTCAGTCATCTTAGCGTTTCCTTGAACGGGACATCAATCACCCCTTCGGAGGACTTGTACAATTACAGGTCTTACCTTGAAACATTGTTTGCATACGGTGAGGATGCTTCTAAAACTCATCTGACAAACTGTTTTTGGTATGCCGATAAAGCTATCGAAGGTTTGACAGAACCTAAAGAATTGGCTGCACTCAACGGAACGTTGGGACCTATTGTTAAAAACGACGGTTGGACCGAAAGATACAACAAGTCTAAGAATTCTAAAGTATTAGTCATGATAGGTAAAATACACGGTGATATTTTCAATCTGTCTAAACTTTTACTGCCTGGAGTAAACATGCATATAAGACTTACGAAAGCAAAGAGAGAGTTTTATCTCTTGGGTGAAAACGACAATTCAAAAGTCTTCTTTAAGTTTCTCGATGCAGGTCTGTACGTGAGGAAAATTAAAGCTTCGCCCAGCATTCTACTAGCACACATCAAAACTCTAGAGAAAGGTCATAATGCTCACTATCCTATCACAAGAGTGGATTTGAAAAAATTTACGTTTAGTTCAGGAGCAAGCTCCATTTCTATAGATAATGCATACATTGGTACTCTACCTAAACGTCTTCTCTTCTCCATGGTGAAAAATTCTTCTTTCTCCGGCACAGTGGAGTCCAATCCCTACGAGTTTCGACATTTTGCTTTGAGTTCTTTTGCTTTGTACGTTAATGGACAACAGATTCCATCAGAAGGATTACACATTTCCACAGATCATGAGAAGACTACTACTCTAGCTTACGATACACTATTTAAAGGTTCGGGGATTCATCATAGCAATAGCGGGATGCTAATCACTCACGACATGTATATAAATGGGTATTTCACACTGATGTATGATCTTACACCTGATGTTTCGGCATCGCATGGTCATAGAAGTTTGCCCGGTAGTGGGAACATTAGAATAGAAGCAAAGTTCGATAAGGCTTTAGAACAAGCCATCACTTGTATCCTCTACTCCGAATACGATAACTCTATCGAGATCACTAAAGATAGAAGAGTGATTACAGATTTTTAGAATAATGAATAGTAACCAAATAAACTATGCTTTACGTCACGTAGAAACATTCGGTGGGGTTTACCCTAGCGATATGTTACCATCTGTTGTAACGCATAAGCCTAAGATTTATGTCATTAACTTCGATCCTCATTCTTCGCCTGGTTCTCATTGGGTTGCCGTGCTTTTCAAAAATCAGAATTTTGCCTATTACTTTGATTCTTTTGGCCTACCACCCATCATTCCCGGGATAACAAAATTTATAAAACAAAACTCTATACAATGGCTGTACAACACTCAAAGACTCCAGGGAGCGACAACGGCAGTATGTGGACATTATGCCTGTTTGTTCACATACTTCATGAATAATGGCTGGACGATGCAGGAGTATGTAAACATGTTTACTACGTCTCCAGACATAGAGGTCGTCCGCATCTTCCACAAATTCCTTGGAACTCTCTGTGGAACGAGGAAGGTTGGAGGTCAGAGATGTTTTCCACGACATGTGCATTGTAAGTGTTTATCTAAATGGATTTATTGTTAGCTTAGAAAAGTAGGTTGCGCTCAAGTTAAAACTTTTACTTTCTGATTTCAGAACGAAAATATATAAAACAGCTCGATTTCATCGGACTAGCTCAGTTTCGTTGCAGTGTCTGGAACGAGAGGTCCTCCTAGTTCTATCGTGATGTCTTCATCATCAGAGACTGCTACTACTAGCAAGAGCAAAACCAGCAAATGTAAAAAGGTATGTATATTCATTACTCATATGCTTGTATTGTTTGTTTGTTTATTTGATTGTTTTGTTTTCAGGTTTCATCATCAGGCCCTGTATAAAATTAGATTTCTTACGGGTATTGTTTTATGTGTTTCAGGTTTCGTCATCAGGATCTGTAAAGAAACAGAAGAAGATGATGATCGACAAGGTTGTGAAGGAAGCTGTGTCGGCAACACTCCCAAGAGTTGCTCCTACAGTGCTAGCCCGCAGAACCTACTTCCTCAACAACAGAAAGGACCGATACATCAGTTTTGGATTCTACTCCATTGTGAATTACACTGGATGTGCCGAGATTGGAACTTCTAACGGTGCTTGTGTTATTTTGTCGCCCTACCTCCTCTCTTCGTTCTTGTTACATTTACCTAAAATGTGTGAAAATATGTGTTATTCTAAACCTTATCTGTTTAAAGAAGACTCTTTCAAATTACAGACACATAGAGACTTGAAAGAATGTGTGATGCAATACGATAGTGCTCGTATTGTATTACGTAATGATGACATTACTTACCTCGTTATGAATTCTATCATAATAAATGACATTATGAATAAGTTTGTACTAATGCAAAGCGAAGTGTTTAACTATATAAACAACAAACAAAGTGTTCCTGCAAGTTGTGAAATTCTGTCTTTATTAGACATGGTTACCGATGAAATAAATCATCCAGCTCTATTACTGTGAAGCCATTTGTTTATACACTTTATTTCATAGGAGTGTGACAACCTTATGTTACGGGATAAGGTTGTGACGCTCTGCAATGAAAAACATATTCCTAACCTTTTCCTAGTCATGACATAGTCATTTTCAATTATTTGATAGTAAACACTGTTCACCTAGAAGGAGAAGAAGAAGAAGAAAGAGTTATGTAAGTATAAACTTTTTATTTTTATTTTGTTGTTATTGATAACTAGAGATAGTCTAATAGGGAGAGGTAGGACTTCGGTTCGGGGTCTTACGGGCAAGGGGGCATATTACACTAGCCATAGGGCCTAATGGTAAAAAGGTATAAACGAAGGACGTGTTCTAACCCATGACGTCATGGAGCAAAGGACCTAAGTGTGCGTCGGGGGGGGGGCGGCCGTAGGGATGAACATGGGACTACCATAACCCGTAAGAACGTATCCCAATGATTCCTATGACGTCATGGATCAAAGGACCTAAGTGTGCGTCGGGGAGCGGCCGTAGGGATGAACATGGGAATACCATAACGCGTAAGAACGTATCCACATATTTGAAACATTCCCGTTACGTCATGGAACAAAGGACCTAAGTGGGCGTCGGGGGGCGGCGTCGGTTGGAATAAGGTCCTAACTTTTAAACGGGGCGTCTGGAGGAGACGGGGTTAGCACAGGGTGATAGGGCGTCTCTCACTGTTTCGATTCGTGTATAATAGCGTCACGTTAGTGCAGACGTGACATGGTTCAAGGGCGGCGTCGCGACGCTGGGGGCGGCATCGGTTGGCGGCCATTTTGGAACGGAGCTCCCTTGTTACTACTATCATACTTTCATTTTTGCTCTTTTGTGTGTGTCCAAAATTCGACACCAAAAATGATAATTCATTAGGAGTAATTATTATGTTATTCCAGTCATTGCCGCGTTTGAAAAAATAAACATAAATAAAAATAAAAAATATACACGAACCCACTAAGGATCGAACCCTGACCCCATACGTTCAATTCCGATGTCTTGACCATTACGCTATTGCGAACAGATGAAAATAGCCTACATAATTCTGATGAGATTGTAATATCCAAGCTTGAAAATACGTTAAGCCAAAGTTCGGGAATTTATTCATTATTAATATTAAAAGAATTTGCAACCAAGAATATGGCGGATGTGAGGCATATAGCCTTCTATATATGTTCGTTTTGGAACAAAACTGACTAAATAATAAAGAAAATACATGGTAGACAAGAGGCAGGTGTAAATCTAACCTTAAGGTCCGTTACACACATGGCGTTTTTTTCCGTCGCGGAGAATTTGCCGTCGCCGCCCAAAGACGGTAGTACATTGAAGTGAATTAGAGCTTGCACACGAGGCGGAAAAAAAAAACGATCGGTAAAATTTCCGTCGGCGGCAGTTTTGCAGCCGCCTGGTGCCACAGGAGCTCGACGGATATTTTACCGTCGCTTTGAAGTAGTGGTCACGTCAGCATATGCACATTTACACACACAGCGTTTTTTCTGCCGTCGAAGTTATATGCTCAGTGTGATTTGTGTTGTGTTGGCAGGTTTATCGTATATTCGTTCATCAATTAACATGAGTATTATGAGCAGGGCCCGGATTCTAATGACATGTCATCTTTTTATTGATGCTGCATAGACATTGCCAACTTGGGGATAAATCCTAATCATGGCCTCTAGATTGTAGAAATGCATTTTTATTAGGTCATTTTTTGGCATTTTATGCCATTTTATATTTTTAGGAGATTTATTTCGATTTTAGGTCATTATTTGGTCATTTTCGTGTCATTTGCTTCCTCATTTAGTCATTTTCTTGTATTTACATTGAGTGTATTAACTTCTTTTCGTCGCTAGCGGTGCTGTCTTTGAAATGTTGTTTGTTTAATGCAAGAAGGAAAAGTGTTGTCATGCCTCAGTCGGAAATGAGAATCAAGAAACGCCAAAATTTTGTATTATATCACTATTGTTATTAGCATAATCAACAGAAGGAGAAAGTGTGATGACTCGACCGCTCAGACAATGGTAGGTATAGGGAGCGCGGCGAACCACCGAAACACTGGCAGCACCTTCGTTTGCGATTCAGGTTCTGAATGCGGCACCATGATAGTTTGGCACCTTATGATTAAACTCGCAACCTTTAATTAACCTTTGGTCCTATTTCTATGAAATTTGTGCAGGAATAATCTACACACAACAGTCCTCCTGATGGTTAAAACAGAGCCTTAAAAAAGTAGACATAAATATTTTATTTTTAATTGCATAAATATCACGAATTACACAAAATTCATAGACGGTGAAGCGGAATTTGTCTATGCGACAATTTTCTTCATTTTTGTGTCCCGTAAAAACTTCAAGCGAGAAAGTTTTAGTGAAATATTTGAATTTTATTTTAAATTAAGTACCACCTTTATATCTTGAATGGTTTACGAGTAATTGAGTGGTAATTATTCTGGGCGCTACAGCTGTCTGAATGATTTGGGACGATCGTGAAATGTCGAGAGTGAAGCAAATTTGACTATGCGACTTTTTTTTACCTTTATGTCCAGAAAAAAGATTCAGGCGTATAAGTTTTAGTGAAATACTTGAATCTTATTATAATTCAAGTATCACCTTTATATCTTGAATGGTTTACGGGTAACAGAGTGGTAATTACTCCAGGCGCTAAAACTATCGGAAAGGTACTGAGGTATTAGCAGGCATATTTTCCATAAAATACCAGCAATAACGTAAAAATCCTTCAATAATTTATTCGTGGACTCAATAATCAAACTATATTAATTGACTACTTGTACTCCTACTACAAGATTGACCCGCTGGGGAAAAGGAATGAATCAAGCTTTTTCCTAACTTCGTAAATCTGCACTACTTTTATTTAGACATTTGTTGGATTATTTATTATATTTTATTTTCATTTATGCTAGTAATTTTTATGTCTAATTATCATGGAAAATGCCTTATTAGTTTAATATCTTATTAAGCTTTTTTTGCATAATATAATTTAACAACATAAAACGTACATCATTACAAGGGGCGGCGAATTGCTGAGGGTTTAAGATCATATAGCGGGTTATAATTAAGGGAAGAGAATGGTACTTTTTAACAAAACAAAAAAACCGGGAAAATGCTTTGAAATATTGTGTGATATGTGTAGAATGCATTGCAAAACAATTTTTGTATATGTGTGTCCTTATCGGAAGTTGAGACCCGAATTTTAAAGATCTGCGCCCTCTTTTTGTAGTGCGGCTTATTAAATTTTTCCTGCCCTGCATTTCACAAACCATCCCTTGTCTTTTTATAATATTATCTCTGTCACATAATTTGTATACAGATCTACACTTTTAACCGTGTTTCACCTACATAACTAGCCAGGAGAAAATTAATATTAATATAAATAATATTACTATTAATTCAATATTAATACAAATTAATACTCTCTAATATTCTACACAAAGTAATATTAATAGAATATTAATACAAATTAATACTCTGTAATATTCTACACAATGTAATATTAATATTAATTTATAAAAAATATCCCTTAGCTGTTGTCTACCGTAATTATATGGTGTTATTTCTATACAAATATACATTCCTTAACAAATTTTCTTCAAATTATACTATCATACTCTGTACCCTATTTTCTAGACAACAAAATACATGAAATCATCCCTTAGCTGTATTATGCCTATATTATACAATTGTGCATTACTTGTGAACATCTTTGATTTTTGGAAAGACGTGGAACGAAATGTTACGGTCAAGCTTCTTGCAATCTGAGAAATTACTGTTACTTACAGCCACAGCACATCTCTGGCCCTGCATAACGGTTCGGTTATTTATATTTATTTATGGAGATGAGATCTTCCAAGACGTGTAAAGCAGTCAAAAGTATTTAACAACTGATTTTAGATAAGGTGAGTCATTTTGAAAAAGATTAATGTATTATTTTGTTTAAGAGCGTTTGAAATTTTTCCTATACCGCCCGTAGTAATCTCGCTTCCGCGAATCTCAAACGGAGTAACTGCTACCTAGCGGCGGAACCAGTGAACTACCTCAGTCATCACACTTTCTCCTCTATTCATTATATTATTAGACTGACTTGGCACCTGCTTGAATTTGAGATTGCTAACTGCTGTTTACCCTCAATAATCCGGCAGACCACAAAAGGAAATGCCGAATTTTTACTCACCAGTGCCTCAGTTTCCGTGAGAAATGAACATTCACAACATTACACTTATTTACAGTTTTTACAATTATGTACAAACTAGTCTATAACTTTGTGTGTACAATAATACTTTTTTATAAACAAAATATCAGTTGTTAGGTCATTTTTTATAGTTATTAAGTAATTTTCTTGAAAACTTAGGGTCATTTTATAGGTCTTTTTCCAAACAATTTTAGGTCATCAGAATCCGGGCCCTGATTATGAGTAGTACGAGTATTATTGATAATGAAATTCTCATTTCATTAATCGAAGCGAGACCTGTTTTATGGGATAAAACCCTCGACATTTACAATTTACAAAAACCTAGCTCAAGTTACAAATACGAACACATTTTTTAGGTACTATTTCCAACAGCAGTTTAACCCGCTTATGTCTTGCAGGAAGAAGCTGTTTTGCCGACACAGCATTCTGCATGTTTATTATTATAACCTGTGTTACTCAAAATAAGATAAAGGGACGGCATTCATACGTCTTTCAACAGTGGTGTTATTTCAACGACACTTCCTCTGCAATGTTATTACATCTCAGCAATATAGCATGCAGCTGTTAAGTATTTTTATTATTGCTCTTGATGTTATGACAGACCGCCTGTATGGTCTAGTGGTTCCTGACTACGGACCCGCAAGTCTGGGTTCGATCCCCGGTACCTCCTCGGATTCTTGAGGTAGGGCGATCTGGAACGGGGTGCATTCAGCCTCTTGACACCAACCGAGGGGCTAATTCATAAAGAAGTAGCGACTCCTGTTCAGTAAGCCATCAATAACTGCCGTAGGAGTCGGCATGCTGACCACATGCCCCAATCCTGCGATCTGGCTATTCAAAATGTGACATTTCATTGTTGCGCTCATATTGTTGGTAAATAATAATAAATAAAATAATATTTGGAAGAAAGCAGATCGTTCGTTGAAAATGTCACTGTTCGAAATAGTACCCACTGGTGTTTAGAATTGTATCTACATCTTCGAACGTTATTCTGGAAAGATTGATTGCCCTGACAAATTTTACAGCTGTTTGACTTTCATATTTTTGTGAATGGTCGACTACATTGCCAACTTTGTGATTACAATGCAATTGAATTTTTCTTATGTTTATTGTGTTCATAAAATAAGAATATTTGTTAAGTGTTCGAAAATGTACCACCTTATCCTATATCGAGGTTTGACTGAAGTATATATGTTTCTCAGAATTAAATTAACGGATATCATTTCACGACGGAATATCAATAACGCTAGAAGCCGCTTCCTGTTCATTTCAAACTACACTGCAATCAACAATCTGAACAACACAGTTAAACTGATGTGAATTGATCTGAAGTTGAAACTATACTGCATAAACCAGCATGATCGGAAATTTTTCCGCCCCGTGTGTAAACGTTTCATTTCTTTAGGCGGCGACGGTAAATTCTCCGCGACGGAAAAAAAACGCCATGTGTGTAACCGGCCTAAGTCTTCCTGTACATGCGCATATGCTCGTTCGTGATACTTTATCAAATACCGCCCGACGTTTTTTATTTGAACGACTGTACATGTGGAATTTGTAGTGGACAGAATGAGGTCAATGCAGGTTTTCTCGGGGTGCTCTTGTTTTTCTTTATATATATAATTCCGCCCCTATTCTATTCTTGCTCTATTCATCATTTGGTTGTAATGAAAGAATTAAAATACAGGAAATGGTTGTCTACCAGTAGTTATAGACGGCGTTTGAATCAAAATGGGGACACCTTGTTTCCAATCACAAGATGGCGGTACTTCCGGTTCCTGTCACTAGATGGCGGCCATGACGTCACAAGGATGGCGACTACGACGTAACAAGGGGCGGTGCTATAACATCACAAGGTGGGATATAAAAAAGGCGGTCGTTCTTTTCAAAATGGCAGCCGTTCAATTTTGAATTTAGTCGTTAACTATTGTGGTCGGCCATTTTATAAATGCGCTTTTAACGAGCTCTTAGGTATATCCTTAAACTAACAACCTCTATTTTGAATCTGGCGGGTAAGTATATGAGATCGACCATTTAAAAATGGCATCCGTTCTTTGGCATCCAATTTTAAATGCCTTATGGCGGGAAGTATGACAATAAAGAGGTGCTGTATTTGAAAATTGTATTTTTTTATTTGATGGGTAACTACATGAGGTAATGGCATAGAAATATTTGAAGTCATATGTCACATTAGCTGAAATTTTCTGCAAATTATTAGACTTACCAGTTCCTTTTCCCGTCAACTTTCTTTTACTTTCAATTGCAATTCACCATCGGTAACATCTTTAGATGAATGTTTATCACCCACTGCACTTCTGTCTTTGACAACCGAAGCAAAAGTGTGTTCGTCCCCTCCTTTGGGTTAGCCAATTCACTTTTACTACGCGACACTCGTCATAACTTCACCACAGTTTTTATCCTTGTTTAGCACTAGGGCTATATGGGTATTTCCTGTTCCTTTAACCTTTTTCCATTATTTGTTTGTTGAGCCTGCTCATCAACTCCAATTCACGACTCCACAGACACCCATCTTTCTTACATCCATCATCAGACACAATATTTACATTTTCCTTGTTATGCGTATTAGGCGCGAATAATTCCTCAAAATAAACTTTCACAGTTTCACCAACGTCTGGTGCAACAATTTTTGAGACTAGAATGTCGATTAGTACCTTTTTACTAAGCTTGTTCAATTCGTTGCTTAAGAGCTCGCTCCTAGTGCGTCCGCTCCAGTCAGTCATCTTGATAATACTATGATACAAGGATAATACTTGATATGTCACAATCTCTCCAGTCGTGGGAATATCCGCTATGGGGGGAAAAACAATGTGCAGTAACTGAAATGTAGAGAATATTCTGGTAGCCATCCGACCACATATCTGTGGTGACGAAACACCTATTTTCTGTAACTGCATTATTCACCTTGTGAACTATTTTCAATCTCAGCTTATCTGCCATGCCACGAACTGCTTTGGAAACAGCTATTGGGCTAGGTACGATGTCAATATCTATTTCCCCAGCTGTAATACTTATTATTAGGGTTCGGATGTTTATGACCTAAAAAAGTGGACAATATGACTGCAAATATGGCCTTAAAATGATTAAATATGACCCAAAAAACCTAAATATGCATTTCCTGAAAATAAACGTTCCAATTTAAAATGTTTAATGGCAATAAATTATTACATTACATTAATTCAATCAGGTAATCACTTTTTAACAAATTTACAGTTTTACTTGTAAAAAAATTCTAATCTGTTAAAGTTTTCAGATACCACTGCAAATGTGAACTGAAAATATTTTAAAACATATCTATTGGAAGCTGTTAACAACCAGGAGGAAGAGGTAATTGTGCCATTACTTGGTATTGTTACATTTCAATCAGTAAAACCAAAACATTATGAAAAAAAAAATTAAGTCCACAATTTTACGCACATACTGCATAATAGAGCTCTTTTACCGAATTTATAGCTGAAATATGTTAAATTACAAATATGACCGAATTATGACCAAGACCAAGAAAATAATCAAAATTTGACTTTATATGCGAAATAAGAACGGTCCGAATAGGATAACAAATGTGCAATTCACGTTTAATTTGTGTTTGCGGCGAGAATGTAGGTCAGGATAAAATTTTGGCATGTCATAAACATCCGAACCCTACATATTATTTTATGGCTAAAGGGCAGGAAGCATTCTCCAGCCACAAATGAAAATGAGAGATAAATCTGAGCACGCAATAGTGCTTCTGCTTCATTAACTTTACCTCTGTAAGTTTTTATATATTTTATATATATATATATATATATATATATATATATATATTGAGCGGGATACATGTCTCTGATATAGCCTGCAATTACTGTTGTCATGTCGTAATAATCCTGTACTGCTTGATACATACGAATCTGATGGTGCCAATGCGAAAAGGATTGCTGAGTGCAGGTGTTTTGCTTCAACATGATGATGACCGTGCTTGTGCAACCATGAAAACCTTTGACAACATATGCTTCAAGTGGCTCCAACATCTGCCATACTATCAGATTTCCACATCTTTGGTCCATTAAAGGAGTGCCTTGGAGGGCAGAAGTTCAAGTCTGATGAAGACGTCCAATCGGCGGTCCAAGAGTGGCTACAGCATCAAAAAACAAACAAAAAACAAAAAAAAAAAACTTTCTCACGTGGTATCAAAGCAATTTCTAACCGATGACCTAAGTGCATTGAACTGGGAGGGGACTATGTAGAAAAATGATGTACAAGCAAACATTCTTTCTGCAGTAAAATAGTGGGAAAAATTAATTTCGGTTTTCATTTAATTCTCCCTCGTATTTATCACCATACCACACTTTTTACATTTTGCATATCATATAGGTTCTTTACTTTCAGCCTCCACAACGACAAAACATTACTCCAACCTGGACTTGGAATCCTTCGTCGCACATTTATTTGCGTGCTGCCTTTCTATCAATAGGTATAGGCCAAACCAGAAGCATACCGTTGTACCAATTCCACCCTTCCTGGGCACAAGCTACCCTCCTGCTGCGTGCTCTCCATAGCATTCACTGTCCTAACACGCGAAAAGAGACTTGCAAATTTATTTGAGTTTGAGAGCGTATTGGGTTAAATGAAGTGGCAAATTCTAATTTAGAAATGATTCGTTGTAGAAAAGTACATACTACAATTCTCGTTGAGCTAGGCCTATTATTAAATTATAACAAAACGCAGTCAATTCTTTTTAGTCTTAATAACCATGAGAGTGTTAGTATCAATTTATTAGGAATTCTTCTTGACCCTAAACTAAATTGGAGCGCGCACACAGAAAAGATCTGCAATAGACTGTCAAGAGTTTTATTGCTACTACGAAATTTAAAGAAACATATACCGAGAGACTATATACGAATGACCTATTTTGCATTTTTTAACAGCATAATCAGTTATGGAATTTTAATCTGGGGTTGTGGTCATGAATTGTATAGGATTCTACTGATTCAAAAGAAAGCTATTAGAATTATAACCTCTTCTAATCACAGAGCTCATTGTAAGCCTTTATTTGTCAGCGAAAAAATTCTTACAGTGTTTAACTTATTCATATTCAAGTGTCTGGAACATGTGAAAGGTAACTTAAGTAACACTCCCTTAAGATGTGACAAGCACAATCACTTTACCAGAAACATGAATTTACTAGATTTACCACGTGTAAGGCTCTCTAAGGGTGGCGTGCACCAAACTCATGCCATTTACTCTTTTAGTAAGCCTTACTTCTTTAGTTCTAACTACTTTAGTAAGCTACTCTTTTAGTAACCGTACTCTTTTAGTAAGGATGGCGTGCACCAACCAGGAGTAAACTAAACTCGGCGGCTTTCAACATAGAGGAATGTACTAAAGAAGTAAAAATTTTATTTACTCCCAGAGTAAATGAACTTACTCCACAAGTGGTGGAGAGCACCAACACGGAGTACGTTACTAACGTAGTAAGTTGTGGAGTAAATAAGGCCAATATTTACTCCTACTCAGGGGGTGGAGTAAGTTGTGGAGTAAGTGTGTTCTGTGGCATTTGCGTGAGTTATGAGTTACATATCACATTAAATGGATTACATAGTTCAAACTGAGGATAAGTTATTGAGATGAAGAAGGTTGTATACCAAAAATGAGAGTTGTGGCAGGTGATTTAATAAATATTAAGCGAACCATACCTAGTAGGGCATTTAATAACAGAAAACACTTCCCCCTGCTACTTAACCATAGAATTACTGAACAATAGGTGATTCTCATTGTTAAACGATTTAATGTAATTATTGTAAATTAATTTTATTACATTACACTTCTATAGCTTAACATAAAGCACAACATTGCGAATTTATTTATTTATTTATTTATTTATTTAATAATAACGAACATTACAGGTATAAAACCCAATTACAATGTCCATGCCAAAAATACAATGCATACATACAAAATAATTAAAACATAAGATACAAAAGATAAGAATACACAAAAGATAAAAGTAAAAAGTACACAAAAAAAAACTTTACAAGCAGAAAAAGAAATTCCTAGCTACTTCTGGGTTCCAGCAGTTGCCAGGTTATAATCACAGTACATAATGCCTTTGAAAATTAAAATAAGAAAGAAAGAAAGAAAGAAAGAGTGAGGAGAATGTTTGGCATGATACATTAAACCAATACACTAACTACAGTTGATTGTAACTACGTTTAGTGATTTTAATTCAGTATTAAATCAACTTCAACTAAAGCTTTTTTGAATTCATTTTCGGACATGCTAAGTATATCAAAATTTAAAAAGTGAATTTTATTATACAAAGTGGTTACTTTATTTAAAGGTGAATTTTTATGAATATCAGTATTTACCCTGGGGGTAAAAAATAGCTTTCTGTGTCTACTTAGTTTACATGGCACGTAAAAATAAATCTTCTTAACAATATTATTATCATCAATTTTTGAATGCAATAATTTGTGAAGAAATATTAAACCTTGACTATTTCTTCTAAATTTTAAACTTTTAATATCATATAGTTCAAAAAGCGTTTGGTAATTCAAATATGTTGGATAATGGCCAGTACTTCTGAATATCAAAAATTTGTAAAACTTCGATTGTATTTTTTCTATTGAATCAGAAAGTTTAATAGTCATTGGATTCCATATGACTGTACCATATTCGAGGTTTTGTCTGACCAATGAATTATAAAGTCTGATTAATGTATTTTCGCTAAATGTGCATGAATTCCTTATAATAAAACCTAGATTTCTTAACGCTTTTAAAACTATTGTTTCAATGTGGCTGTTAAACCTGAGATCCTTGGTAAATGTTATCCCTAAATCTCTAGTTTCCATTACTTCATCAAGTTTAACATTATTTATATTATAGGCGTATGATATAGTCTTTTTACATCTATTGAATGTCATTTTAACACATTTCTTAATGTTAAATGGAAGTTTATATTTATTACTCCATGTATATAATTTATTTAAGTCGTTTTGGAGTTGAAAACAATCTGAAACTGAAGCAATAGATTTATATATTTTAATGTCATCAGCAAATAATAAAATATTGGAGTTGTTCACCACGTTCGGTAAATCATTTATGAAACATAGAAACAATAAAGGGCCTAAGTTTGATCCTTGAGGAATTCCAGAATTGACCACAAACTGATCAGATAAGTGATTTTGATAACTCACTACCTGTGTTCTATTTCTTAAGTATGAGCACATAATTTTCATAAAGTGAGTGGAAAAAGAAAGTTGAGCTAATTTGTTAAGTAAGAAGTCATGATCAACTTTATCAAATGCCTTTTGAAAATCTGTATATATTACGTCAACCTGTTTATGTTGGTCTAATTCCAATGATACGTATTCAGTGAAGTTCCATAAGTTTGTAACAGTTGATCTTTTTGGCATGAAGCCATGTTGAAGTGGAGAAATCGCTAACTTAATATGATTGAAAATGTGTGTGTAAAAAATACTTTCCAGAATTTTAGCTGGTGTAGATAGAATAGCAATGGGTCTATAATTTTGTACCATTTTCGAACTCCCCGATTTATGTATGGGGACTATTTTTGTCATTTTCCAAACATCCGGAAAAACGCCTTGTTTAATTATTTGGTTAAAAATTATAGTTAATGGATACACTAAGTGTTCACCACATCCTTTGAAAATATATGTTGGTATTTTATCTGGTCCAGCAGAACGTTTAGATTTTAATTTTTTAATTGCTAATTCAACTTCTTTTGACTCTATTACAGATATGTTGAAGGAGTCTAGTATGTTTATACTGTTATCGGTTTCATAATCGTATTTTGATTGATCCCTTGTATAAACAGATTTAAAATAATTAGCGTAGCCATTAGCAATTTCATGTGGAGTTTTTAATATTTGCCCATTATATTCCATCTCCGTTTGAGACTTGAGTTGTTTCCGTTTGCTTTTAATAAAATTCCAAAAGTTATTTACATCGTGCATTAAATTTTTTTCAATTTCTTGAAGGTGACTTATGTAGGCTGTTTTAATTTGTTTCTTCAAACTTGCTCTAATGTTTTTGAATACTGACATATTATATTCTGATAAATGTTTATTTTTACGATATTTTTCTTTAAGTTTAATATTTCCTATGATCTCTTTTGTGAACCATACTGGATACCTGTGTCGACATTGTCTTCTTTTCGGTACACATTCATCTAGTATTGAGTAAATTGTGTCATAAAAAGTAGTTACAGAAGAATTAACATCTTTATAATCAGTTAAATTGTTCCATGTACAGTCTCTTATAAGATTATAAAGTTTATTAAAGTCGGCTTTGCAAAAATTGTAACTACACTTACCTACGATGTTCTTTTTTACTTCTTTCTGTATTTTATATGTTATATTTAAAGCAGGGTGGTATAGGTCTATAGGTACCAGAGAATTACTTTCTTCCTCTACTTTGAGTTCTGAGATATTTGTCAAAACTAAGTCCAGTGTTCTATTACTGTTATTTCTCACAGTGTTAATGGATTGCATATTTAAAAACTGCCAGATTATAATAATAATTATAAGAGCTAAAAGTTCAATAGTTGCACCCGCAGTGTTAATGAATAATATGTCCTTTTTTTCTAACCCAGGTGTAAAAATGTCCAAACAGGCCACATCGGAAGAAAATTTGACTGACTCTGGGATTAGCGTACATTGAGAAGGGGACACATTGTAAAACCATTCCTTAAAGACTCCCCAAATCTCGAATGGTGGAGTGAGACGAGACTTTCATGTTTGGGAATAAACTATAACAGATGCTGCAGGTCTATAGTATGCTGCTAACTATTTAATTAACCCTGTGGACAGGAAAGTGAGAAGCATTATAAACTATATAGAAAAAAATGCCAACATGAGTGCCGAAAGAAAATTTTAAGGAGGGGCCAGGAGGTTGAAGCTGCACAGGATCTAGAGAAGTAGTCACTGAAATTATTTTTAAACACACAACCATCTACATAATTATTATTGGAGTTCATAGCTTCCGAAATATTGTACCGCCATTTTTTTTTTAAATATTACATTTCTCAGTTGTAATATTATTATTTTTACAAGGTAATATTTTTTAAGTAAATGTTCTGTGCATTTGAAAAAGGACAGAAACATAATGCCCCTTATTAGTTTTGTTATCCTTTTTATCCCCCCTTTTTCATGATTTTGTGTAATACTTCTTATTAATATTGTTAAACAGTCAATAAGTATTAATAATTCATTATAGTGAGATTTATGATAACAACTATAGAATAATTGATTTATCGTTTTTGGGGAAAAATATGTAACTTTAGGAAGTATAAATATTTTAATATATTTTAGAACTTTATTATTATTATGAGATAAATAATTATAATATTGACAATATTGACAGTGAATCAATTATGAAAATCAACTGGAAATTCCAATTGTTTGCATTATAATACAGAAATAGTTTACACAAAAATTGTAATCACAGTACCCATACGTAGGCTACTAAACTGAAAATACTCAATTGAAAAAATTAAAATTAGTAATGAATAAAACATTACTATTAGACCTATTTTAAAACATGAAGATTGTCATTAGTAATATTTGGAACAACCCAAATTCATATTAATTGTTTCAGCGAACCTTTCCTTTTCATTATCTGGCACTTGAATAATACTGGCAATTAAAATGCACGTGTCCTGCTGCGCTGCACTAACGTTTCTGCTCTGTTCTGCGCAGAATTCGACTACTTCTTTAGTAAAAATCGCTTACTACTTTAGTAACAACTAAAGAAGTAACTATCAATTGAGCTCTCCAACACCAACTAAAAGAGTAAGTTACTAAAAGAGTAGCACTAAAGTAGTAAATTTAGGAAGGGAACCTTACGTAACAAAAACCGGTTTGTCTGTCTCACTCTAGCACATACATTAGTATGACTTAAGAGTGAGACAGATGTACTGGTTCTTGTATACTCCAGGTCTCCGTCTTAAATTTACTACTTTAGTAAGATTTACTCCTGGATGGTGCACGCCACCCTAAAACTCAAGAATCTTACTCATATGTTGGCCTGAGAATGTTCAATAAGCTACCTCCTGAAGCTCATCTGGTTAACTTTAAACGATTTAAACTCATTCTGTACAACTGGCTAGCAGTTAATCCTTCCTATAATTTAGATGAATTTTTCAACCTCCCTTCCATCGACATATGTTTTTAACACATTTTTTCTGATTGCTGTACTGTTCTGTTGAAGTTGCATTGTATTTGGTATTGTGTATTGTGTACTGTTTTAATTTTTGACGTCAACTACACAAGTCCTACTTGTAATTTGTTGATAATAAATAAATTCTTAATTCTAATTCTTAATTCTAGCATAGCAACTAGCAACGTACAAGAGAAGAAGCAACAGTGTTTTTAAACCCATCTAACACCCGGCTGCCTGCAAGGACAATATATAGCAGAGAGTTGTAACTCAGTATTTTAGTGAATGTTTTTTAATACAATGACGAACCTACCTTTCAGGTTAATACTATGACTGAGCACACATGAATATAAAGCTATATATATTTTAGCTATTACAACTTACATAAGTTGACACTACCATATCTAACACATTTTAAGACAAGTTATTTTACATTATGTACATTAATGCTTATCATTTTTAATTTTTTAACTCTTTAAACTCACTGACAAAATTACACCAGAGAATTATATTTTTATACTTTGTAATTACACTTAATAAACGTACATGTAACTGATATTGGTAGTATACATTTCTCCTGGAACATCTTTTAAAGATAAATGAAATTGAGGGTATAAGGTGGCACTAAAAATATCTATTACGCACCCTCATTGGAAATCATGAAGTTCTTGAATACTGTGAATATTGAGTTAGAAAAGGAAAAAAATACATATCTGCTTAATAATTTGAGCTGGTACCGTCACAAACAGTGACGCACAACCCACACCCATCTCCCTGAGTTTTTAGTCTAGTAACCTTGTTACGAACAACTCCTAATACAAGAATTCCAATGAAGTTAAAAGAAAGCGCAGTAAAGGTGGCGCCCTGAATTATAAATATTCCCTTACGAGCGATAGTGAAGAAGCTTATAAGTCACCCGGTACTCGGGGTTGGCTGAAGTTCAATGGCATGTGAGTAATAGTGTGTTAAGGAGGGGTCAATGTATCAAAACAAATAGGTTACGCGAGCAGTCGATGGAACACATAAGAACTCGGATTCGCAATTTGAAAAGTTAGAGAGAAGATTCTAATTCTTTGAAAGTGCAAAAGTGTACAACTGGTATTCTTGTATAAGCAAAGAAGTCCTTCACATATACTTCTTCTGGAGATCAATTATTTGGACTTTCACTGAGAATTGTGTGAAGCTGTGAAGGTTACTAGTGGGTATGTTTGCTATTACTGTACGTAGTATTAGCAGACTGTCATTGTTATTAACTTATTAGACTTGCTGCTAGTGTCTGACCTCCAAGGCCTACACATACTTCATTCATTTCATATATTACTTACGTGTGTGTCATGTCCATATTATTCTCACAAGTAAAGATAAAAACATTACACGGCGTACTTTTATAAATAATTGCCATTTTTACCGAGATTTATTGTTTGGGCCGAGCGACCTGACTAGCGTCCTGCCTCTGCTGTAGTCAGGCTCATAGTAGTTATTGTAATTATTATTTTGTCGACGGTTTTAATATGTATTGGATGAGCGACTTGACTAGCATCTTGTCTCCGTTGAGGCCACTATCATAGTAGCGTTTCGTACTGGAAACAGTCACTTGAATTTCTATTCCCTTCTTATTATAGGCTGTTTTTCATGATATAACCAAATCTAATTGGATAATTTTAATTGGCGCTTTATTTTAAATCAAAATTTCCATTTAATAATATTAAATGTCTCCTTTGAATTTACGTTCAAGTAATTAAAATTGTAATCCCTGATTATATGAAACAATAATAGTTTCCCTTTTTAATAGAATTGAGCCATCCGTGATATGTTCCTGATGTTGCTTATGCTTTTAGAGCAGCTGCTAGCCTCTACCTTATATGGATTTTAAAGGCTTGGATGGTGATGCCCAAGTACTTAGTCTGCCCCCTTTTCTAAAGACTATGAACTCTGTCTTTCCTTCATTTATTGACACTCCTCTGCTCACTCTATTATGAAGTCCATTGCCTTCTGCAGTTCACCTTGGTTTTCTGAGGCAAGGGCCATATCGTCTGCATAAATGTAGTTGCTCGTGTCCTCTACGCCTTCCATAACTTTGGTGAATACATCACTCATGATGTCAGACAATATTGGATTTAGAGTATCACCCTGCAGCACTCCGACCGTTTGATTGATTTTGTTAGCCCATCGCACATCTGTACTTGATTTTCTGCCAGGATTAATCTTGTCATTTCTGATTGCACTTCCAGGTAGGCCTACTCATGTCTTTCGAAAAGCGCTTTCTATTCACTGTATCAAATGCACTGCTAAAATCAAAGAAAACTTTCTCCTAGTTCTCCATGAGGAAGTTTACAACAGCCATCAAAGTAGATCTAACACGTCAAAAACTGTATTGTTCTCCCGGCAAGAACAGTTCCACCAAGGCAAACATCCATTGTATTAAGTCTTGTTAGCAGTTAAAGGGCACTGATTGTAAAACTATTCCTTGTAAGATACTGGTTGGCTCGCATCGCTCTTGCCCTAGCACAGCAATTTGATGGCTAATTTGCAACATTTGTCTGGGATATAACATCATTTGACACACTTGTTAAGTTCTTTTCAGATGTTCTTCAAGACGGGACAATGACAGCTTCAAGTGCTCACTGCACATCCCATTTAATCCCAGTACCCTTGTGCCTTTCCTGCAGATATCGCCTTCCTTACTTCAAATGCCGGGGTGCACAGGCAAAGAGAGTTAAGTCCACTTACTTGTTTCTGAGAATTAGAGTGACTTAACACACTATACCAGCCCAACATAGCTTTAGAGATGGATAAACCCATGAGGCACACATCCATAACTACCGTACAATTTTGATTATGACTTACTGGATTTAACACAGATGTAGAGAACATTTTTATCTATAACTCTATGGACATATCTCCATTTTTTAGGATGGTGGACTTAACTCTCTTTGCCCGTGCACCCGCGAATTATGTAAGCACATATCATTCTCCACATTGCCATTTGTCCTGAATGAAAGTGAGGGCTTCCTTCATGTGCTTCTTTCATGTTTCCATCGGAATATCAATTATTTCAATTATTTGTAGTTCCATTTTGTGACAAGTTTAGATATTTAGATAATAAATAATTTCTGATAAATTATGTTTTTATTCGTGGAGGAATATGTTAAGCAATGATAAGGATTACTATTAATTATTTTTAGAAAGAATGACGGAGGATCGACTTCCACGGCAAATTATGGAATGAGCACCACCAGAAATAAGGAAAAGAGGTTGTCCAGCAAAGACATGGATAGAAGGAGTACAGAAAGCAATGATTTCAAGACACATCGAGCCAGAGCAGTGGAAAGACAAAGAAGAGTGGCATTTGGTTTCCGGAAGACAGCGTCAGCAGTCATGAATACCGGATTAAGAAGAAGAAACAAGGTGTTTCAGAGTAGGGTGAAAAACATGATCTTGATCTTAAGGCCTACATTACATTTTATGTCAGTAGGAGTAGACCAGAATACATAAATTTGTTATGTAATTAAATATGTCTGAGTTTGTGCTCATTGGTATGTGGATATGTATGAATGAGAATAAATTAACACAAACTTGAAATGACAATTTGATGTGTCCGAAATCAACTGTAAACTGTAATTGTGCATGTAATTGATAAAATGGACGAAATAAATCATTATCACCACTGTCATCATAACTATCGTCACCATCGTGGTGGTCATCACCAAATTATTATCATCATCATCATATTATTATTATTATTATTATATTTATAATTACTTTCAATCCACCACATGTAAGGTTCACATAAGTGTTAATGTTATAAAAACTAATAATATAAACATCTATGTGCAAATGACCAAGCAGTATAGAGATTCTTGATGTAGTCATTTCTTCCAAATGATTAGAAGAAAAAAATAAAACATAGGACCTAGATTGACCAACTCCTGATACCAGTGGATGAAACTAAAATGTCAACATGAAAGTAATTGATAACTTTTGCCGTATATAGGAATTCCAAATGGATTTCACATTGTGACAGTAAAGTATTTAATCTTACATACAACCTCATTTTAAGCCACATGCAATGCATATAAATGGTAGGATATTTTATTTGGTACTTTATCTTATTTATTAAATACTACATGTTGATGAATAAAGGTATTATAAAGGTTTCGGGGGGAAATAGATACCTCTGCACTGAACCCTGCAGCTTGGTGCTGAGCTTGAATGTAAAAACAATGTTAATTTCAGCTGCGTTTGTGCATACTGGTTACAGGCCAACGATACATGTAATGAAATTAAGATTTATAGCAATGGAATGTTACATCAGTGATCAGAGTTACTGCCAAACTATGAAATGGATTTTCACTCTAATCTAATGCACACCTCAATTTTGAATGCTACAAATGGACAAAAAAAGGTATGCATTTAATTCGAGTAAAAACAGTATTAATTTTTCGGAATTTAATGTTTTCAAGTTTGACCAACTCTACAAATTTTCTTTATTAAAATATTTTCACAAACATCGTGCAAAATACACATCCGGTGATCATGCATACAGCACTAGAAGAAATAATAATCTACCTCTATCAGAACCCAAATGTCTCACATCAGCAGGATTAAACCATAGCATTAATTTTGGTACCTGCTTCTATAACTCTATGATTAGTAGATACCCCGATCTCGCAGTTCACGCCAATTTTAAATTTAATAAGTAAGTTATGTAAAACATTTTTTGTAATTTTATTAGCTTTAAGTCATTTATTTTTATTATTATTTATTGTATGTATTTGTGTTTAATATTTTTTGTCTCCTTTTTATAAATTTGTCTTTTTTTTCCTAGCTCTGTTTAACATTTTTCACTTTTTTTTTATAAGTGTGTCATTCTTTCTTACTTTGTTTTTTGTTTCTCCTCTTTCTCCACTCTGATGTTATGAAACTACACCCGAGCACGAGCAGTTTGCTCATTCGGGTGTATTTCTAAATAAATATTTGGTTCTTTTCTTTCTTTTTCTTTTCTTAAAAAGTATTGTACTTTAATTTTGAAATTTGTAAATGTTTGTTTGTTTATTTGTGTATTTTTGTATTTGTATTTGTATTTGATTTGAATAACAATAGGCAATAAGCAATTGAAACTGTATTGCAAATGTAAGCAACCTGTACTTAAAATAAACTCAAAATCTAAAAAATAAACAATAATATTTTCCTTCCATCTTATGGTCAGTAGCCATGATAACTTGGTTGCACAATGACATGAATTCCAAAAGAAAGATAAACTCATTCATTACTGTATATTATATCACGGTGAACTTAGCACTGGTAGATACCAGAATTAAGAAACAGCTCACAGAGTATCACTGGAAGTGGATATTAATTTATTATACCATTAAACCATATCCATGCCAACTGAAGCTGGAGTTGTATGGAAATAAAACAAAAAGCCTTTTCTATCAATAAGAACAATATAATAAGAGTAATAAGGACAGTCCTTGTGTTGATGGAGTACACCTTGATGCAGTCTGTTGAGGCACTGCACTACCAAAAGCAAGTTTGTGAGTCCCTAATAAGTTATTGAGATTTTTCAATTAGACTAATTCTTTTGGCCCTGCAGTCAACTCTGCTTGTAACTGAAATAAGTAGGTCTACCAGGAGGAATCATGGGGTAAAGATGGTCAGTGTGTACGGTTGACCACCTTCATGTGCTGGGAGCTTCACTTCATGTGAGTTGATAACAGTAATTAGGGTGGATCGAAAAAATCAACAATTTTTCCCGAATGTTGCCTCCTGTAATAAGAAGAAAAACAATGTAAAAATTTGAAAATAGGTCGACATCTTCTGATCGTGCATTGCACTTAGAAGTTTACAAAACTTGACGAAATTGAACATTTTTGTAATTTAAAATATTCCTTAAGTTCTACGAATGACACGCTATGGTTTATTATGATCAATAAAGATAAAGGTAAATAAATTAGAATGTCATTAATATTTTAACGTTTTCCATTCGTGCAATGTGTTCGAAAAACGGGAATTTAAAGAAAAATTTGCAAATTTCATCATACAGATCTTCGCTAGTTTTTACAGATCAAAACAACCCAGAACTCAAGGCAACGAGGTGGTAACACTCAAGTCCCACCCATACTCTACCCAATCAACCATCCTAAGTAAGCATGTGTTATTTACATTGCTTATTTTAAATATTAAAAAAAAAAAGACTAGGATTCAAAGGTTCAGTGTTAATTATGAATCTTTTCACAGATTTAAAGTGTGACTTTTGGAAGAAACTAGGCACAGGCGATATTTGTAACAGCCTACATAATGATGTAGCTATCTCTAGCTTACGTCCACATACTTTAGTTGAGGCCTCGGTAATAAGTTTGACACATCTCTTGACTGCCTGAGTGCAACAGAAACTTTTTGATGTCCCTGATGGGCTAGTGTCAGAATTGATGAGTGATTGAATATCATCATCACATGCTACCCGTAGCATTAGGGGAGGATACAACAGGCAAGTAATCCAGTCAGTAATATCAGTGCAATCGGTAGCTTCAAAGTTTGTCTTAGGTTACACAAAATTTCTAATATGTTTCCCTTTAGAGACGAATTGTCTTGCTATATAAATTCTCCTATATTCAAGCTCTCGAATGTGCATTTTCATCAATTAGCATAGCCAACAGTAAATTTTCCGACAATGAAAATAATGCCAGACTAACAACTTGAAGTTAGCTGTCTGATAAATATCGTGGTGTTTGAATTGCTAGAAAAACATGTTTACAGTCGCCAGTAAAATATTTTTTTATTTTTATTTTTTTTATCTCGAACCAGTCACTTAAGGTTTTAAAAAAGAAAAAATCTTATTGTTCTGGAAATTGTCTTAAATGTCCTTTGCGGCTTCCAATTGAACATACTAAAAATCCCCTGTGGTGGGGGTTGGAACTTGATGCCATTTTGTATTTTAGGTCCCATTTTTTTTTTCTCTAAATATCTAAAAAAACTATAACATTTTTGCTGACAGATATCAACATAAAGATCTCGCACAAAATCTGTGCCGATGAGACCGTTACTCTCTAGAGAGAGACATGCTATTGTGCGAGAGAGAGAGGTAGCTTGGCCTTTACAAATAGAAAGGGAGGTATTGTTGTGCGAGAGAGATAGGTAGCAGGCCAATCGACGCTACAGGCCCCACGAAAACATAATGCAATGTCTTAGGCAATCGGCACAGATTTCGTGCGGGATCTTTAAAAGTGAAAGAGAATTAAATTTCCTACAAAAAAGTTGGGTTACTTTTTTTTCTAGATCAAACTGTTTACGAGATAATGGGCGTTTAATTTGACAAAGTATGTGCAGAATTTCAACTTCCGGAGGGGAAAAATCGTTTCTATAAGCAGGAGATTTCAGTTCCATAGCTCCAAATAGTTTCTGGTTGCTTGATGATTACTCAGAAATAATATGGGTAATGTTAGTAGAGGAGGAGGAGTGGTGGGGGGGGGGGGTCCCCCAAGGGAGAGCAAATAAGGAAAAAAATGTGGGCCGTGGGGAGCATTTCTATTTTCACATCTTTTTGTCTCAAATGAAATGATCAATGAGGTATCCTTACCTATTGGTTTTTCACCACCTGTGAGACAATGAGGGTTTAAAATACTTTGACTGTAAATTATTTATCAGAAACCAAAATAATATATAAATAAAAAATAAAGTCTAGAAAAAGGAGAAGTTGTTTAAAAAGTTGAATGAATTAAAATTGTCAAAAGAATTTATCCAGTATACTAAATGCTAAACAAACTATACTGTACTAAACTAGTAGGATTAATTCTTGTTTAGTTAACTTTATGTCAGAGTCAGAGTAGAATATGACCTCTCTACAGCTATTAGGGTTGCCACCTGTCCCGAATTAGGCGGGACATCCCGCATTTTAAGGACATTTTCAGCGTCCCGAATTATGCCTAAGAGGGACGCATTATATTGCGGGACGCCAAATTATTCCAAAACAAAATATGAGACAGCAATTCTTGGTGGCGTCTTTTGTGAATTTCGTCTCATGGTCAAGATATCGATGTCGTACCATCGTGTTGGCAGCATTGAAATCACCGCCCATGATGTTATTCTTTGTAATTTATTTGTATAAGTCACGCGGGCAATCTTGGGGTATGTCCGTGATCTGTACAACCAGCGTGCGAGCCATTAACTGGTGATCCGACGGGGAAGTACCGAAAACAGATCACCTTTAACACTCTGCACTGATTTGCCAAGTACAGCTCCTTCTGGAATTATAGCACAGCAAGACGTGTGTAGTGTTATCAGTTGTAATTTGAATCCACGTTCTCTGTGTGTTTTATGTGTCGTTCGTTGAGTAGGAACTAATTAAATATTTGTCCTGTTATTCCTAAACCTAGTGGTAAGCCATTATCTAGTCAGAGTCTGGATTGCCAATGTTCATAATTTTTTCGAAACATGTCTATGAGTGTACATTATTTTTGAAATTCTATGAGAAAGCTTTAAGTTCCTTAGAGAAAGTATTTGACTTCACAGAAAACAATCTTATGGAACACTGAAGAACTTGAATCTTAAGAGTTCACTATCTTTCAAACATCTCAAAGACTCTGTGAAGGCACATAATGTAGAATCTGATGTTAATTTGGATGAGTTAGGCCTATATGAGGAATTCTGCTTTAGTTCAGATATGATAAATGCTACTAAAGTGAACTATACAGAAGGAGAGACTAAGTATGAGTATGAAATGGAAGAAAATTATTCAGGAGATTGGTAAAGAACAATCTCAAATGCTTTGTTCTAAGCATTCCTGGTAGCAATGCCTTTGTGGAAAGAGTGTTCTCTCTGTTGAATCTAAAATGGACAGAATCCAGAAATAGGTGCTCAGCTGACCTCATAAAGAGTGAAATCATTTCTACAAATGTTACAGATACCTGCAAAGATTATTTAGTGAGGGTGAAACAGAACAAGCAACTATTAGAAGCTGCCAAATCAAACAAGAAATACAACTTCAAGTAATGAATTTGCCCAGGTTTTTTTAATTTTATTGTTTTGCTAATCTTTTCTTTTCTATTCTAATTAGTGTTACTGTTACATAGCCTATTCAGTTTTGGCTTTGTAATATATTCCGTCTTTCAGTTATTAATAAATTGTTCCGTGTACAAATTTAGGTATGAAGATCGGCGATCTGCATATATTCGATAAGTGTCCCTCCTTAGCCTTACCAAAAGGTGGCAACCCTAACAGCTATTAACAAGATCAATTCATAACGATTACGAAGAATAAAGCAAGACTGACTGTGTCCCTTGTTCCTAAACTCTGTCAAAGTGGATTTGAGGTTTTCCTCCTTCTCCTCTACTAACATTACCCATATTACTAGTAAGTAATTATCAGGAAACTAGAAACTGTATGAAGCCATGGAACTGGAATTCCCTGCTTACCGATGCAATTTTTGCCCCTCCAGAAGTTGAAACTCTGTATTTTGTCAAATTGAAAAGTAAAAAAAGTAAAGTGTTCCCTATTACAGGCCATGGAGGCCCAGAGGGTTCCAGGAGGTTGAGGCTCCCAGATTTTTAGACATTCGACATATGACGGTGGTATGGTTGTCAGCCTTACGCATCTGCCGCCTTTACCCCCAGGATTGCTCCTGGTACTCATTTATGTTAGAGGCTGAGTCGACCCCAGGGCCATAGTGCCACCAGAAAGATTAGGTCAATTGAAAAACTCCAACGACCTCATCGGGAACCGAACCTGCGACCATCCGGTTTGTAGCGCAGCGCCTCAACCACTATGCTATGGCGTACCCCATTTTGTCAAATTAAACATTCATTATCTCATAAACGGTTGGACCTAAAGAAATTTAATTCTCTTTCACTGTTATGTTGATTTCTAAAAGCAGAAATTTGATAGTTGTTAGATATTTATAAAAAAACAAAACATATTTAGAAAAAACAAAAAATGGGACACCTAAAATACAAAACGGCATCAGGTTCCCGACATCCCACCATCGGGGATTTTTAACATGCTCAATGGAAACCCCAAAATACACTTTAAGACAACTTTTAGAACTATAAGGTTTTCTCCCTTTTCAAGCCGCTTTTAGGCCTAAAATGACTGGGCTAGCATGTAACATTTCAAGATGAAAATATTGGTAACCATTTGTTTTAAATTCTTAGAAGGGTCAGATAATCTTATGTACAGCATAAGCACTCTATTGGTCGCAGTTAGCAAGTAGCAACCAAGTGACAAGACGACCAGGATCTCAAATTGACAACCTCTGGCCAATGTCCCAACATTACTGCTTTGGATATTTCTAATAATTACTGCTTATCTTTACTCAAAATCTTGCTGTCTACTTCTGGACCTAAACAATCTACAGATTTATACTCATCCATGGGGAGCCATTGTTCAATGGGCCCAAAAAAGATATATGTTGGAAAATATCTAGTTATTTATTTCTCGATTTACTTCAAATTGTTCATGCAATAATTGATCACAATACATTATTTGCACACCTGGAAAATTTTCTGTTGTCTATGATAGTTGATGAAAAAGAGTTCCTTCCACAGCTTGTATATAGGAGAGTTAATAAAAAATAAAGCAAGACAATCCCCCTCTAAAGGGAAACCTATTAGAAATGTTGTGAAACCTAAGACAAACTTTGAAGCTACCGATTGCATTGAAATTACTGATTGGAATACTTGCCTGTTGTATCCTCCCTTAATACCACGGAAATCATGTGATAATGATATTCAATCACTCATAAATTCTGACACTAGCCCATCAGCGACATCAAAAAGTTTCCAACACACTCAGGCAATCAAGATATGTTAGACTTGTTACCAAAGACTCAGCTAAAGTATATGGACGTGAATTTAGAGTCGGCTACCGTATTTTTCAGACCATAAGACGCACTTTTTTACCTTGAAAACAGTCTTGAAAGTTGGTGCATTTAATGGTCTGAAGTAAACTAAAAAAAATTAAAATTACGGTAAATATTGCTAGTAATACCATAATCATTAAGAAAATGTAATGATTAGTTGCAAATTTTGGCATAGACTGTACATCGGTGCACTTATCACAATCGGTAAAATGGGGTGGCGGAAATCAGGTATACAAGGTGAAAAGAAAGGAATTGTCGGGTTCTTTCATACAAAAGAGTTGTCTCTGTGGGGTGGTCTAAATGAAGGCAATGACAATTAAGGTAGTCTGTCGCCGTGGGTGAGTCGGTAGTGCGCCTGCCTTCCACTCCGGTGGCCCGGGTTCGATTCCCGGCCGGGTCAGGGATTTTTCAGTAGTGAAAAATCCCTTTCCCGGGTTCAGGACTGGGTGTTTGTTAGTAGGTTAAGTCTTAGGTTAAGATAATGCACATTGTGCACGATTCCTTAATTATTATAAGGTACATTATTCCTTTTATAAATTTTCATTTAGAATCACATTGATTTTTTTCTTCAATTTCCATCCAAAAACCAACGTGCGTCTTATAGTCTGAAAAAGACAGTACAACAGATCTAGACTCTTATAAAGATTGCCTGTACCTAATTTCTTACAAAAATCACACTTTAAATGTGGGTCATATTGTTCTGATGAAAGGAGTGAAGACCTACACGATGATATTTGCGAATTTTTCTTTAAATTACAATTTTTTGAAAACACTGTGCAAATGGTAATTTTAAAGCAATAATGATGTTCTCATTTATTTAACTTTAGTGAACCATAAAACAAGAAACCATAAAATGGTTATAACAAACTATAATGTATCAATTGTAAAACCATAAGTAGGATTTAAAAAATTACGAAAAATGTTCAATTTCGTCAATTTTTATAAACTTTAAGTGCAATGCACGATCAGAAGATGTCAACCAATTTTTAACTTTATAAGTAGGGCCCGAATTTGTATGTAAAAAAATATTTTTTTCCTGATGCGTACATTCCTAAAACAAAGTTTTATATCCAAATCGATGTCCGGCAAACGCAAATTCCAAATTTTATTTTACATAAAAACACATATTTTACAAAAAAAGTTATGTGAATAAATATTTTCGATATTTTCTCCATAAATACATATTTTAGTACTTTTCCGGATTTTTTATGAATTTTTTTTTTCCTAATGCTCATATCAAGGTCCGAAAACCGCAAGTTCTAAATTTTATTAGACATAAAAATACACGTTTTACAAAAAAAGTTATAGGAATAAATATTTTTGATATATTCTCCATAAATAAATATTTTAGTACTTTTCCTCATTCCATTTTAACATTTTACAACAAAAATTTGTATCTCGAATGAATTCAACCCAAATGCTTCACTTGCAATGAGGTGAGAGTGATTCACTTGCACTTGCTTATCGGGGGAGAACAGAACCCAATCTCAACTATGTTGAAAGGCAACTTAACACTATCTCAGGTTCGAAAATACAAGTTCTAAGAACAAAATTTAAAGGTATGTTTGATAAAAATGGTGACTACCAAACCCTCTGCAAAGTCCTCAAGTTTTGGAAGGTCAAAACATAAGTGAACTTGATCGTGTGTGTGTTAGTGATATACAGTACACCTTTTCAAATAGGCAAGTTTAACATTGTGTGATGTAGAACGTTCCTTTTCTCAATTTAAGGCATTATTCTCGGATAATAGGCAATAATTTGTGATCCATAATCTGGAGATTACATTTGTTGCGCACTGCAACTCCTGTCAGCATTTTACATCTGATGTTAAACTGCAATTGGTGAGTTTCAGTACACATTCTGGTGTTTTTGTTTCTTTTTCAGAAAAATATTTTTAGCACATATTTTAAACATTTTTAGCACATAAAAAATAAATATTTTTAAGTTTTTTAGCACATAAAAATCCAGGCCCTATTTATAAGTTTTCCACACTATAGGGATTCGAAAAAAAAAAAAAATTGATTTTTTCAACCCACCCTATTAGTTATCTGCAACCCATGTCAAAATAATTCATTGTTGTTTTATCCACATCCACCTCAACACCTTAATTTGTGCACATTTGCAAAATGAGTTCTAGATCTAACATGTCCTAATTTTCATAATCTCCATAAATACCTAGCTCTGGTCATTGGCTCTACTCCCCCAGCCAACAATTTGTTATCAATACCTGTGGGGAGAGAGGAAGCACTCTGAATCTCATGTACTGAATGAGAACACGATGGAGGACTCTTGTTACAAGTCCACAAGCCACCTACTAGAATATACAGACAACATACTGGAAAGAGGATAGGGAGCAAAGCGAACAGCCATGGCTTAATTATAGAGAAACAATATAAACCATCGAATGTCAGACTTCTGAAAATAATGCTTTCTATGAATGACTGTGGTACTCACTCTCATCTGTCTGTGGAGCTGAAAGGATGGCGCTGTGTTTTTTCTTCACTTCCTCCACATTTGCTTGGATCTTGTCTATCATCTCCCGGATTTCCTCCACCTACAATGCAAACACAATGGGAAGCTTCAGTACACAGACAAGCATGGCTGCTCCTCCTTGGAAATCTTCTTTGACACAGTAAAACATTAATAATAAGTTATCAGCCACTACCCCTATTGGCCCATTACACTCCTTGTAGACTTTTAGCTAATGTTCTCAGTGTGACCTTAGTATTTTTCGAAGCCCTTCTGTTCAAGATGAAAGCAAGCACTACCTCAAAATGTATAAATGTTGTAGTACATTTAATTTGTTACTGAATAATACAGAGTCTCGCTAATTCGGACTAGATGGGACTGGAGCTTGTCTGGATCATTGGAAATACAGATTAAGGAGGAAGCACATTGCATCCATTCCGCTGACCTTGGATATTATGTCGACAGTGTAAACAAATGTCCAGCCACCGATTGCTTCAGTTCGGTGCGCTTCAGCATTTCATATGCTTACACTGTCGACATAGTATCCAAGGTCAATTGAACAGAATTGAGGCAGTGTGCTTCCTACTTTAAAAGGAATCTGCACTAAAATGTAGGTACTGTACTGTAATACAAGTTTTAGATGGGTAAATCTATAAAAATCAACGTTTTTTCATAAATATTTCTCCTGACAACTTAATTTTAGTACTGTACTGGTACTGTACATGTACCATATTTTTAATTGTCCCATGTCCCGGGGAGTTCCTAGCCAGGATGCCAATTGTCCTGTATTTCGGAGACTTTTGAAACCTCCCCCCAAAAAATTTGTCAGGATTGAAACATTTTGGAATTGGTAAAAGGTAAATGCCAACCACTTATTTCTTTAAAAAAGATATCTTTGGTTCTTTTTCTCTGGAGTTATTGCAAGGAATCTCTACCTTGCCTTATATTCGTTGGTACTCTACTCTGAGCTAGTATGCAAGTGTTGCGAATGTGTAATATGTTCTCAAAACGTTATAATATTTATGCTCATTGTGCACTGTTCCCCATATAGCCTAATAACCATTGGTACCAACCAATCTATAGACAGTGCTCTTTGAGTCGATTGTTGCAGCTTACAACTTTGGCAATTTCATGTTGGCCAGCCTGCTGGATATGATGAACAAGAGTGGACAGCTAAATAATGGATGTCTGATGCCATGTTGTGTTATAGTTAGAAAGTAAAGTAAAATGGAAGAGGAAACGAATTTCAAACGGAAAGGTGATCCCCACCACACAAAGAAAGATAAAAGGCTATGTGTTTATCAAAGGGATTGGGAAAACGAAAGTGATTTAAAGGATTGGTTAGTATGTAATCCCGACAACCAATACAAAGCATTTTGTACTTAATGTCGCAAGAGTTTCTCAGTTGCACATGGGGGACGAAATGATGTAACTCAACATGCAGGAGGAAGTGACCACAGAAAAAATAGACAAGCTGCTATTACTTCAACATTCATCAGTAAATTTTTCGTTGTGAAAAACAGCACAGAATCTGAAAAGATAAATATAAAATGCACCGTTTTCAGTAAGGATCTTGTTCAGCATAAATCTGGGGGATGCCACACTGGGTAATTCATAATTAATTTTGATTTCAGATTGCCCTTGCAAAAATGTAAGGAAACATGTTTAATAGTCAACAACTTAGTTAATTACATAAAGTAGGGTGTTCTGCACACATAGTTAATAACGCTTTCAAGCATGCATTAGATACTTTAGATGTGGATACTGAAACTGTTGTTTTGAAAGTGTATTCCTATTTCTCAAACTCAGCCGTTAGGAGAGATGAACTGAAAAGTATGACGACGTTCGTTGAACAAGAATGGCATAAACTTCTGAGGCATGTAACAACTCGGTTGACATTGGATCCTGCTGTTGATAGACTAATAGAGTGTTGGGAAGCTGTATGTTTTATCTTTAGGTTCAGATGTACCCAAAACATTGAGAAAACTACTGAATAATAATTAGTCTAATTCTAATGATGTAAGTGATCATAGCTTCAGGGATGTAAAAATTACATTACACTTTGTGAGTCACATCTGGAAATGTTTTCAGTCAGCCAGTAAACAATTACAACTTGATCACTCGACAGGTATTGATGTCTATAAAATAATGCATACATTATGTGATCGGTTACAGAATAGAGTACAAGATAGATGTTTTGGTTCTTTTGTATCTATTGCATTTAGTGATATTCATGCTCATTCTGATAGAAAGAGAAAGCTTTCTGAAAAGTTTGTACAGTTTTTGGAAACTGCATTAGATTACCTAAAAAAAGTGGTTTGACTTCTCAGAAGAAAATCCTCTAAGGGCAATGGGATTTTTGGCTCTTGTACAAGAGAAATCATTAAATAATATTAGTGCCCTTGTTTGTAAATTAAACCTACAGAGCGATATTGATCTATACGAGCTTTATGATGAATATTCCATTATAAAGCCATATATAAAATACTAGCTGAAAAGGCTCGGGCTTTGTATTTTGTAATTTGAAATTAACTTTTGGAGGACTTTCGATTTTGAAACTCTAGGTGCTTATATAATATGTATGTAAAACTTGAAATGAAGAAAAAGATTTATCACACTCAAACTATTCCATCAGAAAACGCTAGATATAGCTTTTTATGGCTCATAGAGGATGTCGAAAGCTGCATTCCGTTGCTTCTACACATCATGCTTGGGAGGATTTGAAATAAGAAGAAACATAAGATTGTATTGACTTGACGGAAAATTTTATTTCTCATTCTCATGTTACCATACAACCGTTTCGGTTCTGAAATAAGAGAAATGCAGTATCACTTTCATACTTTCCTCCCCTAAAACCCGGGACATAAAATACTGCGAGCATAGGACTCAAAATGTTCCATCCCATGCTTAGGGCCTATGATAAACATCCCTATTTCTCAACTAATACAAAGCATACAGCTATGGATAACGTATAAGCGGAAAGGATTGTTTACCTACTTCTGATATAGCATACTCACACACTTAAGTTATCCCAGCAATACGACCTCTTATTCTACATCAAAATGTGAGTGAGAAAATATTTCTTGTGTCGAGGGTAGAGAAAGTTATGTGACTGCATTACAATGTGCTTTATTCTCGTGGATTTTATTCAAGAATTATTTTCACAAAACGTTAGCATCAGAATTCGTTAAAGTCCAATAAATTATTATGTAGTGTCCAGAGCCCCATGTGAACTGTGTAAACAATACACTGTTGTCTTGACAACTGAATGGGATTTCATTTTTTTTGCATAATATTATCAGAAATTATATAATTTTCAAGGGAAGGACTGATTTGTTTCAATTTTAATGTTGACAGCTATACTTCCCGGGCTTAACTGGGTATGTGTGCAAAATGTCGTGTAAATTGGTAAAGAAATGTAGATTTGTATAAGGAACAAACATACATACACACTTTCGATTTTATATATTAGATGTACAAACAGATACCAGTGTTAAGTTGAGTGTCAGTGAAAAATGGTTAAAAGTATTCCAAAATACATGAAATACCAAAGTTGGTGAAAATTGTTTCAATTTGTTTAAGCATTCGCACAAGAGGGTATTTTCACACACGAATGTGTGATGCGAGAAACAGATGTTCTGTAGATTTGATTAAGCCTGAGCTGTTTGTTTCTATAAATTTATCATCAGTGTCGTGCAGAGACTTTTATGAAAGTGCTAAGAACAACAAGAAACTGTTAAAATCTGTTCAGAGTAATGAAAAATATGTTAAATGATGTATAATGTAACTAGTGATCCACCTTATACGACACCACAAATACAAGTATCAACAGAAAGTTGTTTACTGTTTATTAATTAGCTGCACTATATTAGTTCTACATCCAATGGTGAAATCATCCCACACATTTGAGATACAGTATGTATAGCATGTTATATGAGTGTTCAGAAAGATAAGACCTACATACCAGAGACCGGCATTTCTCACAAGAATTATGCTTGTACCTGGGTCCAACTACAGCTAGAGTCACTGTTTTGGTAGCGAAAGTAGTGGGGAGGGAAGTTTCAATAAACTGTGCTTCTTGTATGCAGGCATGGTCTTGCTGATATCCGGGACCCGGTCCAAGCATGATTATGTCACTAGCTGCAAACATTGGTTGCGCTTGGCTTTTACATCTCATCTTCTCTTTTTTCATGCATTAGGTCTCAATACAAATGGTACTGGCTTACATCTACAGAGAGATTACTTTTGTGATGGGCCAAGAATGCACGGTCTGCATGGCAGGCTGGAAACAAATCGTCAGCCAGCCGGTAAAGGCTATGTGCGTAACTCCTGAATTCAAGCGCACATATTTCGGAATTCCTAAAATTAGAATAGTCACCTACCTTTGTCATAGAAGATGTTTAAAATGATCTCTGTCTACCGCCACACATTTCTGACGTCTTTTTTGCAGCATACACACACATTAATTCTTTATGTGAAATTGCTGAATTGTCTCTTCTTATGTTCTCTTTCAGTTCTTCAATTGCACAGTATGGGGGTTATTCTTGTACACTTTATTTTTTAAGTTACCGTAAAAATAAAAATCACATAGCTACTATAGTAAGATCTGGAGATCATGCTGGACATAACCCCTTACTAATTACCCATCTTCAAACACTTCTTCAAATAAATCTAACGAGAGATCTTGTTGGAAACATGAAGACTCCACTATAGTGCATACAGCAAATCTCTCGTACGATTTAATGAAATTTGCATTTTTCCAACAAGACTCTGCTACAGCGCCTACCACAGATCTTTTGTTAGATTTAATTGAATTTGCATTTTTCCTACAAGACTCCACTACAATGCATACTACAGCGCATACTGCAGATCTTTTGTTAGTTTTAATTGAATTTGCATTTTTCCTACAAGACTCCGCTACAGCACATACTGCAGAACTCTCCTTAGATTTAATTGAAGAAGTGTTTGGGGTTATTCATGGGGGACTTAAAAAATGAAATATACAAGAATAACCCTCATACAGTACAAGTGAAGAACTGAAAGAGAACATAAGATAAATTGCAGCAATTTCACATAAGAATTAATGCGTGTGAATGTAAAATTTCTTAAAAGATGTCAGCAATGTATGGCGGTAGACAAAGATATGACAAAGATAGGTGATTATTCTAACTGTATTCCTAACTCAGAAATCCGTGTGCTTGAATTGAGGGATTATGTACATGAGCCTTTACGGCCTATGACTTGCTTCCAGGCCATCATATGGACCATGAATTCTCAGCAGATTGCGAAAATAAACTCTCTGTACAATGTTCAAGCGAACTTGCCAATGTCCTATGTAGTTCAATGCCAGCGTGTTAGACAGTAGAAAGAGAAATTGGAGGTTCGATCCCCAGTGCCATATTTTTTTTGGGGGGGAGGGGGTTTAATTATATTTTCTCTCTCTCTCTTTCTCTTTTCCTTGCCATAACTTCTCCTGTTGTAGGGACGTTCATGATATTTTGAAAACTTAAATAAAGTATTTATGACTTATTAATTTACAGTCAATGCCTTATATTACTATCTAGCTCACGAATCGATGTTCGATCTATCCAATCTATTGATGTCTGATCTATCCAATCTATCGATGTCCACAATCTGTGGCATTTCAACCAAAAGCAAATGTTTATCGCTACATATAGTTTAATTTTTATCAGTTTAATTCAGTTTATCGTACCTATTGTTCATGCTCATTATCAGTAACCAACTTATTAATGCTTAATCATTTCAAAGAATGCCTATAGCGGCAAAACCTACTAAAATTACTTTCATCAGACCTTGAATTTTTTTATAAAAAGATTGATTCTGCAGATTTCAGTATTATGTTTACAACATTACTGAACAATCTGTATTTTACCAGCCCCATCAAAAAAAAAAAAAAAATCTTTAAAATTTATAACCATGCCACGAATTCTCTGAGAAAAGAATCAATGTTCGTTCAGCAAGACCTAGAGTTAGACCGAAGGTGATCAGCAGTTAAGAAGATTCAATATTCAGGTATGAGTGAAGACAAAGCCAGCCACAATTACAAAATAATTGAATTCTCCTTCTAAATCATTTCCAGATATATTACCTTGACCTAACGATTGATTTCCAGAACACATCCTTTCTGCCCTCCACAGTACCCATATTCATGTTGTAAGACAGGCTGTTTAATTTGTTGAACATTATATGAGGTGTATCAGTTTCAGCAGGTAAGACTTCTCGGTAATCCCTGCTTACACAAATCTATGCTCCACAAGGTTGTCATAGTAACACCACCCACAACGTTATGCGGAAATTCATTGAAATAGGGATGTCATACACCCACACTCACAAATTCAATGGAATCTTATTAATAACAACCCAATACACCATCGACTGTGCTGCACAATTAATCATAGCAATATAGATCTCATACACAACCTGCTGTGCAATGAATTCATAGAAATGTAGTCCATTTGAAAGAATTTGACAGCAAAAGTAAACACTGATGAGGATAAGTCAAAAGTATAGTTCACAAGAAGAAATTCTTCGCACATCAAAAGACAAACACAAAAACAATGTTAAATACTAATTAACAAGAACAATATCACCATACTGTAGTAATAACTTCATTATTTCAGTTTAGAGAAAAAAGAAAGAAAAAAAAAACAGAGTCAAAATATTGTTAAAAATTGGCCATAAAAGCAATCAACAAAATGGGCAAACCAACCAAAAGTATCTAAACCATGTTCTCAAGGGTGTGTAGCAACTCGACCAACGAGCACCAGGTTCTATAGGGATCCCATACACTACAGGACTACCCCAGGTGTATGAATTCATACTAATAGGGATCCCATGCAGCACCCACCCTGCTTCACAATGAATTTATACTCATAGGAATCCCATACACACCTCCTACTCTGCTGCACAAATGAATTCATAATAATAGGCATCCCATACACCACCCACCCTGCTTCACAATGAATTCATACTAATAGGGATCCCATACACCACCCAATCTGGTGCACAAATTAATTCATACTAATAGGGATCCCACACACTACCCACCCTGCAGCACAAATGAATTCATACGAATGGGGATTCCATACACCACCCACCCTACTTCACAATAAATTTATACTAATAGGAATCCCATACACACCTCAAATATGGATCCCATACACCACCCACCCTGCTTCACAATGAATTTATACTAATAGGGATCCCATACACACCACCTACTTTGCTGCACAAATGAATTCATACTAATAGGGATTCCATACACCACCCATCCTGAAGCACAAATGAATTCATACTAATGGGGATCCCATACACGACCCACCTTACTTCACAATGAATTTATACTTATAAGCATCCCATACACACCTCCTACTCTGCTGCACAAATGAATTAATACTAATATGGATCCCATACACGACCCACCCTGCTGCACAAATTAAATCATATTATTTGGGATCCCACACACCACCCACCCTGCTGCATAATGAATACATACTAATAGGGTCCCATACATCTTCTGTCTTGCTACATAAATGAATAATTCATACTATTATGGATCCCATACACCATCAAACCTATTATTCAATTAACTCATGCAAATAGGGATCCCATACATTTCTCATTCTGCTTTGCAATAAATTCTTACCAACAGAGATCCCATACACCACGCATCCTACGGCATAATAAATTAATACTAATAGGTATCCTACACATCTTCGATCCTGCTACTCAATGAATTTTAGGTAACCGGAATCCCATACACCATCCATCCTGCTGTACAATGAATGCATACTAAAATATATCTCAGGAAAGTTTGATCCTGTTCAAAACAAAGAGGTGTGGCTGTCGTGGTTGCAGCTGTTGTACAGCTCCGCACATGAGAATGCATGTCATCACCGGAAATTTGTTTATTCTGTACAACTCACTTCCTCTCCATCTTGAACAATGAATCCTTTATGTTTTGTTTGCTAACTGACATACTATAATGATGATGATGCCAGTGAGTGTTTGTTATTTCATGTGTAAATGTTGATATTATTGCTGCATGAACTCATGAACACTCCTCCATTAGCAAGCCACACCCTGGTAATAGCGCATGTTAATGTCATTAACGAATCATGATTTGTCACATGATGCGAATTTTCCGCGAACTCTCTGTGAGATCTCCTCCCCTTTGTTTTGAACAGGATCAAACTAGCCTGAGACACATAATAACAGGGATTCCATACACCTCCCACCCTTCTACTCAATGAATTCACTTTTTCCATGGTCCCACAAAAATATATACCTAGGTATGTGTTTACATGAAATGTATATGGTGTCAAATGAGCGTAGTTCTATACTGTCTAAAAATACCTACTTGACTGTTGCTATTTCTGTACAATTATGCTGCCTAATATAAGTTAGGTAGCGGTATAATATACTTATTCTTGCATGGATTTTTCCTCCTCAAGAATGCCAACTTCTTGTAAATTTTATCAGTCGTAGAAAATTTTCAATGCATAAGAAAGTTTATATTTACTTAAGGACAATGTTTTCTTGGCTGGCATTCAGGGTGTTTAATAACAAGACAAACGGATTAACCCCTATTTTAGAAGTGATTCGTGTAGTGTATGTCATACCAGTTGCAACTGATAAAACTGAATGGATTTAAAAACTCATTTTAAGGCAAGTTAACTTTCTCATTGTCATTTTATTATTTAAACTTATTAATTACTTAGTGTAATAATAATTAATTTTATTTCAATGATTATTTTGATTGCACATTCGAGATTTACTTGCTATACTAGTTACAGTATTGACTCAAACACTCAATGTATACATGAAGCTAGACAAGTGTCAAGTGACTGTGATAGCAGTTCAAGGCTGTGCTGACCTTCCCCACGACACTTGTCTCTACCTCAGTGACCCGGAACTTTAGCCTGTCTCAAAGATGTTAATGAGCTTCATTGCATTCCAGTAAGTGTTTCAGGTATTAAAATCATGATAAAAACAATGTAATGCCCTTACCTTAATCTTGTCTAAGGCAAAGTTTACATCGCACATACATACATAATAGGCCTAACATTCATAAACAACTTTAATAATAAATAACTTGTGGTTAGCGTTGCTGACTACAGATCCATCGGCCCAGGTTCGATCCCTGGTACCTCCTTGGATTTTTCTGAGGTAGGGAGGTCTGGTAGGGGTGCACTCAGCCTTGTGATTCAAATTGAGGAGCTACATGATAGAGAAGTAGCTGCTCCGGTCATGGAAACCACCATTAACGGCCATGGGTGTCGGCATGCTGACCACATGCCCCCCAATCCTGCCTTCTGCCTATGGTAGATGACGTAGCGGTCGGATGATAGGCCTTGTCCCTTCTTAGATGTTAGCGCCACGGATTAGTTACTTTTATGCTTTTTTTTTTTTTTTTTTTTTTTTTTTTTTTTTTTTTTTTTTTTTTTTTTTTTAAAAGCACTGTGAGACACTATTTTTTAAATTATGTTTATTGTTTATGAAGTTGTAAAATTTTTGTTCTTCTAGATTACAGCCGCCTGCCACTACAGAGGATTTGTGGGTTCGTTTCCCAATAGGGTCGGGGATCTTACAATAATGGAAAATTTCCTTCTTGGGTTCAGTACTGGGTGATATGTTGTCCCTTCATCCCCATAATGCAAGAGACAGAAAATGCTGGCAATATCATCCTATAGAATATTTTCTCAGGCTTCAAACTAGGTGGTTACTTTGATGAATTCAGACATTTCGGGGACGATTTAAGGCTCAATTATCTAAGGGGAATAAAGTGACTGGACTGGATGGTGTTCTTTGGATAGTGCTGATGAGGCTAGGGCATCCGGATTGAAAAGAAGGATTGCCGCGAACCGATCAATCAGGAACCAGACTCTGTAGACTGAATGAAGTGAGGACCAGATGACATGGGGTGGGGTATAGAAAACGGTCAAAATGAGGAATCAAGATTTTCTACCATATATCACACATGGGCATATAACTCACAAGGTTTGATATAAAACGATTCACTTACAATCCCCCCCCCCACAAAGATACAAACAACTGATCAGGCCTGTGAAGGACAACCTGGGGCTGAAGACAGTAGGTGTATAGCCTACCATATTCCCTGCAAATGCAGTATGCAATACATTGGACATATCAGCCACACGGTGGAAGTACGTTGCATGGAACACACATGCAACATGCAGGAAAATCTGCAGTAGCAGAACATGCCAATAACCATGGGTCAGTACATTAAATTTAGTGAAAGTGCTCCTTTTGCCAGGTCTTTTAGTTTCTGGGAGAGAGTGGTGATAGAAGCCGTGAAGATCTGCTTGGAAGCCAACAACATGAATAAAGGCAATGGTATCCAACTAAACCCTGCCTGGTTTCTGAAGACCAATTGAACGAACTGCGCATCCAACTAATGGCCCATAAAAAATGCAGGGGAAAAAAGCCTAAGCAAGACTGAGTGCCTTGTTGATATTTGTGAGAAGAGGATATCTGTTCCAGGTTCTTACGATCTGAAAGCTCTTGAAGCAAATGGACATCTACAGTTTAAGGATGTCCTACTGCATAAGTAAAACAGAAATGATGATCCACCAAAAACTACTTTTCGAAGTAGACATTGAACAGTTCAACAGTAGACAGTTCTAGATTCTAAGGGCCCGTATGACGACCTCCAGATATCGTATTTATCTACCAGATAGAGAACCTATCTGGAAGTTGGCCAAGAATTGCGTATTATGGTCTCCTGACAAAGTCTGTCTGGGAAGACAACTTCCAGATAAGCTAGCAGCAGGATGGAGTGGCTGACAAAGTACTGACTGCTAGTTAGGGATCTTGGTTGAAACAAGATGGCGCAAGCCGAAAGCTTCCTAGCCATCTGAATTTTAGAACTGATGCCGGAAGATTTAATTTACATAAAATTGTCATTTTATGCTCACATATGAATGAAATAGAATTGAACAAATAGATTAATGCACTTAAAACGATATGTTGTTATGTAATTTAATTGTACAAATACAAATCCGAGCTGCCGCACCTAGCGGAGGACTAGCGAACTACAACAAACACACCTCTCTGCTCAGCGATGTAAGGACCATTTTACAAATTTTTACTGCGTTCTTGCCGGTAGCAGATCAGCGGTGGTATTACACGGCATCTTCCAGTTAAGCTATCTGGAAGTCACGTATCTGGAGGATTTGTCAGCATGTGGTAATACAGGCCCTAAGAATTGGCCCACAAACTCAAGACAAAACATTCTGTATGGGAAGCAGAAATAGGCACACTGGCAAGAAGATTCCTGCTGAATGGAAGATTTTCCCAGATGAATTTAACTGTGACTCCTGAGAGGACATCCTTATTAGTGAAAACAATAACCTCAATATTGCTTATAAGAATTTCTGCTGGACATTCTCTAACAGTATTTGACACAACTATGATTGTTAAAATGTGATTGCTAAAAAGTCATAATTTAACAGTAGACATCAAAACTGAGGAGGAGGGTGACATGTCTAAAGTTTGGATACTGTTTTAACTTTGAAATGCCATAAGTAGGGATGAATGAAAATTATATGGTTTCTTAAATGTTTTAATGTTTCTTCTTCATTTCCCTTCTGTGAGTTCCACACCTCTTAATCTAGAAAATAAATCTGATTACACTGTTAAACACACATTTTGTGACATGGAAATTTTTAGGTGTTTCCGATGTATTGAGGCACCCTAATAACAAATTTAAAAACAGAAATTGCCTATCACCCACAAATTTTTAGTAACAAGCGTTTATATTCTGCAAGTATGCAACATTTGACTCACAAAACCGTTGCAATAACAATGAAAACAAATTTAAAATAAACTCTGAATAATACATTTGTTGCTTCCATAGAATAAAACAAGACATTCTTCTCCACCCTACCCCACCATTCATTATCTTTTAAATAATATTTTACTGGATTTAAAAAAAATATAACAACAAAAAAACAGCAATCATTGCAACAGTTTTGTGAGTCGCTGTATGTATATTCGTGTAATGCATGTTTCAGCAGTGTAGCAGTGTGTTAAGACAAGTTCCTTCCAGTGTAGCCTATTACTTGCAAGAAGTAGGCCTACGCACCCAAATGAGATTGTGCATTAGTAGGCATTTACCCACGTATGAAGTTACTGCATTTACTATGTTGTCTTTACTAACGTGCTTGTGTTCTACATACTTGGTTTATTTTTATTATTGTACTGTGATTGACTGTGAATTAACAAGTCAATACAATGCCTAGGCAGTGTGTAAATAATGCCAACAGTTTTTGTTATGTGTGAGAAAAAATAACTTTTAAATCGCAAAAACATAATTTCACCCAACTTGTGCGAAGAGCTTACGAATTTGATTTCGGAGTTAAAGCAGGAGATCAAGATAAGTCATGGGCCCCTCACATATGTTGCAAGACTTGTGTAACATTGTCAACAGGTTGATTGAAAGGTGCAAAATGTAATATGCGATTTGCAGTACCAATGGTGTGGAGAGAACCAAAAGACCATCCAACAGATTGTTACTTTTACCTCACTAAAATACAGGGCATCGGACTGAAGTCCAAGGATGCTGTGCATTACCCCAATTTACCATGAGCCCGGCACGTCAAACATAGTGAAGAACTTCCTATCCCAAACCCACCAGAATCGTGGAGTTCGGACGAAGAAGAATGTGCTAGTGATCCACCTGATGTTGTGCAATTCGCACAGGAAATCGACAATGATCCAGACTTTCAAGCATCAAAATGCTCAACAAAACCACATCTGATTTCAAAAGCTAAACTGAATGATTTAGTTCGAGATTTAAAACTAGCAAAATCACAGTCAGAACTCCTAGCATCCAGATTAAAAGGATGGAATCTCCTCGAAGGTGACGTACATAAAACTGGCTTTCAAAAACGTCAAAAAGGACTTACACATTATTTCGCTCAAGAAGGGATTTTGGTGTAGGCTACTGCATGTATGTTGACAACTTATTTGATTCATTGGGACAGAAACATGAACCAAGCAATTTGCGCCTATTTATTGATTCTTCTAAACTTAGCTTAAAAATATTAGATCGGAACGGAAGGGGGTTCTTGTATCTGAAACAGAAATTTCTGAGAGTTAGTGAGGCAAAAATTAAAGAGGGCATATTTGTGGGACCGCAAGTAAGAGAAATTATGAAAGATGGCAAATATGACAACATGCTGAATGAAGCTGAACTAAGAGCATGGAAAGCTTTCAAAACAGTTGTGACCAATTTTCTTGGATATGTCAAAGCTGAAAATTACAATGACCTTGTGACTGAATTACTTAGTGCCTACAGCGAAATGGGATGTAACATGTCATTAAAAATTCACTTTCTGGATGCTCACCTCGATTTCATTCCTGAAAATTTGGGTACCGTAAGCGACGAACATGGGGAACAATTCCACCAGGACATTGTTGCAACTATGGAAAAGCAATACCAAGGCAAATGGAGTCCTAGTTTGCTTGCTGATGACTGCTGGACATTTTGTAATAAAATTTTGAATTAAATATAATATTAAGAACATACCAAAATTAACATATTTCAGTATAACACAAAACACTTTGTAGCAAAAAAATAGTGGGTGATAGAGAAAATCCAAGGTCATTTTCTGTTTTCTGGTGAAATTTTACATAAGGTATGCCTTGTTTTATCCATGTCACAAAAAAAAGTTGATTTTTGTTTACCAGTGTTATCATTATTTCATACCCTTGCTAAACAATATTCTGACAAAAATCGCTTTTGCTTATGAATCATGGTCATGGGTATGAAAACTAGCAGAAAACATGATTTTTAGCACTATTTATGCACCAGACTTTGCTAAATCTTTTAAATTGAGAAATCAATTAGAGGTGGCCTTGCTCTGTTGTCAAAGAAAGAAAGAAAGAAAGAAAGAAAGAAAGAAAGAAAGAAAGAAAGAAAGAAAGAAAGAAAGAAAAACACTGAAATACAGCTATCATCACAAAATTTAATAAAAGGAAGTATTTGTTTGTGTGTGATGCCCAAGCAGAGACTTGAAATTTTTAAGGAGAGAAGAGAATGCATCTTTAAGTTCTGCGTTCATTCACGAGTTATGACCAAAAACTGTTTGAATGTGGTGAAAACATTAGTGTTTCAACATAATGCATCAAACTGCCAGTGCTTCAATTTTGTTAGCCCCCTGCTCTGCTTGATTCATTTGTTTATAGCTTTCTAGTTGGCTAACCATAAGTGCTTTACTTAATTCACATATTGTTTATAACATTCTTTATAACAGAAGAAGGAAGGGTTTATCTGTGTGCTTACGTTGCCCCATCAAATCTAGGACACACAGAGATCTGAAACATTTTCCATAGGTAGACTGAAGGGGAACACAAGGGCCTAAGTAGGCTTAAAAGAGAAAACTTTGATTGAATTAAACAAAATAAACGGTGCAAAAATATGTTGCACATACTTTCTCCCATTTACGTGTTAAAAGGCTAGCACAGAAGAAAGTAAGTTATGGAGACAAATTTTATTTAGGCCTATTATATTTTCATAAAACTAAAAAGTACAGTATCAGTATCTAGTACAGTATCTAGAAAATGTTGATCCTTATGTTCAATGCTTTTACCGCGAAATAATAATAATAATAATAATAATGGAGGTACGCCGTAGCGTAGTGGTCGAGGCGCTGCGCTACAAACCAGAAGGTCGCGGGTTCGATTCCCGATGAGGTCGTTGGAGTTTTTCAATTGGCCTAATCCTTCTGGTGGCACTATGGCCCTGGGGTCGACTCAGCCTCTAACAGAAATGAGTACCAGGAGCAATCCTGGGGGTAAAGGCGGCCGGTCTGTAAGGCTGACAACCTTACCACCTTCACGTACCGAATGTCCAAAATCTGGGAGCCTCAACCTCCTGGAAACCTCTGGGTCTCCATGGCCTGTATAGGGATCACTTTACTTTACTAATAATAATAATAACAACAATAATGATAATGATGATGATAATGATAATAATAATCTCAGAAACATGCAATAGATGGTATGAACATACCCCAAATCCTGTTGAATGTATGGGACATGTTACAGTACTGTATGATCGACAAATCCATACAGACCGAACAGTCGCTGCAAACAAGCCAGACACAGTAATACAAAACGCTAAGAATATGACCACCTAATTAATTGATGTTGCAATCCCAAACTACCAGAACGTGGTTCCAAAGGAAGCTGGAAAAAGGCTTGAAATATAGAGACCTTCAGATAGAAATAAGTCGAATGTGGAACAAGAAAAATAAAGTCATACCTATTATAGTCGGAGCACTGGGTACAATACCAAAAAAACCTGGAAAACAATCTATCACGATAATGGTAGAAGCACAGGTTTCCAAAATTCAAGAGATCGCCCTGCTCGGAACTGCTCACATTTTGAGGAGGGTGCTATAAGGACCAGACCCGTGAAGAATCTGCTCCTGAGAGGGCTGGAGGCAACCTGGAGCAGAATCTTAAATCCAGTCTCAACGCTGTGAATCTAAAAATTTTGATGATGATGATAATGATAATAATAATAATAATAACAACAACAACAACAACTTGGTTTGCATGCTTTCCTCAATCTTGAAGGCAAAAATGCAGGATACATTGAAATGTAGCCGAACAATAGAAGCAAATGCTGCATGAATGTGTTATCACAAAAGCCTACGGTAAATTTGGGTGGCCACGAAATTTGATTTGAACCCAGGACCTCTTCCCTATTAGCCTATAACATTTCGCTGTAATAGGTTTTGGTGTGTTCATTAGGACGGAGCTAAACTGACTGCATTTAACAACAATAAGTAGATTATAGTTTTCATATTATTATGGGCAACAAAATATTCATACTTTAATTGATATGTATGTTCTGAAATTCGCGTTCAAGCTGTACTTATTTCGTGTTTATCTTGATATCTATTAGATGTATAAAAAAATGTTTTAAACAAAAAAATGTTCATTTTATTTTTTCTACAACTTTAGGCCTACTGTGGTAGGATTTTATGTGTCGCATACTGTAATGGAGATAATCTAGAAAAACTGAAAATGGATACGAGTAAAGTACCCCCTAAAGTAATTTTTGCAGAAAAACAGATATAGTCATTTTATTAGCCATAGACAGGAGTTTCAAATTTTAAAGTTTTATTAAAATCATTAGAGCCAATTTTTAAAAATCTATTTTTTTCAAACATTTTTCATGAAAAATCCCCTTAATATTTCAGTTATAAAAGTCAAATTCTGGGCGGTTCAATAAATTTCCGAAAAAGTCCTTAATTCAAAAAATGAAGTAAATACAATGAACCGTTTACCCGCTTGTCCACGGATGGACGGACAGACGGACATACGGGCAGACAGACAGACGTCATTCCAAAAACACTTTTTTCGGTTTCTAGGCATCATGAAACATCTTTTCCTGGTGTTATCTCGATTTCGATTTTTTGTCACAATCACAATACTTTCTCTATACTACGTGTATGCAAGAAAGTAATTCACTAAACAAGGATTTCTGAGTCAGGGAACTCGAATGTGGGGTCACTTTTTCCTGATGGCACACACTAATCGTGAATTGTAACTCAAAGCCAGACTTTCATCTTTTTAATTACTGTTTTAATGTTTATGAATAACTTGCATGTAAGAAATAGGGTTCATTTAAATTGTTTCATTCTGAATCCATATCCCCATAAGCAGCACATGGTTCGTTTTAGTCATTTTAATTATTTTTGTTCGGCCACTTTGTAATACGCTTATTACGTGTGACATAACGGTATCATAATGATATTCATTTTGAAACTGATTTCCATTTCAAAACTGGTGTGGTATCAATTATTATCGAACACAGAACGATCATGAAACCTAATTAAACCACATGTATTGAAAATGAACCTCCAGGTTGAGGGTTAGGCATGGGACTAACAATTCCATTCTGTAAAAAAGAAATCGTTCAGAAACCTTACAATGAGAAAAGCCGGACGGATGCATCTATACGACCCAAGCATGTAAAACGGAAAAATGAAATGTTTGTAGCTACTTGGAACGTTCGCAGCCTATTTCAGACAGGGGCCAGCAGAGTGCTGGAGGAGGAATTGGAAAGATACAAATTTCAAATAGCAGCCATACAGGAGATAAGGTGGAAAACAACAGAATATGTGGAATTGAAGAAATATGTGATAATTAATTCGGGAAATAAGGAAAATGATTTTGGTACTGGGTTTATGATCCATAAGAGCATTAAAGGAAGCATAGTAAGTTATAGAACAGTTAATGAAAGAATTTGTATATTAAGAATGAGAAGTAGGTTCTTTAATACCTCTTATAAAAGTGTGCATGCCCCCCATGAGGGAAAGGATGATGCATCAAGAGATGAATTTTACGAGCAACTTGAAAGGGAATACAACAGTTTACCAAAAAACGATGTTAAAATCATCATAGGTGACTTTAATGCCAAAGTTGGAAGGGAAGAACATTATAGAACAATAACAGGAGGTCACAGTAAGCATGAACTCAGTGATGAGAATGGACTAAGATTAATCGATTTTGCCATAGGCAAGAACTTGAAAATTCGCAGTACAGCCTTCCCCCATAAGAATATTCACAATGATTTATGTATAGCGTAGAGCTTTATCACTGGTACTCACTACTAAACCTGATATCTCCGGATCGTAAGACAAGAAACCAGATTGATCATGTTATAGTGGAGGCAAGACATGCTACAAATATACTGGATGTTAAAAGCTGCATAGGAGCTGATTGCAATACTGACCATTTTTTGGTGCGAATCAAAATAAGGCATAGAATAAAAACCTCAAAATTTGGGAAGGGAGAAAGAATTCCAAGATATAATGTGGAATTATTGAAAGATGATGAGAAAAAGAAAAGCTATCAAGAGAGCATTACACAGGAACTTAAGGAACTGGATTTGACAAATATGGAAATCGAGGATGGATGGGAAAGTATACAACAAATTGTTAGGGGAAAAGCAGAAGAGGTATTAGGTTTCAAGACTAAAACAGAAAGGAATTGCTGGTTTGATGCAGACTGTGAAATGGCTATTAAGGAGAGAAATAGAGCTAGATTAAAAATGATAGAGAGAACAACAAGGGCAAGTGCGGAAGAATATAAGGAGAAGAGAAGAGTTGCATCACATATTTGTAGAGGGAAAAAGAGGCAGTGGGAAAATAAAAGAATGCAAGAAATCCAAAACGATTTTATGGGCAAACAAAGTAGGAAGTATTTTGAGTCTGTGAAAGAGGCTAAAGCGGGATTTCAACCTAGAGTCAATTTATGCCTCAATAGAGAAGGTAATCTGATTTCTGAGGAAGGTAAGATTATAGAAAGATGGAAGGAATTTTTCTCAGATCTCTTGGATAGAGAGAACACTGTTGAGGAAGGATCTAGCATTGGGTATGATGTGGAAGGAAGCCCTAGCCCAAGTAAAATGGAAGAGGAAGAATTAGCCCAAGTCCCCCCTACTTTGAATGAAGTCAAAGAAGTGATAGCTAGGATGCGGAACAACAAGGCATCTGGAGCAAACAATATTGTGGGAGAATTAATAAAGTATGGAGGTGAAGAGTTAATTAAAATTATTTTGAAACTTATACAATATATATGGATTGTCGAAAAAATGCCGAAGGAATGGAGCTTGGCGATACTGTGCCCAATACATAAGAAAGGTTCTAAGCTGAACTGTGAAAATTATAGAGGAATAGCTCTGTTAAATGTAGTTTACAAAGTACTAGCTTCCCTAATAGCCAAAAGATTGTCAGATTTTACAGAAGGAATGGTTGGGGAATACCAATGCGGCTTTAGAGCCAACAGATCAACTATAGATCATATTCTTTCATACACTTTATTTTTTAAGTATCCCCACAAATGAAAATCGCAAACAGTTAAATCTGGGGTCCGTGATGGCCATAAGCCTGCACTAATGACCCGATCTTCAAAAATTTCTCAGGATCATGTGGCTTAATTTCATGCACTACAGTTACTCTGTATGGTTTCAAACGTAACAGTTTCGTAGCTCGCCATGCTGAGGCCTTCAAAACGCCGGTTTCTTGTCCAAGTCGTCTTAGGGATTTTGTTGGCGTATGCTCTAATCTTTCTCCTATTTCGTCTAATTTCTCCTCAGTAAGCACACGTTTTCTTACCCTTGGTTTCTTATCGAGCACAGAACCCGTTTCTCTAAATTTGTTTACTAGTCGTCGAACGGTTTCTCTACCTGGAGGATTTACATCTGGAAATTGTGTTCTGAATCATCTAACGACTTCTCTGCTAGACTCTGTTTTCACATAATTATCGTACATAAATACCCTATGTTGTACTGTGAACACAGATCGAGGCATAATGATAAATGTGAACTAAGACAAAGACCACTATATAACTTTATAACACGAGAGCACAGCCCGTGTTTGACCTTCACCTTCACAAGCATGCACTCCAACTGCTGGCCAAGTGGAATGTTGCAATATCTGACTCACTGCAGCAGTCACGTTTCACCGCTCGCCCGGCATGGCCCCAGTCCAAGAGACACTCACTGTATTTCAGTTTCATGAATGTATTATGAGTGTGATGAACTTACCTTTTTGCGTTTTTGGGGGTTTTTTGTGTGCTGTTTTTTTTAGTACTGAATTGATTATTTCAGCGTTGTATCCATTTAGTTGTGCTACACATTTGTTTGTGTTCTGTTCTTGGTGGTAGTCTATTTTGTCCATTGGTACCTTCGTTAATCTGTGAATCATAGAGTGGAAAGCTGAGTGTTTGTGTTGTATAGGGCTATTTGATGTACTGTATTATGTATGAGGGTTGTTGTGGTTGTGGGTTTCTTGTATATTTTGAATTTGTGTTTGTTGTCTTTTTTAGTGATTATGAGATCAAGTAAGTTCATGGAGTTGTTGATGAACTGGTGCAGCTGTTCAGCTTGTCTGGTGTTGCCATTGTACAAGAATAGAATGTAATCTGCATATCTGTACCAGTAAAGGATTTTGTTGGCATGTTTGTTTTTGTCATTGTTTGGTATCAATGTTTATTCAATGTTGTATACAAAAATTTCTACCAGGATTGATGAAATAGGTGATCCCATTGGTAATCCTTCTGTTTGTGTGTAGTATTTGTTGATGTATGTGAAATAGTTTTGTTTGGTGATGTCTGTTTATGTTTATAATTTCTTTGATGTCTGGTACCTTGTTCTCTTTTAGCATACTTTCTAGTATGGTATGGTATTGTTTCTTTTATTGGTACGCTGGTACACATATCTGATATATTGAATGAATCTAGTATGCTATTGTGTGGGATGTGTTTGTCTTGAATGTTGTAGATATGTCTAAGTTGTTTTTTATTAGGGTGTGGTTGTGTATAGTTATATTTGTTCTGATGACATTGTCCAGGCGTTTTGCTAATTTGTGTGCTGGTGCATTCATGTAGTTGATTACAGGTCTGATAGTGGTATTTTCTTTGTGTATTTTGGGTATTGCATTTAGTTTTGGTGTTTTGGGTTGATTTGCTTTAGGAATGGCTTTTTGTTGTTTTGGTATTGTGAGAGTGTACTGATTTATTGCCTTTTTGATGTTGTCCTCATACTGTGTTGTAGGCCCTTTTGTTAGTTCTTTGACAATATTTTCATTAAGAATGTAGTGATCTTGTCATCCAGTTCTTGTGTTTTGATTATAACTGTGTAGTTTTACCAGATTTTATGAAACATAAACGAAATATATATATATATATATATATAAAAACTTTACGACACAGTATCAGGACAACATAAAAAAGCAATAAACCAGTACACTCACATAATAACAAAACAACAAAAAACCAATCCTAAAGCAAATCCACCCACAAGCACCAAAACTAAATGGCTCTAATTGGGCAAGGGCATGGCAATGGTGGGGACAAGGGCTTTAATTGGTTATGGGCATGGCATGGGCGGAGCAATGGCTTTAATTGAGAAAGGGCGTGTCATGGGAGGGTCTGGTTTTTAATTTCTTTCTGATGGGACTCTGCGTAGTGCCATCATAGGGTGGGGATAATGACATCACAATATGGAAGCCAGAGGGCGGGGGCAATGGCTTTAATTGAGCAAGGGCGTGGCAAGGGAGGGTGGGGATAATGGCATCATAAGATGGCGGCCATGACATCACAAGATGGCAGCCAGTATATCAAACCATAATCACTTTCAGAAATACCACTTGTGTGAGAAAGTTATGCTTGAAAAATTAGATAATCTATTCACACCACTTCCAGCTGGTGCAAAAATGTCTCATAAGCTGTTTTTACAATGCAGCTTTTAAAACTGTCCACAACTTAAAACTTCCACTAGATTTTAGTTGCATTACATGCAAAATTTTCAACTTGCATAACTGTCTACATTGAGTAAATCAATTCTTCTAGCACAACTCAAGTTTCATGCAATTTACATTGCATCATGGACGAGTATCTTAACTTATGCTCACTGAAAGCAATTATGGCTACACCAGCCAGTGTTTTGAATTTTTGCGATGTAATGTAGTGACAGGATGATTTTAAAATTGAAATAGTATATTTTCTGGGGTACCCTCAATCAGCAGAGTTATCAATAACACCAAACATACCAAGAATTAGTGTTATTTACCTCAGCAAAGAACTCATCCATAAATCCCCCCTCCACAGTGACTGCAACATCGTCAGGTCCAACGTCATCGTCATCACTTTGTGCCTGCAAACAAACAAACAAAATGTCACTCTTTCACAAACAATGGATGCATGTGTAAGTTGCAGATGGAGCAGTATGTGCCAGGTGTGCATTTAAAAAAAGGATATGGAAAAATATTACATATTATGAAACCAGTACCATTTACACATCTGTTTTGAAACCTACAAATTATATTTTTTTCCTAATTCCTGACCATATGCTTATTGAAATAATGTTTCCATATTTGTCGGAATTTTTAGTATAAGCATGATGCAGTAGAAGGCCTACTATCTTTCTGAAGTTCTGTCAGATCATTTAACTGGGAAACTGGTCTGATACTTTTTCACTGCTAGCATACTCTTTCACAAACAACGGATGCATGTGTAAGTTGCAGGTGGGCCAGTCCTGAGCCAGGTGTGCATTCAAAATATAGGACACGAGAAAATATGGCATATTATGCAACCATTATTACCATATATACACATCTGTTTGAAACCTACAACTTATATTTTTTTCCTAATTCCTGACCATCTGCTATATGCTTATAGAAATTATAAGTTTCCATATTCGTTGGAATTTTCAGTACTGGTATAAGTATGATGCAGTAAAGGCTGTCAGATCATTTAACTGGGAAACTGGTCTGATAATTCCCTGGGCTATTCCGTTCATACACCACGTGTTTGATATTGACCATTAACGATTAGCAATTCCTCGAACTTCGTTCTCGCAAACATATCAATAAACTCGTAATCTCTCGTAGGATTACTTATGATTAGGGCTAGGATTTTTGTGATATAGCATTTTTTTTTGGTAAGTCTAATATGTTCCTTAAATAGTAATAAATGTTTGTTATGAAAAAAGTAATTAAATGTGACTACTTTGTTAAGTCATATTTTTTGTGCATATTTTGCCATTTTCATGAGATACAGCATATTTTAATAATTTAATGGTTATATCGGTCATATTTTCAATTTTTCAAGAACTTTTCTCATATAGAATTTCTTTCTTCCATATTCATTTGAGTTGTTAAATTTCTCAGAATTACATAGCATTTTGTTTCCTGGAAAAATGGTAAATCTACCTTCTTCCCCTATTTAGTTTGACCTCGATAATATGGATGCTACCTTAGGTATCAGTTAGAATCTATGTATTGTTGGCAACAAGCAGGTAGCTACTAAAGCGTGTTGACCGGACTGTAGGTGTCTCAGTCATTGTGTTAATGAATCTTGTTGAAGTCGGAAGTGTGTAGGAGAGTTCAGGTAAAATGTCTAAAGTGAAGGAAAGTGTTAAAGTTAAATTATAACAGTACGTGTGACTGATGGAAAAATACTGTATTGTAAACTGTGCGAAGTAAGAGTAACTGCAGAGAAATCATTTACCGACCAGCAGCATGTGGCAACAGCAAAACACAAACGTGGTATACGACGAATTGAAGATGGAAAAACACAACAGTAAATGCTCCGATGGGAATCCTGTCAATCTTATTCACCATTCTGGGAAGAACTTTGTACAACCTTCCTTTGTGCCGACATTCCTCTAAATAAACTAAATAACCTAAACTTGGTGAATTTTTATAAAAACATACAGGTAAAATCTCTTCCCGATTCTTCCACATTAAGAAAAAACTACATCAGCCGAAGCTACGAAAAAACCATACAACAGATCAGACAACAGGTTGCAAATAAAAAAATTCTGGTATCAATTGGCGAAACCTCAGACTCTGTGGGGAGATATGTTGCAAATGTTATTGTGGGAACTTTGGAAGATGCTCCAGATGAAACTTTTTTAATAAACTGTGAACATTTAGAAAAAAAAAAACAATTTTTCTACCATTAGTAAACTGTTCGACAGGCCTATGGGTGTCATCTGGCCCCAAGGTGTTCAGCATGACAATGCACTGATCTTTATAACTGATGCTGCACCTTATATGGTGAAAGCTGCCGATGCACTCAAACCATTATATAGCAAAATGGTGCATGTAACTTGTGTAGCTCACGCCTTACACAGAGTTGCAGAAGAGATTCGTAGTCATTTCAATGAGGTTGATACTTTAATTGCGGTGTGAAAAACGTCTTCTTGAAAGCCCCTTCATGTGTTGCATCATTTAAGTTGGTAGCTCTAGATATTTTCTTGCTGCCTTCTCCCATTTTGACAAGATGGGGGTTCTAGATTGATGCCTACAACTATTACTGCCAGAACTTCAAGATTGTGAAAAACATTACTGATTCATTTGACAGCAAAGATGCTGCTTCAATTAGACTAGACCAAGAATTAATGTCTAATACCGATATTTTAGGCCACCTTACATACATTACATCAAATTTTGGGTTTCTTCCTTCCCCTATAACGTTTTAGAACAATCAGAAGTGCCACTAGTGAAGCAGATAGAACTAGTGAAAAAAAACTGTGAATAAATTAGGTGTTGTTTGTGGTGAAGTGGGCCAACAAGTGTCAAAGAAAATTGAAAATGTGTTAGAAAAAATCATTGCATTCAATTTCAATGATTTTGTCGGGTGAATTTTTTTCTTTTAATGACTCAGAATTGGAACCAAATGATGTAGTTCTTTTTAAATATGCTCCTATTGTGTCAGTTGAAGTTGAAAGAAGTTTTTCTAAGTACAAGGTTTTATTGTCTGACAATAGGAAATCCTTTTTATTTGAAAATTTGAACAAGGTGTTCGTTGTACATTGCAACTCGGGGCTCATAAAGTGATTGAAGAAAGAAACGTAATAATATCAAATTTTCTTACTTTAGCTTGTTTCTCATGTGTGCATTTTATTCTTAAATAAATGACTGTCATAAACTGATTTACTTCTTTATTTTACAATTGAAATTATGACTTATTTTAGTAAATACTGTAATAATTTAGGTCATATTTGTTTTTATGAAGCATATTTCTGTAACTTTTAGGTCATAAGTGCATATTTTGATGGTTTTTAGGCCATAAAACCCCTAGCTCTACTTATGATAAATAGAGTGACCATAATTTGATCTGAAAACTGGACATTCCAAGCAAGTCAGTTGAACACCCATGAAAAAATATATATATACAGGGTGTCTCAAAAAATGTACTAACACTTTGAATGAGTATAAAAACATTATTTATGAACATGGAGACAAGTTTAAAGGCTTCAATTACAGATGTACAGAATACAGATTACACTATCATCGAGATGTAAGAGCTCACCTCCATGCAGCTTATCCAAACACACGGATTGGATGAAGGGGTAGCATTGAATACCCTGCTCGTTCCCCAGACCTCACGCCAATGGACTTCATTTTATGGGGATACCTCAAGGACAGAATTTATCACACAAAACCAAGAACAATTGATGCATTGAAATTGGAAATTGAAAGACAATGTCACGAAATTCCAAATGAACTGTGTCGTGACGTTTGCGTTATCAGCTTTGTCTGGACAATGATGGTCATCAATTTGAACATTTGCGAACATGATTCTTTAATTACATGTTTCTTCTGTAATTCAAGCCTTTAAACTTGTCTCTATGTTCATAAATGATGTTTTATACTCATTCAAAGTGTTAGTACATTTTTTTGAGACACCCTGTATATATATATATATATATATATATATATATATATATATATACAGTGTGTCCCACGCAAGAGTTGGCCAATGACGCGGGTTCCTGCGGCGCGGCGGGCACAGCTCCAACTCCCGAGCGATCGGGTGAAATATCTACGCTAATGAAGCCGCGATCGGTGTTATGATTTAGGTTCTCACATTTACAGTTGGAATTACAATGAAAATAACCACGTACCTCATCATAAGAGATGTTGGAAATGTCCTCCTCTTGCATCCACACAACATTGGAACCTTTTTAAGAAATTTCCTTTCACGCGCATAAGTTCAGCTTCCGAGATAGAATTAATTTCTCTTCTGATATTGTCTTTAAGTTCTTCTAATGTGTGTGGGCTTGATCTAATTTCTGTTCAGTAAGTACGCGCCGCTTGGTTCCTAGTTTACTATCGAGAATCGAACCCGTTTCCCGAAGTTTGCTTACAAGTTTTCGCACGGCTTCTCTGTTTGGAGGACGTACACCTGGGAATTTTGCTAAAAACCGACATCTTGCGTCCTTGCAAGATGATGTAATAAATCACATATGTTTTTCTTTGTGAGAACCTGAACCATTACACCAACAGCGGGCTTTATTAGCGTAGATATTTCCGTTTCCTTTGTAATGTACGGGAAGTTGACCTACGAGTATACACTTTATTTTTCAAGTTTCTCCATAAATAATATTCACATACTGTTAGAAGAACTTAAAGGCAATATCACATAGGCCTATCACAAGAGAAATGACCTCTGTCTCAGAAGCTGAACTTATGCGCGTGAAAGAAAATTTCCTAAAATGGTGTCAGTGTTGTGTGGATGCGAGAGGAGAACATTTCCAACATCTCTTGTGATGAGGTACGTGTTTATTTTCATTGTAATTTTAACTGTAAATGTGAGAACCTGAATCATAACACCGATCGCGGCTTCATTAGCATAGATATTTCACCCGATCGCTCGGGAGTTGGAGCTGTGCCCGCCGCGCCGCAGGAACCCGCGTCATTGGCCAACTCTTGCGTGGGACACACTGTATATATATGTGTGTGTGTGTGTATGTACATGTAATTTTTTTTTTTTTTTTGCTAAAAAAAATTAAGGGGTACTTTAACTTTTGATCTGATGTATTGTTGCAAAACTTATTCACATATATAGAACGGAAGTGGAATCACACACAATATGCATATAAAGTTATAAGACTTTAAGTCCTTTGAGCTCAGCTGCTGATTGCCTATCTGCGAGCCAATCAAAATGCTTCGGGTGTTCGGATAACACAGATTATATTATAATTTATAATAGATGTGACTGTTAATTAGTCGTTATTTCAGTATTGGTCAACCGAATTGGTCCAAAATGAATAGGCTTCTTCAAATTAGGCATTAGGCTTATTGGCCTGTAGTTGTTGAGGTCGTCCTTTGGACAAATAATACAGCTTACAAATGAAGATCTCAGAGCACAAGTGGTGCTAAGTTTATTAAATGTAGTTGGTTTAAATGAAGTCACTAATTTAATAGCCTGGTTCAAATCCCGTCAAATAGTCTACTGCCATCTATGGTAAAACACTGACTTGTGTTTATTTTCCCTAATTTTACTAAACTTTTTAATGTGATACATTGTTTACACACAGTAAGCATTTGTTTAAATAGCTAAATAGGGCGACTTTTACATGCAACAAGTTTTCATTTCGTAGCACACATAAATCCAAAAAGGGTGCAGTTCATGTTCTAAGTACACTTAGGACTTCCTGTAGGAATACGTATGAATTTCAGGCAAAACACGGAGCTTTTCAAAAAATAATGGCACATCACTACATTTTAAGCCCTAGAGTATTGGCACTGTGCATGATCAGACAGGTTCATAAGCTTTCAAACTCTTGACCATGCACAGTGCCATTATTTTTGTCTGAGATGATACCTGTTGACGATTCAACTAACACAAGCAATTTGTGCAAGAGTGTTCACCTTATAAAACAAAATTTACATTCATTCCTTCTCATGCACGGTAAGGGAATATTCTTGTAACCATCTAAAGTCACACTATTAAGAAACTATATGAGAAGAGTACAGAAATGGGTATCCTGAATTTGGACGTTACTTATTATCCATGGGAGTTTGGTGTTTTAACTTAGTATTCAATATGCATTGGTACAGCACGTAGCCAACGTTACAAATATAACAAGCATGCTTTTCTTCACAATATGGCGGGAGATATAATATGGCACATTTTCAAAACCTACAAACAGTGTATCGTACATTATTCGAAAATGCAAGGACGCTTTGCTACGGACAGTGGCGCAGACTCCATGGGGCCTGAGGGGGCCCGAGCCCCCTCAAAAATTCGTTGAGAATTTGTCCCGGTGCACGAACCTTCGTGTAAGGTCTGGCGGGCCAGCGCTGCGGCCGCGGTGACATCAAAAGGACTGGAGCAGAAGTGCCTGGAACCCTCCAACTCGCGTCGCCTTGACGCTTCGAGACATTACGACGCCGTGGCTATATAAAGCCCACCCTGCTGGAGCAGTCATTCAGTGTGGATAGTTTCGTTCAGTGCATGCTGCAGACGTGTTTAGCGTTCCGACTTTAGTGTTTAGTGGACTCTTTTATATGACTATATTTTATTCGTTTACTTTAGTCTCTTAGTGTATTGTGAATTAAGTTTGCAATGGATAAATTTGTTACCAAAAAGGTGCGCTTGGAAGTTGATGATACTGCAAGTCAACCTCCGACAATAATTGTGTCGTCAATTGCTTCGTCGTCTTCAGGCGAGAACTGTTCACAGCCAAAACCTGGACAATCCGGTAAGGGAAGATCATTTCAGAAGTCTTGGTTGATCAAATATACATGGCTAGAATATGAAGCATCTACCGAAAAAGTTTTTTGCAAAACCTGCAAAGAGGCAGATGCTAAAAATCTATTACAATTTTCTTCAAAAAAAGAAGATGCATTTATTTCCGTAGGATTTTCTAACTGGAAAAAGGCTTTGGAAAAATTCCGTCTTCATGAAAATACGTTTACGCATAAAGAAGGTGTTCTGAAACTAAATGCCATCACTAACCGAAGTGTGGTCTCCCAATTGAATGAACAGTTAGATAGTGATATGAAGAAAGGCCGTTTAGCTCTTGAGACAATTTTTACTACCGTGCAATTTCTATGCCGACAAGGCCTAGCAATTAGAGGGCACGAAGATGTAAACTCAAATTTTTTTCAATTGTTGGAACTCCGAAAGAATGACGTACCTGAGTTAAAAGATTGGTTAGGGCGTTCGGGGTATAAGTGGACGTCCCACGATATTCAAAACGAGATCATTGATCTACTAGGAAAGTCTGTGTTGAGAAAAGTATTGGCTTCAATCAAGAAGACTGAACATTTTTCTATTATGGTTGACGAAACAAGTGATTCTTCGATTCACGATCAAGTGTCATTATGTATTCGTACTGTCAATGATTCCTTAATTATCAACGAAGACTTTATTGGCTTATACGAGACCCCCCAACACTGAATCACAAACTCTCTTTAGTATTTTAAAAGACGTATTTGCTCGTCTTGATTTGTCAATGGATAACTTAAGAGGACAGTGCTATGATGGTGCCTCGAATATGAGAGGTAAGTTCAAAGGACTAAAAAAGTTAGTTTTGGATATACAACCAAAAGCACGTTATGTGCACTGCACTGCTCACAGTTTAAACTTGGCAGTTGTAGACAGTCTCCGCCATCTTACGTCTATGAGGGATATTATGGCCTTAGCCAAGGACTTAATAAACACCGTAAGGGAATCCAACAAAAGGATGGGACTTTTCAGAAGCATACGCTGTGAGAGCACCAACGACCAAGCTGGTCTACGACCCCTTTGCCCGACTCGATGGACTATGCGAGCTTCTAGTATCTTGAGAATATTGAAAAACTTTGAAGAACTTCTAGAGTTTTTTGAAACATTTTCTGCAGAGGACAAAACAGAGGCAGGTTACAAATGTGCAGGCTACCTTGAGTCAATGTTACAATTCAAAACTTATTTCTTTTTACGTCTTTATTGCCATGCAATGAACCTAGTAGAGGATGTCAATGAAAAAATTCAATGCCCTCATCTAAGTGTTGCTGATCTGGAAAAAATATATGAGGGCTTGATATATTGAATGGAAGGCGTGATAGTTTTGAACACTTTTGGGAATTGTGTTTAAAAGAAAAACCTTCACAAGTTGATGATCCTTCGCTTCCTCGGAATCGACGTATACCAAAGAAGTATGAAAACAACGAAGCCAGCTCACCGCACACTTTCAAAACCCCAAAGGAATACTACAAAGCTATTTCCATTGAAGTTTGTGAAACGGTGCAATCTTGCATTACTGAGCGGTTTGCATCAACTGGACTCACACAGGTCATTGCAGTTGAACAAGAGTGCTTGCTTTTAGTAAACAGAGGTGAAACAAATTTTGAAAAATCAACTGAGTTTTTAAAAAATGACCTAGACATTGAGAGACTGCGCTTACACTTGAATATGTTATCCGATATCGCTAATAAAAAACAACTGGTCTTAAAAAACATGCGTGATGTGAGAAAGTACATTACACAAGAGCCTGCAGTTGGAGAAATGTTATGTGAAGTAGTGAAGTGCATTAAGCTTCTCCAAGTAGTTCCAATCACGACAGCAACAGCAGAACGGTCATTTAGCGCCCTTAGACGTCTGAAGTCATATCTCCGATCAACAATGGGACAGAAGCGATTGAACAACTTGGCTGTTCTTCAAGCCCACCGAGATGTTTTGGATGAATTGGATATCCGACCAGTCATCAATGTCTTCATATTCAGTAATCCAGTCAGACGGTCGACATTTGCACCTTTCTAAAGACACTCTAGCCCTAATAATGGTATTTAGAGCAATATTAAAAATCTTTATAAAATAGAGAATTAAATACATACAGAATGTTAAATTTTCAGTTTTGAAATATTAGTACTAGTTTAGTACTGTATTTCTATATTACTATAGTACTGTATTAGTTATTTTCAAATACTTAAATATTTTTAGGGTGTAAGACCCAATTAAAGCCCATTATTTACATACTTTTTGACTGAAAGTATTAGGCATACTGTATTAACTTTATTAACTGTATTAAAGCATTAACTTTGAGATATTGTTTTTATTTAATGAACCCTCAGCCTTATTCAAAGTAAGCTTAAATTAGCTATTTCACTTATTAATCAAAGTGCTATTACTGTGCGACAGCAATATTTTATGTTTTATTCTTTTAATGATAGTTTAGGATTTATTTTAATATAATTTCAGTCTTTTCAGAGCTATATATTCACTGCTCTGTAATAGTCTATAAGCATAATTATTACTGTAAATTAAATTAGCTTTTTACGAAAATACAGTGCGTGTTTATGTTTTGTTTCTTTTTTCAAAGCCAAAAAGTGTTTCAGGCTTGTCGAGTTTCCCGGAGTGTGGAGTTATAGAGAGTCGAGTTTTCGGGGTTCTAATGTTGATCATATGACTCTAAAATACTTAAAAAAACTTTAAAACTAACTAATTTTCATCTAAAATTTAGAAAATTTCCCGGGGCAGGACCCCAGTATGGGCCCCCCCAATATTTTTTATAAGTCGGCGCCCCTGGCTACGGCTGCCACCTCCACTTCGCGCACTTAATTATACGGTTAGTGTTATGCATTATTTAGACTATATTCAGAGGTGGGTACAAGGCACTTGCGACAATATACAATGATAGTAGGTACAAGGCGAGAATGACCCTATATAACTTAAATCGTTGTAATAAAATTAATTTTTGGCAAAATTCAAATATGTCGCCCATTAAGCTCCGCCCATTTGATAATCACATTTGCACAGACTTTGTTCTATGACTCAGGAGCTTTAATGCTTTTACCTCAATTAGATTAAGATGTGAATGTTTCGTACACATCAACAAACAAACCTGCTTAGATCTTGAGTATCATTGTTTAGTTATGTTATTGTAACATGTGAAGATTCAATTCTGTATGATAATGGTGTTAGATTTATCACAGCCCCTCCCGAAGAAAAATCTTGGATACACCCCTGATACTACCTATGGTACGGGCAGAGGAAGTAATAAATTAAAAACTACCATGGGTCATGGTGTCAAAGGGATGTCTCTAGAGCTTTAAGATTGTGGAAAAGACAAGGGTAGATAGGAACACATAACCACAGAATTTCACTGCAACAGAGAAAGTATGCCATTTTCACTTTATAACTTATTGGTGGGATATCCAGCATGGGCTTACAATATCATGATACATGCCTCATTTTTTTAAAAATTCAGAATTCTCAATAGGACAACTGATGTAGGCCTACAGAGACTTTTAAGCAGCGGTAAGTTAAGTGCTGTAGGCCTAGTAAAATTTACTGAAATAATTTAATGATGAAAATGTATTCCAGCTTAAAATGGACTTTGTGAGAGATTTTCAAACATTATCCTAAAGACTTGAATGCTAGAAATAGGCATGTTCCTTAAATATTGAAGTTTTAATACGTTAATTTGTTTTCAACATATACATGTATTTATTTATTTATTTATTTCGTATTGTAGGAAGCTTGATTTTCAGTTATTTTTTAATTCACTCATAAGAGCTGATTTGTTGTAATAAAGTTTGCTGCACTACAATCATATTATCTTTGATATTGCATATCCTGTGCATCAGGAAGTTATGAGAAGACTGTGGAGAACATCTTTTATGTTAAGAAGGTAAAGAAATATTGCATTTAAAGATAATTTTAAAGTTTCAAAAGTAAGATAGCCCTGTTACGAAAAACATATGAAAGTTTGAATAAGTTCCTCATTTAAAGAAGCACAAAGTTCAATCTTAAGGTTCACATTATTTTCAGAAAATGGCTCCAATAACAACTGATGAACAACAGATTAACAAAATGTAGTAGCTAAGTGTCCGTGCCTAACTTCAAAATGAAAGGGGGTGTACTTATTTATGAATTCAGCAAACAAATTGACATTTGAGAAATAAGTTATAGGTTACTGGTATTTAAAAATCATGAAAACAACAGGCTATTTTATTTCTTTAACAATTTTGAAATAATTTAATGTGAAGGAGTGATCCCAATTTACAATTTAACATGTCAATTTAACCTTAAACTTGCCATAGTTCTTAAGAATATTGCAGTGTAACACTATAACACCCATTACATTGTACTTAATTTTTTTTTTTAGATTATGAGAATAATTTGTAATATGCTGTATATATTATTTAGCTACATTTTATAAGTTTTAATAACACTGAAGAAATGCTGCGACCTCGAATTTAAATTTTAGCTACAAATTGTGTCCCCTATCTTATGCTAAGAATAAACTTAGAGATTATATTGGGACTGCTTGGAATGAGCATTGGGTGTCCAGCTCCAAAGGGACCACTACGAGAGAAATCTTCTTTCCAACAGTTGAGTGTCGCCTACGCTGTACGAGTGTAAAACCGGACTTCATATTCACTCAGTTTCTGTCTGGGCATGGCAAATTTGGTTTTTACTTTCAACGTTTCATGATCCAAAGACAGAACGGTTATCAATGTATATGTACTGAACAACAAACTGTTGAACATTTAATTTTTCATTGCCCAGTCCTAGAGCATAAAAGAAGAATATTGGACACACACTTAGATTATTGTAAAAAGAAATTAGATAAACCACTCTTTGATATTTTTAGGAAAAAATGCTGTTATAGAGAATTCCAAAAGTTTTTGTGTTCTATTTTTAAGATGTTATAGTTTTCTTTTATAATATAATATATTAGTTATCTTGTTTTCTTAGAGTAGTAAGGCCTGCATCCAGCCTATGGATAAGAAGTAGTAATATTGCAAATATATTGTCTTGTAACTATAACCCTAATATACCTCCGGGTGGAATAGGGTTTAAGTAATTGAATATTCAATAAATAAATAAATAAATAACACTGAAGATCTAATCTCACATAATGTGTCACTTTCCAACTCTCATACATTTACAGGTTCATTTAAAGGAACATCCGTTAGTTTTCATATACAGAACTTTTATGTTTAAAATTGAAATTCTTGCTTAGTAAAATTTCAACATACAAGCTAATTTTATATATTCACGTATGTTAATTTCTTTCTACTTATTTGATATATTTATAACTATTTCCAGTGTTTTATACTGCAGCATGCAGGTGTAACAGTTCTTCAGATTTCAAAATAAAATAAATAAATTTTGTAACAATTTAGTGCTAGATTGAGTCTTATGTTTCAGTTTAATTAAAAATATGATTCTAATGTGCATTTATTAATAGCCCTAAGCTTAACTACTGAAACATAAGAAATTTCAGATTTTTTTTTTAATAAGTAGATTATATTGTTCTTGTCCCCTATTAAACTTTCAATTTACTCATTTTTACAAATAATTGTACCTTAATTTGTCCTTATGTCAATCTGTGATTACGCGAAAGAAAACTAATTTGCACACTGTGCGCACTTCCTATTTATATATATATATATATATATATATATATATATATATATATATATATATATATTTGTCCTTATGTATTCTAGCAGCCTATCTCCTATAATTTAGTCACTATTTTGCCAATTTTGCTCAGTTAGGCCTATAATGTTTTCTGTCAACTCTGTAACACCCATTAGGTACAATTAATGCAACAGACATTATGTTTAAAATAATTAAATAAGAAAAATTTGGTTGCTCTTTTTTTCAAAATTATATATATTCAGTTTTCTAGAGTTTCTTTAGTCTCCAATAAAATTTATAAGTTTCTATTAGCTGTCATCTCACAGAGTTTATTGATTTACATCATCTACCTCAAGAAGTGGGTTGTTTTTATGTAACATCCATTACAGTAAGCTTTGTTTTAATATTTCAAATACTGGGAAAATTTTTATTTTGGAAGCAATACCTTATAGTGCACACAACAGTAAGAGCTATCTTTTGTAATTAATGAGATTTTGTAACTATTATTCCTTTCTCAAAATTTGCCTTCTTGATTACGTGCAACTGTAACACCTGTTACAATGGGACATGGCGAACTTCAGTTAAGGTAATTCTAACACTAGAAGCCTTCTAGATTAATTGGCCATCTTTAAGCTCTATCCACAATGTGCAGTCGGCAGTCAGTAGTCAAAGTATAACGTGTGGTGAGTAATGGACGCCAACTTATATGGGCCCATGGGGCTCAAGCCCACGGTGCAATAATTTTCCGTGTAAATATTTACTGTTGTTATTATTATTATTATTATTATTATTATTATTATTATAATTATTAACCTTGTGTATTAACCGTGTTTCGTTCTTTAATCAGTGCAAAACGAAAATGACACTATAATATTATTTACATACATACCGTAACATGGACTTCCTTTGTTTCAACTAACTGATGATCCGATCTTTTGAAATTGTTCAGAATTCTTTAAATTCATACGTCAAATTTACTCTGTCAGTGCCTATTTCCCCAGCATCCACCAAAATATCTTTGAAAATACTTTTTGCTTTGAAAAGACTAGGTTATAGACATTTTTGCACTCGAAAATTTCCTAAAAAGACTTAATTACACATATAGCTGTTCTAAGTATGGTATAACCCTATACAAGTTATGGTTAGCGATGAATTTATAGACAGAAGTGCAGTCAGGAGAAATACATTTAAAACTCGTAGTGCTATTCAATAGTGCATATTTTATATTATTTTGGTTTTACCTAACACCATCCTCCTAAAAAGTTTATGAGTTTCAAAGAATTAAATTACAGTCCATGCCAGGGGGGGAGGGAGGGTGTTCGTAGGTTCAAATCCTGGTCGGGGATTTTTCATTAGTGGAAAATTTCCTTCCTGAGTCCTCTCATCCCCATCCTGAATAAAGTAGGAGGCAGGAGTGTAAGTCCACCCAATGTTTTTCAAAAGTTGGCGCCACCGATGCCATTCACCAAGTGCAGTTGCAGTCAGCAGCTGGCAGTTGGTAGTCGGCAGTCGGGAAATTCATCTTCAAACGACTACAGACTGCATGACTGCAAGTAACATATTACGAGATTGAAAATGATTTACTTGAGCAAATAAATAGATTAGCATACTACAAGAAAGCAAGATGTGTTTATTACCCATACATAATTTATATTATGCTTTATAAATCGATTCCTCCACATTTTTTGTACTGTAAAATGTTTCCCTAACCTCAATGTCAACTGCATATTGTGGGCAGCTTGAGTGCTGCTCCCAAGCGGCCAACTGCTCCTGCCAACTACCAACTGTCGACTGCACATTATGAATCGATCTTTAGCTATCTGAATTTGTATCCTCACCCTGTTTAAAATTTTAAAACACCATTTTAGGCCAGTTAAGTAGAGACTGCTCATTCAGTTCTTATTAGACTTGTTAAAGCATGTGTCAAAGTCCATTTTGCTCTGAGATATGTTTTATATCCACTTAATATCAAATAAGTTAAACTTCATGTTTCAGTGAGATTCTGCAGAAGAGTTGACATTGTTAAAAACGCAACCCTTGTATAAATTTTACGCATCTCCTCCCTTAATATTTTCCTATTCCACAGGTGTTTTCCTGTGATCACATTAATATCATCATTAGGACAATACGGTTCAAATATGGTACTACTATGATAACTTATATACAAAATATTGGCCTTTATAGGTCTAGTATACATAGGCTATTTGAGTTCCCCCACAAGTCATTCCACATTAAATCAGACAAATTTTACGCAAATTTGATCTACATGATTTTGATTTGTATTTTTTTATTTAGTTGAAAGATAAAAAATACGTTTGACAGCCATTCCATGAAAAGTGACCCTCGTTTACAATATTTATATTTTTAAGCAAGAAAGATGTTTTTCATATCAAATGAAAGTGTACTGTACTGTAGTGATGTACATGTAAAGAAACAGTTTTAATGACAACTAGGACCGTGCCAAATCAACACACATTTAATTAAAATTTAACCTCACCATTCCAGATTTGGATGAAATTTTGTACAGAGGTAGTTTTCATGTATATTAAGAGAAATACAAGAAGAAGAAATCATTTCTTATAAAAATGAAGCTGCTTGAATACAAAAGTTGCCCTGAGACACAGCTTACCAATCAAGCCATGAAGGCCAATGGATAACAACTTTGGTTTTTGTTTTGTTTTGTGTTATTTAAATATTTCAATCGGTTTTGAAAATACAGCCATGTAGAGTACTAAAAAACTAAAATTACCGGTACATCAAAAACATATCTTTCAGCTAATATAGCAACTCTTCCAATTAACCTACAAAGGTGGGGAAAGTGTCATATTTTAGCATTTTGTACAAGCTTTCCAATGATATGTAACACATAATAAGTTAGTTCTAATGAAATTTGTTTTTCAAAATTCAAAGTGAAAATTTTGATTTTGAATTTTGAAAAAAGTAGGCTACATTTTTTTTAATTTTCAAAAAATCCTAGGAAATAGGTTATACAAATGTTAAATGATGTGGCCTACCAAGTTTGAAAATGGGATGGGAATGGGTTCTTGGTTAAAAAATTAAAATTAAAACTTAAAAAAAAAATCAGTTCAAAAATAGCCTAACTTATAGGCTATGCCCCAATGGAAAGAATAATAAAATAATTTCAACAAATAAATTGAAATAAGGAAAATAACACTCACTTGACATCTTGTTGTTCAATGGAAATTCTTGTCTAATGCCTTATTGGTTTGCAAAGTGTTAAGATAGCACATAAATCCTTCTGGTCGGTGTCACAGGATTTACTGTACGTGAGAGGTATCCATAATACATCTGGCTTTCATGATGGTGATGGTCCAGCTGAAAGGAGCGTTAATTTCATTTCACCATATTCATTTTTCTCCATCACATCAGCTATCCACCAGTTCTTGTCATACACACTGGGAATCTACCCTGTCACAAGTGCTAATTGGTATTCGTCTGGTGATCTTATAACAGCTGCTAGTGATTAATGTGTATCTTCGGAAAATATTTTTACAATTATTTTTTATGTAGGCCTACTAGAGTCAACAGGTATGAAAGCGTGATATTGTTGAGTTCCTTGAATGGTAGAACTGCATGATTGGAACAATCTTTTAGAAATGTTTCTGACAGCACATAATCCTCCAGCATTGATGTGAATAGTATAAATATTTTAAACTGCCCATTCATAAAGGTGGAGAGGAGTTAAAATTTTGTTTTCATAGGATTGTTGCAAGCTATTTCTAGCCGCAAGTCTCTTAACTCCACCACAAGGCCTTTTTCCATGTGCCGTGGCTGAAAAATGCTATTCAGCATCAATGTCATTAATGTTATTAAATGTTTTTTATTTTTAAATTGGGCAGCTCATCCATCAGAAAAGAAAATATATTTTTGGGAACTATTCCAAATGTTGTAGTAAAAACGTAAATGAGTTTTGTTTGAAAGGTGTAGGCCTAAATAGCAACTGTAGGCCTAAAGTGTTCTAATCAATCAGAAATCACAACATCATTCAAATGAATATGTGTTTCTTCTTTGTAATATATCACAAAAGGTTGAATTGTAGCTTGTCCATCAGTCCAGTAGACATTTTTCTTTGTGATTCATGAAAAACGTCAGTTTTTATTTTTTTTTTTTAAATAAAGCCATGTTGGACTAAGAGTGGCAGCTTATTGCAAAGTTAATCTAGCCTATAATGATTTCTGCAGAGTTCCTAAATTGCAACAGTCCACTGAAAGCTATTATCTAAATGTTATCTATTCTGTTAGATTTTCTTATGATTTTTCAAGGATGGTATGTAGCCTACTGCAACATCAACAGGACAAAATGTACATTTATCCCTATAGCAGTGTATTGATGGTGAATTGCAAGTAATTTTTTATAGGCAATGTTTGTAAGTTTTTAATTCACCACTTCTCATTACTCTTAACTGGCATTCTCAATCATCAGTTTATATTTAGATGGACTGTACATAGACATACAGCGTGTATCACTTGAAAATGCCAAAATGCAATGCTTTGGTCGGAGTTCTGCTAATTTTGAGAAGGTTAATTTAATATTGTTGACTATAGTACATAAAAAATTGTAAAAATATTTTCTGAAGGTAGGCCTACACATTAATCACTAGTAGCTGTTACAAGATCACCAAACACCAATTAGCACTTGTGGCAGGGTAAATCGTATGACAAGAACTGGTGACTAGCTTCTATGATGGAGAAAAATGAATACGTGGTGAAATGAAATTAACACTCCTTTCAGCTGGACCATCACTATCATGAAAGCTTGATGTATTATTGGATACCTCTCACAGATGTATTACGTACAGTAAATCCTACGACACCGATCAAAAGGATTTATGTGCTATCTTAACACTTTGCAAACCAATAAGGCAATAGACAAGAATTTCCACTGAACAACAAGATGTCAAGCATGTGAGTTATTTCCCTTATTTCAATATATTTGTCGAAATTATTTTATTATGCTTTCTATGATTACTGTGATGTCCTGTTTACGGACTTGAGCTCTAACTTATCCCAAAGGTTGCAACGTGTTCATAATATGTGCGTACGATTCATTTGTAATGTACGTCTGTTCGATCATGTATCGCCTTCCTTCGAAATGTTGTCATGGCTCCGTCTGAATGACCGAAGAAGGTTTCACTGTCTTTGTCTCCTCTTCAAAATTCTTCATACTTCATCACCATCATATTTATCTAGCCGCTTCCATAACCTGTCTTCTCATCACACCCTAAATACAAGATCAGAACATAGTCATGTACTCTCTATTCTTCTCCATCGCTCTTCATCCTATTCATCCTCATTCTCTGTATCAGTAGCTCGCCAATGGAATTCCATCCCCCGCACGGTCAGAGGCTGTCGAACTCTTGGTAAATTTCAGAGAGAAGTTAACATATTAATTTTAAACCATGTAATTTAGTTTTGTTTTTCATCGTAGTAACTAGAAATCTTAATTGGAGCTCTTTTTGATATTTGTAACCCGTAGCCTAACTTCTTGTAACTATACGTTTTTCTCTTTAGTATTAGTTAGTATAATTTTAAATATCTTAGGCTATAATCCTAATTATTTTCTTTAGTATTCTTATATTTTGTAATTTAATTTTGTAATTTAATTTTGTAATTTTCTTTTGTAATTTAATGTTTTATAGCACTCTAGTTTATAAATTATAACTATGTTTAGTTCTTGGTATTTAAGTATTAAGTATTAATTAATTATCTGTAATATTATGTATTTGTGTTACGTAATAGTAATGTAGTTTTTTTTACTGGTAGAGCGGAAGAAAAGGCCAAATGGCTTTAGCTCTGCCAGAATAAATAAACAGAATAATAATAATAATAATAATTGGGGCAAATACCGTAAGTTATTTTTGAGCAGATTTTTTTGTAAAGTGATAATGATTTAATTTTTTAACCATGAACCCATTCCCATCCCATTTTAAAACTTGGTACATCATTTAACATTGGTATAACCCATCTCCTAGGATTTTTTGAAAATTTAAAAAAATGTACGTTTTTCAAAATTTAAAATCAAAATTTTCACTTTGAATTTTGAAAAGAAAATTTCATTAGAATGTGTTACATATTATTAGAAAGCTTGTAAAAAATGCTAAAAAATGACAGTTTTCCCACCTTTGTAAGTTAATTAGAAGAGTTGCTATATTAGTTGAAGGATATGTTTTTGATGTGACACTTATTTTGTTTAGTACTTTACATGGCTGTATTTTCGAAACGGATTAAAATATTTAAATAAAAGTTTGTATTTCTCTTAATATACATGAAAACTATCTCTCTACAAAATTTCATCCAAATCTGGAATGGTGAGGTTAAATGGGTGTGTTGATCTGACACGGAATGACCCCCATACATAATAATGATGTGAACCTACTCCTAATTCTATTTAATGGCTACAACAATTATAAAAGAGAAGAAAAACAAAACACTCAAAATTACAGAATAAAGGTAATCAGAGGTGGCATTGATATAGGTTTTGTGAAGACCAAAGGGTTGGTTAAGTAGTAAGGCTGGTTTAAGTCTATCAAGAGACAGTCTTGTAACCACAAGGCATTTCAACTGTCAAGTACCTTTTAGATTATGCATGTACCAAATATGGTCCATTGTAAACAGGTTGGAGGAGTTTCCTGTTGTGTCCTGCCTGATGAACACATGTGAAGATTTCCTAAGCTCAAGATTGATGAAAACATTTTGTCTAGTGGCGTTGAGTACTTATTGGTTTAAGTGATGCCATGTGCTGTTTCAGCTTGAAAACAAAAGATGGGATGTCACAATTCATTGGTGCTGAGTCGAAAAAATTAACTAGAAGCCTAATTGAGATCCCATAAGTCATTTCTGAAGCAGTGGTAGTCTCATTTTGGAATAACGTAAGCATGGAGGTGTGATGTACCATAAATCAGCTGCTGTTGAAAGCTCGGAATCAGTCATCCTACTCACCTGGTTGTAAGCCCAAGAAACCATTACCCCAGGAAAGTCTCAAGTCACTGTAAATATATTTTGGATTTAAATAATGTGAAACTCGGCCCTACTCGGTCTGTTCTATAGAAGTAGCCATTTTATGTAGATGTAAATGTCGTCCTGTAGATCCTGTGTTGAGCGATGCTCAAGGATATGAGGAGCATCGTTTCAAAATGTATTAAATGCACTCTTGGTCAAAGTACAGTTTGATACGATTTCACCCTATTTCTTAAGCGCTCTTTAACACTATGAACTCAGAATGGAACATTTCATGTTATATCACTTGTTAATTCATTGTCAAGTTGATGTATCGGATCAAATCGTATTAAGTGCACAGGAATGAACGGTTCAAAACGTATTATGTACAACTTAATTTTTACACCGGGCATTCAACCCACGTTTCGGCTGATATTTCCCTATAATTTTTTATGTTGATTCATCCGAAAGTTTAGCTGAACGTTATTTCATTGTATCATCATGGAAGGAAGTGAAGCTGTTCCAAGAAGATTGAAAGGAAGCAGAAAACGAATCAAGACTGGGATAACCAAACGACAGCGTGAAGTGAAGGCTATGTAAGCGACATTTTGGTTTTTTGATCAACATTGTGACAGTATTTTTATATTGTACTTTTTAATGTGCTAATGGAGTTATGAGAAATAGTGTAACGATCAAAAAATTACGTTTTAAAGATCATAATATTCTTGTTCGAGCCATTTTATTATTGTGCTCGCATGGCATTTCAGATTCAGTGTGAAGCCGGTATTTAAAAAAAGAACCATCTACTGGCTGATCTGGCAGCACACAAAATTTGTTTTAAAACCTTCCACAAATTAATGAGGGAGCATCCAGCAGATAGAAGAAGTTTCTGCTTTGATTTGCAACAGGTTTGCAATTATGATTAGCAGCAATTATCAATTGGCGAAGCTAACATATCGTTTTATGCATTGTGTGTCACTGATATCAGTAAAAGAATGCAACATTCTTTAATTGGAACGAGACTGAAGGTGGCAGAGGGACGATCGCGGTAGCATCGGGTGTGATCTATTATTTGGAGGAAGTTCATTTTTAGGGTTCAGTCACCACTATTAGACTTCGCTGATGGTTGCAGAGGTCAAAATAAATACATGTAGCCTATGTAACATGCTTTTGTTAATTAGTCATTTTCCTCCGGGAATAGAATATTACATAACATAGGCTCAATATTTTTACACTGGGTGACTAGTTTTAAGCATAAAGAAGAGTCTTAGCAGAACATGCTTCACCATTTCGTGTTGTAAAACGTAAGAGAGGTAAGGCATCTAAAAGTGGAAAAAACTATTGGCCTAATTTTAAACGTATTTAATATGTTTTGTGAAAAGTTTGCTCAACTTTCAGTCCATGAAATTGACATCAGAGTTCACGGGATAGTCAGAAATTAGCACATACGGAATTCTTAAAGAGGTGAGGAAAGTGTTGGATGTACAATGAAGTGTTTGTGAAATCAGGAATTCGCAAAATTGTATTTTTGCCATGCGTCAGAAAAGATAATGTCAATAAATAAATAAAGATGTTGAGACAGAATGAAAGCTTAGTATTGAAGCCAATAGATGTCAGGGTGTATAGCGTACTTCGTGTTTCAATGTTGTCAGCTCTGCCTACAGAATTGAACGAAACCTACCGAATGAGGACTAGGGAGTCGAGCGCCCAAGAAATCGCGTGGGTAGCCGCAGATCATGTGTTTGGGGTAGTAAAATATCTCCGAAAATACTCCTACATTATAATTCCTGAAAAATATAGAGAACATTAAAAGTTTGTGGGAAAAGTAAGATCACCTGGAGATGATTGGGTCATAAGAGATTATAAAATACTCCTCAATTAGTTCAAGAAATTAGACGGAATAAGAGTAATTTTGAAGAAAAAACTATGAATTGTCACAGTAAAGATGGAGCCAATGTATAGTTGTGATTACCCTTCAAAACAATTCACAACATTACTGAAACGAGGAACAAGTATGGAGAAGGTGTCGTGTCTGAACCTCCTGTAATTGACAAAATGAGAGCTTTGTCAGATGCAGAAGACAGACATTGATGAACTTCTGAAAGCAAAATTTGGTGATACTGAAGAGAGGTTGACAGTTTGCAAATGTATAACGTAGCTCTAAATTTTGATGCAGCAACTCAAAATGGCGATCCAGAAGATTTAGACTGTCTGCACGAGGAAACGGGACTTGAAAGACTGTGATGTTGGAATAGCTCTGTTGTAAAATTCAAGTTGTTTCTTCTTTGCGCATGTAAAATGCGTAAATTTTATCTTCAAAATCTGTGCACTAATTGTGTTAACAAGTGATTAATGTTAGCAGTGTTATTAATAATAATTTTTCTGCAATATATGCAATTAATGGCAATGATTTAAAAACATATTTTCTTTCAAATCCAGCTGATGTTTGACCTGCTCTCTACTTTTTACTGTCTAATCGGTTCAGAATGTATTATGTCCAGTAAATCGGTTCAAAACGTATTATGTGTAAAGTTAAAACTAAAATATAGGCTAATGCTCGTTAATTGAAAACCAATTTCAGTTTTTTAGGAATCTGAAGCATTACCTTAATATCTAAAATTTCACGTCTTAATTTTGCAGATATAGGCCTACTTCCTGGTTAGGGAGTAAATCGTTTTTCCACTTTCCTGAAAAATGTTAACTTGTACACTTAATACGTTTTGAAACGATGCTCCTCATATAGATTAGGCTATGTCAACTGTTCAATATTAGAATTTCCAAAAACATAATTCACATTAATTTTAACATTCATAGGTCTACTTCTAAGCCCAATCTTACAGCATCCACTCAAATGTGCTTTATAAGGGTTCAATGCATGGGCGTCCGCAGAAATTTTGTCAAGGTGGGGCCAATGAAAAAAATTACTGCCACCACCGTCACTATCCTACTACGACTACTTTATTATTATTAATATTATTATTGTTGCTATTTTATTACTATTCACGTTATTATTATTATTATTATTATTATTATTATTATTATATAATCAACATCCTTCATTTACTGTAACTGGACTATGGCCATGGATACAAAGAAAACTTCTGATGTATGCACTCACATGACTTTTCATACACCTTACAATTTCATAGGTACAATTCATATCAAATATAAAATGCAACATTTTCTTGCCTTATCTTCATTATAACAAAATGTTTGGGTATAAATGGTTTCAAGTTTAGGGGAAGTAATTATTCCTACAAGCTAATATCTAGTCAGCTGTTACAGCTTGTTTTCATCCAAACAACGCGAACACACTACAGTATTTGGAGATTTAAACCTCCCATTTCACATTAGTTGCTTATAGTTATTCAATTTAGAGGTTTATGTGTAAACAATTTCCAGGGAGGGGCAGCGGCCCTACCCTGCCCCCCCTTCCGGACGGCCATGGTTCAATGTTAAATTGACATTCAGTTTAGTTTAGTTTAGTTAATTTTCATCCTTCTATCTTACATAAGATAATGGACACATCAATACAAATATAAATAAAAATATAAATAGGCCTACAGAAATTCTAAAATACAAAATACAGAATTACAGAACAAAGTGTAACATAATAACTTATATTGTAGTATAACAAACAAACAAACATACTTAGCCTATTCATGAAATACAATTTCAGTATAGGCTATATGAGAAAATGAAGCGTATTAGGTTTCTAGAAACTCTTCTGTAGAATAAGAACATTTTTCAATTAAAAATTTGTGGAGACTTTCTTTAAAAGTTTTATTTGTGCGCTGTTCTTTTATATAAAGTGGAAGCTTATTATACATTTTTATACCATTATAAGTAAGGAGTGTTTATACAATGCAGTATTATGACTAACTGTTGATAGATTTGAGCTTCCTCTTGTATCATGTATGTAGATGTAGATGTAGATATCTCGTCCTGTAGATCCTGTGTTGAGCGGGGCTCAAGGATATAGAACACGTCAGATCAAAAAATACATGCATGTTATAACAATAATATAGGCCTACAGAAACTGCAAGCTGCCAAATTTATCCAATCTGGAAATATTCCTCCAAATTGTAGAAGGTGTGAGTTATTAAAAATTCCTTGACAGCTGTTTTGAAAGGTTTGCTCTTTCTTTGAATACATAATAATTTAATGTTGTTTGGAAGCTTGTTATATATCTGTACTGCAGAATAATAAGCACCCTTCTGAAAGAGTTTTAACGAGTTATTTGGTCTGTGTAGATCATTCATGTTTCTGGTAGTACGTCCATGTACACTAAAATTAGTTTGAAATTTATCAATATTATTCACTACGTACAGGGCCGTTGCATGGGCAGGGCGACCGGGGCGATCGCCCTGGCTGCCGCGACCAGGGGGGCGCCATGGCAACGGCAAAAATAAAACGACAAAATTTGAAATAATATGTTAGATGTACATAACGTATTTTTAAAGTTAAATATAACTGAATTTTGAATATTACGTTGTTTGTATTTATTGAACAAATAAATATTTGACATCAATAACTTTATATTTTCTAAGTTACCCCTAAATAAATATTTGCTCAAAATTGAACAGCTGGATTTGCTTGTATACTGTTAATAATAATAACCTAATAATAATGCGTGTTTAACCCCATTATGTTTATATGTATTTGATAGTGTCGCGTCACGTCGCTCGCTGTGTGTTTGTGTTTGAAACCTTACAGACAGGTGGAATGACGGGTGGGTGCACGTGGGATTGAGTTTTTTTTTTTTTGGGGGGGGGGGCGCCTGACGAAATCTTGCCCCGGGCGCCAAAAAATCACGCCACGGCCCTGACTACATAACACATAACAGAGTATATATACTCCCCTGTAAGAGTGAGGACTTTTAATTTTTCAAATAGCGGTTTACAAGAGAGCCAATCCATGTGAAAGTGGACAATGGTGGTTACATCTTTTTTTTACGTGACATAGACATGTTATATATCAAAGTAAAGGTAAAAGACTGTAGAATTTGAAAATAGATTCACAATTCTATTAAATTAAAGGTATCTATATAATAACAACTGCTGAAATGTGTATTTTTTTCGTTGACTGAAATTTATAATTTAACATGTTGGCTAGTACTGCATTATACTCATGGAATCAGTAGATTTGCTGCAATTTTTAATTTCACCCACAAAAGCACAAATAAGTGAAGATTTTGTCATCATAAAACAAAATTTTAAGATCAGTTTAAGTGAAGATATTCATCAAATCAATTTTCAAGGTATCCTTGTCACACCCGTCACAAAAAACATGTAATAATTTGGGTAGAAAGCCAAGTAATCATTGTATAAAATAGAAACTTGGTAAAAGTTAAGATATTTCAATACAGAAGACACACCTAAAATATAATTTTGAAATGCCTACTATTTTGGCTTAATTTTGATGTGACGGGTGTGACACATGTTGTGTGACGGGTGTGACATATGTTGTGTGACGGGTGTGACATTTATGTAAAATGCCTTTTGCAGCTTTTGTATAGTGATTATTTCATGCAGATGTTGAATAAATCATATGTTTGCATTAATACTATCTTTTAAATGGCTCTTGGACTTCTTGGACTTCCGTGGTACAGAACAGAACTTCGTAGTTTGCAAGACAAAGAAACTACGATCTACCAGCTTTGGCTATGGATGACACGGATGACCGGTGGATATGTCACAAATGTTTTAATGGTGATAAAGAAGTGAGGTAAAGATCAAGTGATCCCTATAGAGGCCATGAAGGCTTTTAGGATTCAAACGTTCAACCTCCAACAATTTTAGACTTTTAGCACATGAAGGTGGTAAGGTTGTCAGTCTTATGCACTGGCTGCCTTTTCCCCAGAATTACTTCTGGTACCCATTTCTGTTAGAAGATGAGTTGACCACAAGGCCATAGTGCCAGCAGAAGAATTAGGCCAATTGAAAAATCTCAAAAACCTCATCAGGAATTGAACCTGTGCCCTTCAGGTTTGTAGCACAGTGCCTCAACCAGCAGCATGACATTGTACCCCAATAAAGAAGTGAGAGTGATAGCCTAATTAATTTTGTGCCTGAATTCCGTACTGGTAACTGTGTATCTTAGAACTGCTAAGAAATTCAGACAGACAATACCTCTAACAGCCGATGAAATGAGTAGGCCTACATGGAAACAAATGAAGGAGAACAGATAGAAAAACAATCAGCCAATCTAAATATAGCTAAACAATATTATTTTTGTATGAGAGACAACAAAAGTGTCCTGGTGACAAGAATAACCAGATCCACATCAATTCAGTAAAAGTTTGTGAAGAGCTCAGGCTTCCAAGTAGTCCAGGATTTTAGAGTAGAGGACAACGAAAACTGCCTAACTAGTACCGGAGGAACATTTCACTTCACAACTTTACACAAGCCTGTTAAAAATATGGACAGAGTGGAAAAAAGACTAACATGGGAATTCTTTTTTATGCTGAGATCATGTGCTGGGATTCCCCAGGATTGGTATATTATCACAAAACATTTTCATGAAATTCATGCAAAATGGTACAGAGGCAGAATGTGCAAAGTGTGGTTAGCGTTGCAGATTACAGATCCATCGGCCTGGGTTCGATCCCCGGTACCACTTCGAATTTTTCTGAGGTAGGGAGGTCTGGTAGGGGTACATTCAGCCTCATGATTCAAATTGAGGAGCTATTGGATAGAGAAGTAGCGTCTCCGGTCATGAAAAAAACCATTAATGGCCGTGGGTGTCGGCATGCTGACCACATGCCCCCCAATCCTACCATCTGCCTACGGTAGAAGATGCAGCAGTCGGGTGGTAGGCCAAGTCCCTCCAGGGATGGAGTTTAGTTTAGTTTAAGTCTCGGTTATAAGTTGATGTTGTCCCATCCGACATGTCACACCCGTCACGTCACACCCGTCACACTGATAAAGTAAATTTTCAATAACTGTATAAATATTTTTGTAAAATCTAATTATGCATTTCAGTATGTTTATCAGTCCTCTTACTTGAAAAAATAAAACAAATATAGTGAAGCTAATCAATTCACAGAAATTTCAATTACACCTACATAAGAAAAAACCTTTGTCCAATTATGGTCACACCCGTCACATGCACAATATATTTTCCAGCTCAAGCATACAGCCTTGAAAAAAACATTAGATCATATTTTGTACTTCCAATGGGTTGGTATGTTAACACAAAAAACTTTGATGACATTCCTGCCATATGGTTCAGAGGTAGAAAGAAATAAGTGTAATGAAATCTGTCCAAATGTCACACCCGTCACTATGGATTGGCTCAAGATTCCCTTTTTTTTCTTTCCACATATTATTCTTATTGCCCGCTTTTGTAATCTAAATATTTTCTCCCTATGGGTAGAGTTGCCCCAGAATATGATCCCGTACCTCATTACTGAGTGAAAATATGCAAAATATACCATAAGTAATGCATCCTGTTTTAATATATTATTCAAAATTCTTAAAGCAAAGCACGCTGAACTCAGTTTTGGACTTATCATTTCTATGTGTGTCTTCCAGTCAAGATTTTGGTCAATTTGCAGTCCTAAAAATTTTACATTGCTAATTTCTTGTATGATTTGTGTTCCATAATTAATTTCAAGATTTGAGATACATCTGTTTTTTGTCCTAAATTGTATAAAATGGGTCTTATCAATATTAAGTGTCATTTTATTAGCTAGAAACCATGTATTTAACTCGTGAAAAGCCTTTGTAGCTATTCTTGATAAATGTTCTTGTGACGTTCCTGTTACAAGTACACTAGTATCATCTGCGAAGAGCAATGACTTTGATTCGTCACTTAAGTTATAGGGCAAGTCATTAATGAAAATTAAAAAGAGCAAAGGTCCTAGTATTGATCCCTGAGGTACCCTATTCTTAACAACCCCTAGGTTAGATTCATTTCCATTTATTATTACCTTTTGAGTTCTATCAGAAAGATATGATTTGAACCACTTAAGTGTTAAATTATCGAACCCATAATGATCCAATTTTTGAAGTAATATTTCATGATTTATACAGTCAAATGCTTTAGCTAAGTCCCAGAAAATTCCCAGAGCATATTTCTTTTTATCTAACGCTTCCAGTATTTCTGTAGTAAGTTGAAATGTAGCATTTTCAGTGGACATGCCACTTCTAAATCCAAACTGAGATGAAGTAAGAATGTCATTCAAATTAAGATATTGTATTATGCGGTTGTACATGACTTTTTCAAAAACTTTTGAAAATGAGGTTAAGAGCGATATAGGTCTGTAATTTGATGGTAGATTTTTGTCACCTTTTTTAAAGATGGGCTTAACAATAGCATGCTTCAGTCTTTCTGGAAATATTCCATTTTCTAATGAACAATTGCATATGTGACTAAGAGGTTTACTGAGTTCCGATGAGCAGCTTTTTATTAACTTATTACTTATCTCATCCCATCCAGACGAGCTTTTACTTTTGAGAGACTTGATTATATTTTCAATTTCTATGTGGGAAGTCAGGTTCAATTGAAATCTATGGTTCCAAACTGTAGATTTTGTTAGTAGGTCTACTGCCTTAATGCTAATATTATTTATAGGAATACATTTCTCTGCAATATTTATAAAGTGACTATTAAAAGCATTTGTAATGTCTGATAAATTATCTAGTTTTATGTCTTGGTATATATTAATGATGTACAATCATTGTTTCCCTTTGTTCTCCCCGTTTCGTTTTTTATTATATTCCATACAGTCTTAAGTTTATTATTTGATTTATTAATTGCTTGTGAAAAATGCCTACTTTTTGCTTCTTTGATTACTTTCTTCAGTATGTTGCAATACTTTTTATAGTATTCCTTATGAGTTTGGTTGTTACTGGTTCTATATTTTAGGTAGAGCTCTCTTTTGTTTGCACATGATATTTTAATACCAGCAGTTAACCATGTGTTATTCCTTGAATTAGGTAAATTAGCAGTTTTCTTTTTTGGAAAATTTGCCTCAAAATGTCGTGACACTATGTTTAGGAATTCACTTAATTTACTATCTACTTTGTCATAGGATAACATAGATTCCCAGTTTTCATTCGCAAGATCTTGTTTGAAATTTAAAATTGAATCGTCATTCATTACTCTAGTCATATTACTATGAGCATGTTTACTGTTCGAATTTACTTTAATATTGTTCAGCACTAACATTTGTGCATCATGATCTGATAATCCATTTAATATTGGAAGTACTTTAAAATTAAAATGTTTTTCTATATCTATGAATATATTATCTATTGTTGTTTGGGAGTCATTCTGAATTCTCGTTGGAAAGTTTACTATGAAATCTAGATTATAGCTACCCAACAAAGATATCAGTCTGATCTTCTTCTCACTATCAATTGAGATGCGTTTCTGAGTAGGCCTATGTCTTACAATTTTTTATGGATGCTTTAGTATGTAAAAGAATATTATAAAGGCCTAGGCCTATATATACACATGGGAGAGTCATAATTTTATATTCTATAAAATAAGTTTTGCAGCTCACATGGGTTGGTTGATTGACCATTGTCCTTATAGGTCTCTTTTGCATTTTTAATATTTTATTTGACTCCTTTGAACTGCCCCAGAAAATGACACCATAATTAAAAAGAGTATGAAAATAGGCAAAATAAGCTACTCGTACTACGGTAATATCTGCTGTCATTATTAATGTTTTTAGTGCATAACAAATTTTACTTAATTTTTTTACTCAAATTGTCTATGTGTAGGCCTACCATCCAATCCAAATTTTGATTTATCCAGAAACCTAAAAATTTTGTGTTAGCTACGTACGTAATTTTAGTATTATTCAGATAAATATCTGGAAAATGACTACATTTATTTGCTTTGTGTCGAAAACGTATTGCTACCGTTTTTTCTTTATTTATAATTAGCCTGTTTTGTGCAAACCAAGGCAAAATTGTTTAATTTATTTTACTAAGGTTTTGAGTGATTTGATCTTTGTTATTTCCAGCTACAAGTATGTTTGTAGGCCTATCATCTGCAAAGACTGTACCGGTAAGTTTTATATTATCGGGACTGTCCATTGTTAGTATCAGGACACTTTGGATGAAATTTAAACTTCATAATTTGAAGTAGGCCTACAGTGTGATATTTGACTTACAGAAAACAATTTTGCTGTATACATCTTGAACACCACTCTTAGTTTCTATTCCCAGTATCTTACTTGGGATTGATGGCAAAAATATACTGTTTATTGTTCATTTTTGTTTTGTTAGTATACGGACGAGGAAATAAGGTTAAAAAATTTGAATGAATTATTGTAAAAGTTCCTCCTAATTTACTGCATGTATTCAAATTTTGCTTAAAGCAGTTGAATCATACACTATTTAAGACTCAGTTGGTATATTTTGTTTTATGGATTTTTAATTTTAATACTTCGTAATACTAGTAAATTGTAACTGCATGTGCGTTAGTATCCGGACAGTTAGTATCAGGACAAAATGTCTTTCAAATGGATGAACATATTACAGTCAAATTATAATTGTAACTAATGTCATTAATTCATTATTAAGTGCCAGTATGGCACTTTATGAGATTGTGTGTGGGGGACGGAAAAATGTCTGTCCGTCTGTCTGTCCATGTGTCTGTACGCACCATAATTCAAATACGCTTCATCGGATTTTCATGAAACTTGGTATATGCATTTATAATGTCCATGGGAAGAACCCTATTGATATTGAACGAAATCGGTTCACTGGTACTGGCGTCAAACCCAATTTAGTGTTTTTATTTAAAAGCACCATAACTCAAATGTGCTTTATCAGATTTTCATGAAACTTGGTATACACATTTATAATGTCCATGGGAAGACATCTGTTGATATTGGACCAAATCGGTTGGCCGGTACCGGAATAATGCCCAATTTAGTGCATTGTTATGGTATTATATAACAAAAGCCCCATAACTCAAATGTGCTTTATCGGATTTTCATGAAACTTGGTATAAGCATTTATAACGTCCATGGCAAAAAGCCTATTAATTTTGGACCTAATCGGTTGACCGGTAC